>VWZX01009063.1:511136-1033636 GCA_013399015.1 Galbula dea | reverse complement strand
TGACAGTCAGCCCCTAACCAGGCTCTGTTTCATGGGCCTCGGTGGCACCTGGTTTCAGTCCATGGTAAGGTATGAACTTGTGGTAATCAGGGCAGCTGCGGCAAATGGTTCCACTCTTCTCAGTCCTATCTAACTTTGCTGGTGTTGCTTTTAAAACAAAACAAGAGCAATTAAGACAGTTGGTGGGCTTATTGGGAAGTCTGGTAGTGTTACGGTGTCTAAGTGTCTGACTAACAGGGCCTAGGAGCAACTACATCAGAAAGGTACTTTTCTACTTTTTTCCTTGCAGAATTCTAGGCAGAGTCTGGCGCTGGAGTTGGCTGTCATGTCCAAGTCTGTCAGCTTTTTTTGTTTGAAACAGCAAGGGTAAGATGAACTGCAGGGTAAGATGGGCTGTTTTTGAATACAGTAGTCCAGTTATGATACCACTTCTTTTTTCTTTGTCTTTAATTTTCTTCCTTTCCCTTCCTTCCACCCCCCTCCCCTTTCTGTTCTTTTCTGGCATCGATGTTGGAAGTTTGGCATAATCTTTTGTTTATATGAAGATGTGTTACCTTGCTGGACCAGTTCCTTAAATAATTCAATATAAACACTAAAATTTAACAGGAATAAAATAGTCCATCTTGCCTTCATTCCATTTTACCCAGGAGATTTAAAAGCAAGTATAGTAACCACTTAACAAAAAAAAATTGGATTCTTACAATGGTATAGCTGATATGGTA
Source organism: Galbula dea (assembly GCA_013399015.1). Classification (NCBI taxonomy): domain Eukaryota; kingdom Metazoa; phylum Chordata; class Aves; order Piciformes; family Galbulidae; genus Galbula; species Galbula dea. The sequence continues at coordinate 1,032,914 of VWZX01009063.1, read as the reverse complement.
AAACTGTTCTTGGAAAACAAGTTTCTGGATGCTTCTACAAAATTTTACATAAAATACTTACAATAAAGCTTGAAAGTATTTTTTCAATACCATTAGAAATTTCATTCCTTTCAATTATAATGTTATGGAAATAACTCCATACATGCTCATTTTCCAATAAATGTTTGTGGTTTTAAATTATATTAAATTTTACTTTTTCCTATTTTTATTAATTAGGCACAAGAGGAGTTTATGTGCTTCAATTTGTCTCATTGGACTCTAAATTAACATTGATAATTATGCAAATTACAATACAGTGTCTGTCTCCCCCTCTATTCTTTAGTACCGTGAGCAGACAACTCCAGCAATGCATTATAATCTGTCTTTATCAAGTTTACACATAGCAGTCTAATATTTTCCTTGCTGCTCTAAAATTAAGTGTGTGGCACAGCCACCCATGTTTATCTGAAATTGTGGGGCTAACTATAGAGATGGGAGATGTTAATTTTTTTTTGTCTAGCAGTCAATAAACATCTCTTTATAGAAATACAAATAGCAAAAGACAAAAGCATATTTATAATAGATTGCAGATATGAAATACTTCATATCTCCTCCTTTCATCAATAGATTATTTACTCAAGTGAATATGTACAAAATATTTAAATACCATTTGTTTAGTGCCTTGGAGATAAAGAACTGTGTTAAGTGCTTCAATATTAGTACTAACTGAGAGGCTCAGCCCAGCTAGGTTTTCTTCTGGTTCAAGTAACTGCTTTTTTCAAGTTACTATATATATATATACTCTTAAATTTTAAAAAGGCACTCATCACTGAGTCTCCCATTACTATCTTTTGATACCCACAGCTCCAAAAAGATCTGTCTTTATAAGTGTAATCAGTTCTTATTTTTCATTTCAGTTGTGTGTGTTGTACAGACAGTACATGTAAGCCTATAGCTTAAAGAGTTTTTTGCACAGTGATTCCTTTGCCCCACTGTGGCAAAAAGTGCTGAACGCGTATTCAATGTTTTCTGTGCATTGGTTTCATCTTTCTCCCCTGGTTTTCGTTAGGTTCTGAGCTCATGCCCAAAGCCCTCTCCACCAGGATAGTGGGAGGCATTTGGTGGTTTTTCACACTTATCATCATTTCCTCGTACACTGCTAACCTAGCCGCCTTTCTGACAGTGGAACGCATGGAATCCCCTATAGATTCTGCTGATGATTTGGCCAAGCAGACAAAAATAGAGTATGGGGCAGTTGAAGATGGAGCAACCATGACTTTCTTCAAGGTAAGCTTTATATTCTGCTTAAAAAGTTGTTATATCCCAGTTATGGGGGGGGAAGTTTGAGCACCTTGCTGAGGAGCACCAGCTATGATTCCCACTGCTGTCCAAAGCACCTGAAAATCACTTTTTTCTTTTAAAAGACTTTGCAAGACAGCAAAGGAACCAAATGCAAAATCTCTAATGGGAGATAAAAAAACATTCAAATTGAATATATAGCAGTAGAGTAAGTTTCATTGTCCCAGAGTGTTTTAGGCTGCTAAACTTAGCATATGTTACCAAGTAGGAAGTAACACTGCTTTTTTATATGGCATTAGGGAAACTATTAAAGAGTGATTGTGTCCTGCTCTGGTAGCCACACTTTGAAAATATATTTGAAATTGGAAAGAGTTCATTAAATGGGAAAGAATGACTGTAGGTCTGGAAATAAAAATTGTTTCCAGAGGCTTAAGAAGATCAGTCTCTTTAAGCTGCTGAAGAAAAGGTTAAGAGGTAACTTGACCATGGTCTCTAAGTGCCTTAAAGGAAATGAGGCTTTGGCAGTAGATGACAGTTTAATCTAGCAGTAAAAGGCATAATGAGATCCAATGTTTCAAAGCTTAAGTTAGGCAAATTCAGACTAGAAATAAGATGCATATTTTTAAGAGTAAGTGTAATTAAACACCGGTGCAACTTACGTAAGAGTGGGCTGAATTCATCCATCACATGCAGCCAATGTGAGGAAAATAGATACAGTACAGGCCAAATATGTTATGCTTTTGGTTTAGAGGCTGCTCAATGAAGTAGCTAGCCTTCATTATAGAGAAGCTCAGATTAGGTTTTAGTAGTATCCTCCTACTTCAAAAGTCTATGACAGTATGAGTTCTGGGTGGAGCTGCACAAAAATGATTGAGAAGCTAAATTCATCACCTGTGTGGGTTTTTTTCCTTAGCTGCTTTGTCTTGTTTTAATGAGAATGAATTGAGTAAAAAACTGGCATTGTGTTACAACAAGAAATGAAGGCACCAGACAGTTTCTTAATGTTATGAAATTATCATATCTTGGTAGTAGCTGCTAGTTCCAATCACAGTGAGGCTTGGTAGCTGCCCATAAGACTGACAGTAATTCCTGCATAAATTATCTATATAGCAGTCCATTGAATTCTTTCTTAGAGAAACTTTGGAACCTAGCCAAAGCTGTGTGGTGCTGAAAAAAAAATAGTGTTTATTGAAGGAGAACCTAAATGGGAATCAGACAAACTACCTGCTAGATTAAAACCTGCTAGTTAAAATCTTGGAGAGCGTGGAGTATATGTGTTAAAAATGCTGTTAGCGTTGTGAGCCAAACATCCCTGTGAAACAGCTCCAGAGAAAAGGGAGAATGTTGTCTCCAGAGGTTTATTAGGTCCTTCAGATCCTCATATGCCTCCTCATGGTCTGAGAAACATGACACTATAATTCCTTTTAGAAGCTAGAAAGGGAAGGAAACTTTCAATGCTCTCTCCTCTTAAGATCTATTTATCTAGCCTGAGCATGGAAAGGAAGTAGTTCTATGAGTCTGTAATATGCCTGGTGGGTCTGGTGAGCCATTTCATTGGGAAGAAGAAAGAAAACCTTAGTGTTATCCAAGAATTAGAAGGAAAGAAATGTGAAAGCACATTCTAAGCCATATCTGCTGCTAGGCTTGTAGTTTCCAGTCGTGATATGTTTTGGTGTTTCTCAAATTCTGGAGTTTTTCTTAGTTATGAACTTCTCTTCCTTTCTCTTGGCTGCTTTTGTCACTAGTGATCATCTTTAAGTTTCAGAAGCCTGTCTTCCTTCCTGTTTGGAATAAAATAGAAAGCATTTATTATTTTTCATGAAATCTACTTGTGTTACAGTAGTTGCTCTCAGATAGAAACCTCATATATTTAATTTCCTCTGATTTCTGTGGTCTCTTAGTCTCCATTTCTCAAAATGACAGTGTCTCTTTTCTTGCTGAGTGGCAGTTCTGAAACTGAGAACAGTCGATTGCATCCTGCATCTATTTTGGCCACAGTTATCCATCCTCACAGAAAGAAACTACTGCAACATATATGCTTATATGTGGTCTACAAGGTCTACTATTTAAAAATGTTTGTTTGGTTTTGTTTTGTTGTATTTTGGTTTTATTGTGAAGTTGCTGTGTAAATTTTTCTTATTTTTTCGTATCTGTACCTTTCAGTGCCAGAATGTTTTTCTTTCTATGTTTTTGTGCAGTAACACGCACAATAGGACTTTTCTTAGTTATGTTTGCTGGGCATTTGGGTACAAAATAGCAAAAAACAAAGTAATTTTTCATTCTCTAATAGCAATAGATTAGTGCCATTACTTCTGGTTCACCAATTAAAGGTCTTGGCTCTCTGTGAGAATCATATATTTTATATCCTTGCTTTGCTGATAAGGAAGCTGGAACACTAAAAGGGAATACATCTTTTTCAAGATCACTTGCTGAAAGGCAGATAGGGAACTAATTCAGGAAAGGTGACTCACACACATTAGAATTATCTGATAGTCTACTGTATTTATTATTTACCTTTGCCAGTTTCTTTTCTTCTTTAGGACCCATTTTTATACCTCAGCTCTACATTTCTACAATGTCTTTCATTTTTTCCTGCATTGCTTTTTCTCCACAAAGACCAGTGCTGCTGACTCTTCAACTCCACACCACACCCCTGCCCTTTGCTTTTTCCCTAGCCATTTTGTTATCATGTCTGTTAGGAAATCTTGGGGGTCAGAGGGAGGGGCAACACTTCAGTGCTCAGTGTCCATCTAGCTCTTCTACATTCTCACCCTATTGTTAAAGAATACCTGAAGCTCTACTCATACACTGCAAAATGAGAAATAGTCTCTTCAAGCTGAAAGAAGGAGTTGTAGGGGAATTTTCCCACTGGTTGTAACTGGAGTACAAGTGACAGATCCCCTGATAATATTAATGAAAGAATAGCAGGAATAAAGGTATGAATGCCATTCATTTGTCATGAATTATGTTGGCATTGACATGCAAAAAACCAGTATTGCTTCGTGGGTTTTTCAAACCTGGATTTGAACAATGTAATAGACAAATGACATGTATCTGTTTAACAAGTAAGTATGTATGTACAAGAATGTGGGCATATACACATAGAAAACCTTTAGTTAAATTCTACAAATAAAACATCATGAAGTTTAGCAGTGTATATCAACTATTTTGTGGAATTTTTGCAAGTCAGAGATGAAAAACACCACTTCAGAGCTCTTAAATTACTGACAGTGACTAATGGAAAACAATTTTGAGTCCCAGCCTTCATGTGCTGAACAGGAAAATGCTTTAAAAACAATAGGTAACAGAGGTATTTTGAGGTCTCTAGACAAAGACCATATCTCACTCTCACAGATTCTGTCATTGCAGATTCAGCTCTTTTAAGTGTAAGAAGTTCTAATTATTTCTTTAAAAGAACAAGGAAGGTAGGTATAGGTAGGTAAGTTAGTTGATGCAGTATCACAGACTATGACAAGAGCATCAGTGCATTTGAATTCTAAATAGTAGAAATTCAGATAAATTTGGTACCATCAAGTTCTTTGAAATGAACTGTCTTTCTTTGGAATCTGAGGGCAGAAAGCAGAACTAATTCACAGAAAGGGCCTCATTCCAACCAACTCTCTAGGTACTGGGACAAAATGACTGAAATGATTTTATGCTGTCTTGACCCTTGCCCGTTCTCTGGGGTTGTCAGAACCATTACTGTTCCTGCAGTAAATAAGAGCATATGTCTGGCTGGCTGTTGCATCACAGTTCTGAGCCAAGAAACTAAAAACAGGTGGAATGTGATAGAAATCCACTACCTTTCTGCCCTTACCTTTGTCCATGTCCATGCCTTTTCCCTTCCCTTTCCCCACTCCCTGTTCCTCATTCCTTATGCCCTTTTCCCTTGTTTCTACATTATGGGCTGAAAAGGATGAACATAAGAACTATTCAGCCTTTCATTTCTGCAAAGATTTATTCTGCATTATGCCATATATCCAAATAGTAAGCACTCTTAGTAAGCTGATGGATAACATGTAGTACTCATGAATAATTATGTTCAAAACTCACAGAATTCATATACAGCATTTACCTCTATGTCCAGCTACAGCTCTTAGAAACCAATGAAAGAAACCAGGTCCCTTCCAACTCCTAACATTCTGTGATTCTCCTGCCTTCAACCTCAAGCAGTGTTGGCTGTACCTATCATAGAGCTGTGGCAAGAGCCAGTCCAGTTTTCTGATCCATCTGAAAATGACTGTTTTGGTTTTTTTTTCTTGTGGCATGTTTACTTTTAGCTTATAAAGAAAGCTGCTCTGGTTGGTAGAATGCCAGAACTGATGCAAAGAGAGCAGGGGATGTCCCTTTCCCTGGCAGGGTGACCTTACATCACCACTGGAAATCCACACCTTTTGAGAAGTGTGTCCTTTTGCCTAGACATTTGAAGGTGTGAGCATGAGAAAATCAACAGCAATGTAACAGTATAGGTTGTCCTCGTTTCCTTTCTCTTATCTGACATTTGTCACTTGCTGGTCTCTTCAGAGCCTGTAACAGTAATGCTGACAGGATCAGTTGTAAGAGAATGACTGAACTCTGACATCTGACCATAAGTTTGTTTGCAAGGCTTTTTCCTTGGAAATGCATAACCTAATTGCTCTCTAGCCTTATCACCTTTCTCTCTTTCTCTTGCTGCTTTCCCCCAGGAGGCAGGGCAAGAACATTTAACTTTCCTCTTCTCACTTCAGTTTTTTTCTCTTTGTCTGTCTTTAGATCATGAGCAAGGTAAGAAAGGGGAACTGAACTAGATCATAAAGAATATGATATGCAAATAACATTTTGTGTGAAAGACAGATTTCAGAATTAGGTATTGTTTAGGAAACTGAGTGCATCTGAGAACTTTAACTATCAGAGTTTGGAAAACAAAAAAAAGTCCTCCTCTTCAAAATAAATAGATCTACCACCAAGTAACCATGTAAAATTTATAGGTTTGATCTATGACTCATCCTGGGAATGTGATTCAGAAACAATTCTCCAGAGTGAACTAACTCTTAGTTTAGCTAGCTTTGTGTGAGATCCTGCCATATGAGCAACCCGAGTGCTAAGTTCCTGCCCACTGAAGCAGCCTCAAAGCCTCCATTCATTAACAGACGTCAGCTCTGGGTTCCGCCTTGTCAGTTTATATATGATACTGCTGAGCTGTTGTCCAGCTGCATTAGCATTGCTTTCTGCAGAAAATATTTTCAGTGCCAGAATTGCCCTGGACACCACATAAAGTATTATTATAGTGATTAATTTCTTCTCCCAGATTGTTCATTGCTCCAAACAGAATGCCTCTCAAGATTGGTTAAACCATTCTTTTGCAATACACCTATGGAAATAATTAGATAAACTTTATTGGCTGTGGATAAGAGTATCGCTTACCTTAAAATAGTTGTGTTTAAGTAGTCTAACTTTGCATTTGAGAACTGAAATCTACTCCTTCTCAATGAGTTCTAAAATATAGCAAATATTCTGGAGGTCTTTAAACACTAGACTTGTTTGTTCTTGATCTTTAAAGAACTCTGCTTTCTTGTGTAGCTTTACTCATGTGACTCCATATGCTTGATCATATTAGAGGTTGAGTACATTTATTCTCCACTAGCAGGACAGATGTTGCTGTGTCATCTCCTGTATACCTTGTCATTTTTTTTACATTTATTAGTTCATTTATTTTTTTTTTTAATTACTAAATTAAGTTGACAGACATAGGCATTTGATGTGTGTACCAGTAATGTGTTTGCATTGTTGGCATATTTTATGGAAGCATGTGGTAATCTTCAGGTATTCTGTGCCAGCATATTCATGGAAACTTTGAATTGAAGGGTACAGCTCAGCAAATTGGGTCAACTGAATAACTGACACTCACTAGGTTTTAATCAGGAAAAGATGAAAAATCAGAGGATATGTACAGATTACCATTTCTAAAGCCACTTGAAGCTTTTATGTTATCATCATCCAAGATAATATTGGGATTTCCAAATGGTGACATGTTTTAATTAACTGTTAGAGCAACTATTAATACATTTAGAGGAAAGGGATCATTTTTTAAGGTTGTTTGTTTGCTTATTTTTCCTGGGTTTAAAAAAAATAGCAATAATAAGCAAGCAAAAGATTTGGCATAGTAAATTTTTGGAATCACCTGCAAGCCTAAGATGGCCACACTGCAGGTACTGATTCCTGTTTCTTTTATTGTATAGTCAAGTTCTGTTAACACGCTAGGGTTTCTGCATGCATACAGAAGGTTAATAGGCTGACCCAGCAAAACTAATTTGCCCATATTTTGGACAATGTACCCTTTAACAGATTGATTTTTTTTTTTTTTTTAATTCTCAAATTTAATTTAATTTTCAATTTTTGGACTACTTGGTTAGAAGGTGAAACAGAGGGAAAATTGTTAATATTGGTTCAACTTAAGTCAAATCAATCAATTTAGGATTCTCACAGGGAGTAATGTTAGAGTATTTGTACAACATGAAAGTCCTAGAGTGGAACTATATCCTTATTTTTTCTTTCTATGTTTCTTGTATAAATAAGTTCCCATTGATTTCTGTAGGTATTGTTTCAATAACTTTGTGAATCTAGGCTTAAAAACATAGAAGGAAAAGGGAAAAAAAAGTTAATTCCAAATAAGGTTATATACAGAACAAATTGTGGCCATTAAAGCTTAAGGAAACTGAAGTTATATAAAAAAAAATTAGTCTGTTTGAAACTAAAATATTATATTTGATCATTAATTTAAATATGCATTGCCTTTTTTTGGTCATGCTGCTGTTTCCCACTCCATTATAAATGAGGACAATTAGATAATTGATATTACACAATTTTAATTTCAAATGAAGTATTTCATTAATGCTGTAAATGTCAAGAAGAAACTATTTAATTTTACATTAAAAAAGAATCTTTCATGTCTTTGTATTCAAGGACAGCAAAATAAGCATGCTCTGTTCTGATATTTTCTAATGTACATTACTGATTTGTATATATATGTTTGGATCATATTTTAAGTGATGACTAATTTCCAACTTATTTCCATAGTGAACACCATGTATTCTGAGATGTATTTTTTAAGTGGAACCCATAATGACTCCTCATTTGCTTAAAAAAATTCAAAGCTAGGTCTACTTTGCATAATTTTACATAGTTAATGGTTCAGTATAAAAGGAACAAAGGCTCTTCTCCACATATACACGTGTAAGTAATGACGACATGTTTGTCTGCACAATTTGCACACAGCGTTTCCCCTGAAGGTATAGGGAACACACTACTGGTTTGCTGCACTCCTTTTGTGAAAGAGGGAGTAGTGTCACAGAATAGAATTGCCTCATCAAACAGTCTACAAAGGTGCCAAGTTGTTGCATCAGTAGGGAAGTAGCAGATGTGAAGGTTAGTTGACAACAAAGAATGTGAGTGGAAGACTTTCCTATGGGAAAGAAAGTGCTTCATTACTCTTCATCTATACTAAGGGTATTGGTTCTATCAAGCTTTCATGACTCCAGCTCTGAAAAAGTCAATTTAACCACAGTTAAAAAGTTAGATAGATATTCATCTAAGGAATTGCACTGAGTGATCAGGATTTTATTAGTTTTAAATTGGAATGTTGCAATTTCTCCCCCCTCTGAAGAAAGTAGAAGTGGTGAAATGACTCTGGGACAAGAACTGGCTCCCTGGGTAATCCCTCTATTGTAGATAAGTGTAAATGCTGCCTTTGGAGCATGTTCTTAGGAAACAAACAACATGTTATCATTTCTCTGGAACATAAATATTTAATGACTTTTGTTCAGAAAGTTCTTTGTTTTGGGGCCAGCTTAGATTCTTATATTTACTTTGTTGGAAAACTTTGTCCACACAGGAACTGCTACAGAAAACCTGAGTTTCAATACATCAATCAAATGGATGCTCTTTAGAGAGATTGTCCTGCAAGGAATGGCAAAACTGGAGAGTCAGTAAAGAGAGTGATGTTAAGCCAGTGGATCATACATAATATTTGTCAGTGTGAGAGCTTACAGTTGCTGATAGCAGTTGAGTGCTTTTCTGAGCAAGCTGTAAAAAGGAGCAGGTATTAGTGAGCATAGAATACTTGGGGTAAAATATACACTGATTTTGTTTGCAAACCTGTGAGATAGAATCATAGAATGGTTTGGGTTGGAAGGGACCCCAAAGATCATCTAGTCCAACCCCCCTCAAGTGAGCAGGCACAGAAAATGAAGTTATCCAGGATGTAGCAAATATTACAAAGAATTGAGTTCAGTCTGATTACGATAGCAGAGAGTATACTGGGATGAAGTTTGCATAAACATCCTCCCTTCTGAGGATAACCAGCTGTGCTTTTAAGACTCATACCCCTTGCTATTTTATAAATCAATAAATAAATGACACTGGCACTTTATTATTACTTTGTTGTTATTACTTAATTATTATTACTTTATTTTCAAGAAGTTGAATTAGAGATTTTGTGTGTTTAAGACTGAATGTGGTGGGGGGGAGGGGTTGCCTTAAAAAAAAAAGCACCCAACTCCTTAATCAGGTATCTTTCTCTAAGAATATCTCTAGCTGCAAGGATGGATACATGTTTCTTATAAAACATTGAAGCAATTTTCTCACCTCACTGATCTTTAAATTAAAATACTGCTTAATGGAATTTCTGCCCCTAGTCTGCTCAATTAATACTTAAAACAAATTATATTTATTGGCAATGTGAAGGAGGAGTCAGCATTAATTATCTAAAAGCACCTTTCTCACTGAAATCCAGCATGGATTGAAAATGAATTGTCCCTTGTCCATGGGCTCTGTTCACACAATAAACAAGTAAATGCACTAGAGCATGCAGTGAATCAAAGGTTACACTGACAGTTCAGCTATTTAGTGCCAGAATGGAATTTGATTTACTGAGTACTCTACTCTGCAGTGCTTCAGCTTCCTGTGCCTCCAAAGTTCACAACAAGGGGCTTTGACATTAAGAACTTAATGAACATTACTTGGTATCTGTTGAGGTTACTCTTCTGTCTTGGAATGCTGTGTAATGATGTTTACAAGCAAGTTTCTTCTCTGCCTTCAGTGCTTACAGATACTTTTGACAACAAGAGAAAATAATTTTGCTTTTGGCTTTCAAGTGAAGCTGAGGCATTTGTGTCATGCAGTAGCCCAAGAATAAATATTTTGCACAAGAAACATAGTCAAAAGCATCGCAAAGATCTGTTCAATTGTTTCTTTTATTTTTGTGGTTTTGCTGCTGATGAGCAACAATTTATCAAAGCAAGAAAAAAAAGAGCAATAAAATTTAAAACTGTGCCTAACATGCAAATTCATTTAAAAACTGGGCTTTATTAGGCTTTTATTTTGGGTAATAAATCTGTATTAGTAACAGAGAAAACCTTATTTAATTACACTGAAAGGGTTTAATGTCAACTTCTTGAAGTTATGAAAAACTTTAAGCACTCAAGGCTGAAATCTTCAGCTTTCTTAGTCTAATGAGTGAACGTAGACAAACCTCTTTTCCTATTGCTGCATTACAATGCTACTCTTTTTGCTCGGAAGCAATGACAAACCCTTTCAGCCAACCATATCTCCTTTGTGCGATGAGATTCAGGATCATGTTTACCTGTAAGTGAGATGGCCTGTGACTGACTACTTTGACAGCTATTGAGCTGGTCTAAAATCTGTTACTTTAATCAATATTGTTTTAGAAGTGTAATGACACCCCTTGAGTATTTTAATTCTCTTATTGCACTGAATATTGTACTTTTCAGAGTGGGAAGATATGGTGTGAATATAGGTACGTTCTCTAATTGTTTGCAAAAATCGCATTAAAATTAGCATTTTGCAAGCTATCACAAGATGTAAAAAGGAAAATCCCTGTAGACCAAGGGTTGGTGACAATATTTGATTGTCACTAGAGGTAGGTGTCTCATTTATTAAATATTGCAATTTAGCTAATTAAACTATACAAACTGTATTATGTTTCATTATAGGTCTCCTGATGGTTTTCTGAATACAGTGAGGATTTTAATTGATTACCAAAGCAAAGTCAAAAGAATTAAGTTAAACTTCTTTTCCCTAGGAACTACATCATACTGAGGCAGTAAGTGATTAACAATAGAATTCCCTCACAGCTCAGCTGCAGGAAGCTTAACTCATAGATGCAACTAGGTGCCATGAAGAAAATCTTTATCAGAAGAATCTGATCTGATTCTGTAGCTGGTGCAGGATAACTTTTTATTTTAATCTTAAATCTAATTAAATGTTTTTTTAAATCCATGCATTATCAAAACAATTGTATTAGTCAAATATTTTATACTTTACTAAGGAGAGTGGTTTTATTGCTGTCCTTTTCTTTTTAAGCCCTGGACTTTTTATCCCTATGTGACTAACTCCTAGTGAATTGCGCTGAAACTTTGAGCTAAATAGATGGGTGTTAGATCAGATCATTAATTTGCAGTGATAGTCTTTTAGGTACTGTTACCAAAAAGTTTTTCCTTTAATTTTTTTACTTAAACTAATATGCTCAGAGATCTGCTTTCCCAGAATGTTTTCTGCTAAATTGGTCAACAGAAAATACATGAAATTTTGCTGCAGGATATTCACAGATAATTGATGCAGAAATATACAAAATAAAAACAGCAGTGTTGTTGCTGGTGTCATCACAAACATGACATTAATGAGTTTGGTGTATCATTAAATTCACTGTGATTTACTGAAGTAAGGAAGTAACAACGACTGAAATCTGAAAGATCTGAAGGAACATATAGATTCTTTAATACATTATTCTATAGTTAAGAGACATAGAATAATTCTAGAGTGTCTGCTGAGCTAATTTCCTTCCCCTAGCTCCTTTATAGCAGCTACAAAACCATACCACTGCTTTTGGACTGCTAAAATTCAGCTCTGTTTTCTGGTAGTCTTTATGGTCTTTAGAGCTCCAGGTCAGTTTGATTGCTTGGGACATTCTGAAAAATGAATTCTTAAATTAGGACTAAGGCTTGTGAGTAATTGTTCTTTAAATTATAACTATATAGCAAATTGTTTTTGTTCTGCTATACTGTCAGAAATAAAATATCATACACCAATGCACTTTCTCATGAAAATAGTATCTTGTTCTGTCATCTGTTTACAAGACAATTATACCATGCTCATTCCCACGTTAACTTCAGAGACTTGCAACTCAATTACTGGCTAAATATCATATTAGTGATAATGGCTCCTGTTGTGTGTTTTTGGTTTGATTGGTTTTCACTCTCTTACATTTGTTTGTCTCCAATATCCTAGGCACTGTATTAATGTGGATGCACATTAAAGCCATGGTGCAATTCAAGTAATAGTTAAAATCTGGGTGAAATTAGCTATATACTGCAATTCATAAGAGGCACAAAATCATGACTATAACCCTTGCCATTCACATGAGAAGAGGCAGTAGATGTTCTGAAGCATGAGTGATTTAATTTTCATGTGGTGACAAAACTTCCCTTTGCAGTAGAATGCCACATGGTAATGTGATGATCTGCTTACCATTTTCAGCAAAGACAATTATTCAGCTTTCACATGTCCAAACATCTTCCTGCCATAGAAAGCTTTTTGCCTGCATGGGCCATCTGGGGTCTTAACAGCTTGCTTGCCTCCAGCTCTTCTGGTTACTTCCTCAGCTTTGTATTAATGCAGTGAAGTTTGTACATGCTTCATGTACACAAAGTAGAGGTGGTTTATTAAAGAGACAGCTCTACAGAAACAAACAGCTGTCCAAAAGAACAAAAAAACACCAAAACCCCAAAACAAAACAAACCCAAGCAAGCCCAAAATAACCAACAAAAAAATCCCACCCCCAAACCCCAACAACATACAAACTAGAAAAAAGTAAACCCAAACCAGACAAACACAAAACCCCCAACACTTAACTCTCATGTGGCACCCTGCCCCTGTAACCACTGAGTCAGGATCTTAACTATTGTGACCAGAAAGTCTGAAATTTGGATTTAAGTTTTTTACTTCATAATGTATGGAACTAGACCATTCAGTCTAACTTAAACCATAGACATTTATGTTCACAAAGTCTATTTTCTGTCTTAAAACACCAGAAAACCCAAAGGACCCAAGCTGTAGGATTTTGTAAATATTGCCATTGGCTAAAATAACAAAGAATCAAAATACAAACAGAAAAAAAAATACATTCACAGAGAACATTTCTTTATTATCAAGTTTACCTTACTTTCTTTTCTCATTCAGCTTTTTCTTCCTTTCTTTTTTTACAATTTTGGTTTTTTGAGGCAAAATTTATTTCTTAGCAAATATTACTGTTCCACACTGTCTGCAATTCACAGAAATAATTCCCTGAAACAGTCTAATCACTTTTGTAAAGCTTTGACTCTTATTCTTTCAGGTAGGTTTACTATTTATATTTTCATCCCTGCTAACCATGTTAATTACCTGAAGATTTCAAATGTCTTGAAAACCTCCTGCTTCAGTCACACTATCTCTTAGCTTTCATTTAAAGATGTGTTAATGTGAAGAGATGGTTTGTCCCCACTGAAGTGCAATGTTTATCAAATGTGGGGAGAAATTTCCCTGCATTTATGAGGCTATAGACCTGTGTATAGAGTTTGTGTAGCACTAGGATAGCTGGCACAATTGTTCTCTGGAGGTAAGCTTCTTTTCCTTTTCTGTTGAGCATAAAGTGAGTCTCTGAATTTCTTAGCTAACAATAGGTAAGTAACTTTTAAAGGTCTCAAAGAAGCAGCATGATTTTCTCCCTAAATGTATTTTTTTCATTTTCATTGTTAACTTCATTCTGGAGTTTTGTACATACTTTTCAAATTTCTAAAGTTTATAAATGTTCTTTTAGCCCTTTGAGGTGTATGCCAGTTGGATACCTCACCCATGTAGTTTAAGAATTTTATATTCCATGTCTTCTTTCTTTTGCCCTCTTCTACCTGACCAAAACTGTATCTTTAGTTTTGCTGGTTACTACATGGTTAACAATACCATATTAATCTCTATTTTAAAAGATACTGTTCAAGTACTAACCAGAACCACTGTTTTTCTTATAATTCAAAGTGCTGAAGGAAGTAATCATGATTTTTTTATACAGTTTTTTTTAATTTTAAGATAAACTGTAGTGGTGATATATTGATTACACAGTATTGCATTAAATTTTTATGGTACTCCTCCCAAATCTACCTGTCTAAAATTATTCAGGTGAAATCATGTATCCATCATTTGTCCTCCTAAGATGCCATCTGTTCCTCAAATAACTTAGGTAACTAATTGCTGCTTTAGCCAAAGTAAAACATTTAAATGCTCAGTGGCCACCTGTCCCTGCAGTCAGCAATTTCCTTAGTTTCCTAAGAAAATTTGCTTCTGATATTATACAGAAAATACTAAATCTGGCTACTTTGAACAGCTAAGTGCCTGCTTCTAAGACCCTTTGGGGGCCTAGCATTCCTCCAGAGACTAGTCTGGAAACAGGATGATTGCATCTTCCTTTACTCCTCCAGTGACAGCAGTGCTCTTATAGCTTGGGTTTAGCTGTTTACTTAGTTTGTAGAAAAAACATTTGAAGGAATATCTGATTTTTTTTTAATGTTAAGAGATTCAGAGGGAAGAAGTCTTTCAGTCCATACCATTTAAAACATCCCTTTTTTGTGGATTGTTACAAATGGAAGTGCAAATAGATTAAAAGATTAACATTCTAAGTGAAGAGAAGGAAGGCACTTTACACACCTGAAATTTCAGTGTTTGCTCCACCAGAATGTGTAATTGTTTCAGCCTAAACAACTCTTTGTTACTCAGTTTTGTGAGGCAGTGTAAGTTTTATGGCCTTTTGTCAGGATTGAAGAATATTCTGTACAATTTGTTTCTGCATCATATTAATTTTAATTCTTAGTTATTATTGTATTAAATGTAAATTTTGTTTCTAGTTAGTCCATTTTAGTTTTGTCTATTTGTCTCTGGTTAGTAACTTGCATAGATATACTCCCTCTCCTTCTTGGTATGATGTCAAAGGTAGAAAAAGAGGCAGAAAACTGAGGCCATTCTACTTAGAACAATAACCATTAATGTGTTTTTGTTAAAGAAAGTAAAAAACAAGACAAAACAAAAACTCAAAAACTGCAAAACAACAGCCACAACCACCAACCAACCAAATAACCCAAACAGAAGTGCCACCAGAGTAAGCTATGGATTTCAGACAAACTAGGGTAGCTTTAATTTGTACTCTGCCTATTTGAATAAGGTATTTAACATAGTAATTACTTGGGTATTCATGTTCAATAATTGCCATAGTACATCTGCAAAGGGTTTAATTCCTCTGCTTTAATATCTGTAAAATATGCAAAATTCTTCAAAATTTTCAGTCTTCTATTTAGTAAAAGTAAACATGCAAACAAAAAAAATAAAGGCCCAAAGAAATGTGATTAAAAATGTATGTATTAAAATACAAACTGGTAATTTTGCTTATTGTTTTGACTTATTATATTTTGCTTATTACTGTGATGATGCTGAAGTGCTCATATCACCATGCAGTGATAGTACCCACTTAGTTAAAACAAACAAAATAATTAAGAGGCCTCCCAGCTGGAGCTGATTATTGCCTCCATATGCAGTGTATCCTTAAAAAAAGTGAAGTGATGGAATATATGCTGTTGGTAGAAATGAATCTGACCTGTGCTGAAGAGATTGATTCTGGACTTTTACTTTTTCAAGGGCCTACTTTTCCTGATCAGTTCAATCAATTAATAACCCAGGTTAAGATCTGAAGGAAATCCATTCTGAGGTCTTAACATTTAGTTTTGCAATGTAGCTAAAATCTTTTTTCTTCTGTTGTAATGAAGTAACCCTAGTCAAGCAACTGTCCCTTCCATGGTGAGTGGCTTGTAAACACATTTTAATCCTAGCAACAAAACAGTGTGTCTTTAAGGTTTGTCTGGAAATTTTGTCTCTTTCTACAATATAGCACACATATATAGAACATATAGCAATTCCATTCTTGGGTGCATCTTTCTTGGTTTGTCATTTTTACCTCAGACATGAAGAATTCATTTTATACCCCAAAACTTGATCTTATTCTTTACGTATGTGACATTAAAAGACAACAACATTCCTCCTGACTACACCTGACTTGTCACCTTTCTGTTTATGTTCCATTAGTTCAGACATCCAGGATGTAAAGGATTGTGTTAACCAGTAAAGAGTGTTTTTTGAGCATGACTTTTGGTTGGCTATTGCTTATAGTTGCAGTATTTCTCACTGCCATTCATTAGCTTTCTCATGAATATGATTGCAGAAAGATGAGCTGAGTAATCCCTGTCAGTGACATTTAAAGACAAAATTGAAATGCCAATAAAAATTTTAGCAATGGCTTATTATAATATCAGATAAAGGAATCATTAGATTTGCAGGCTGTATTACTTCCTATTCGCTGTTACAAAGTAAATGATTATCAAATAACTGCCTGTTCTATCATGAATCTTAAATTTCCATTTTTAAAGCTGCTTCCTGTAACATAGTACAGTCTGTCCATAAAGAATATTTTGAAGATTAAGGTCATTCACTAAAGAAGATAAACTGCCAGATAAGATGATAACAAATATACATCTAAAAGACCATAAGTGAAGATGGAAGATACAATTAAATGTTAATTATCATGAAAATGCTTTAAGGGAAAGGAGCTTATCTTTCCTCAGATCTTATTGTAGAGAAACACAATATTTAGTGCAGTCTATTTCTTTCTCCCTTCCTGAGCTTATCATCATGACGTGGGAGATTATCACTAGTTACATAGCTTTTCAGATACACTGCTAGATGTCTATGCACTCTTTGGGATGCCTCCAAAGCCTGCATCTCAACAGCCATAGTAACCTAGTTGAAATTACTTCCTTTGTGCAGAATAAACTAGCACTCTAGTACTCCAGCCATGCCAAGTAACCATATGAAAATCAAGGATATGACTGTGGTTGCTATTATCATCATGTTATGCCAATTGTGAATTCCTTTGCCAACACTGTAGATCCACATTAATAACTTCATTATTTGTGGATAAGTTTCTTTCCATTTATGAAGATCTTCTCATTAGTTAGGAAGACATGTACTGAAGTTAGTTTGAGGTTATTTCTAGCTAAATGAAATCTCGGAGACTGTAATTATACTGGCTCTTTAGACAGCTTCTAAAACATATAAGCTTTGCAACCTTGTCCTAGAAAGGCATGAAAAATAAAATCATATGCTAGATTGCCATCAGAAATTACTCAAATTCTAGAAGAGATGAAAAAAGTTGTTTTAAGACATGACATAAGAGCATTTATTGTTGCTGAGGTCATAGCACTTGCCAGGCTCTCAAGGTAATAGTTTAAGCTGTTTGTCTTCAGTCAAGATTGCAAGTTTCACTGAAGAAAAGAAAAAAAAAATAAACCAAATCAACACAAAAACATTTGATTCTGTTCAGGAACTTATTAGATTTAAGTAATAAGTTTAGCATGAATGACAGTGTGAAAAACCTGTCACATCCTCTTAAAATAATTCTGTAAAATAATACAGGTGTTTAGAGGAAAAGGAGTCCTCAGTATGAATCTGCCAATTTTTGTATTTTGGAACCTTTTCTCCTTTCTCCTTTCTCTCTTTTCTCTTTTCTTTTTTCTCTTATTTTTCTCTTTCTTTTTCTTTCTTTCTCTTCTTTCTCTTTCTCTTTTTTTGTCTTACTTTTCTGTTCTTTAAATGCCATTTATATACGAAGGTACAGATTGAAGAGTTGTACAGACCTCTTAGACTTTCATTCATCAACTGTCAGGTAAGTATCCTCATAATATCATTTAATTCTGAGTGGCAGCTGTTAGGTGCTCACCTCCCATCTAATTTTTTCCCTTAGAAAATTGCTCACTTTGGGCTTATTATCTCTCTGCACTCTCTAGCTCATACTGTTAAGGCAGTCTGGCAGTGTCTGACAGAACGAAGCTGGAAAATGGGTAGCCTGTAGAGCATGTCCTCACTCTGATGCTTCCTTGCCCTCTTTCTGCTCCTGCCACTAGAGCTGCTATTCACAATATGGGATGAAGTCAATCACAAAGCCTTCTGTCAGCAGTGTTTGACCTATCATTAAATAATTGATATCCAATTTTCTCTCTCCTTAAATTAACTGTGAATTGTTATCTTTTTAACACATGAGCTTTGTTTTCCCATTGTTGTGGGCTTCATTTACTCTGATTATGGATGTTATCTCTGGCTAGCCCTGTATTGCAGACAAATTGCAATGGCTATTACAGGCTTTTTACTAGCTGCCTGTACTTAGCGTTTTAAGTATATATCTTAGACTTCTTTCTCTCTCTGTCCCCCTGCCCCTAATCTTCCTGTAGTAAACACTGAATCAGGAGTAGTAGGAGGGCTATTTTTACACACAAATAAGTAGGAAAATCCTCAGGGTGCTCTGGCCTGTGTTCATGATTTCACTATGCAAGAGCTGATGCAACAGTCAGGACTATATGTCTCATAGCAGTCTTGAAAGAGGAGCCAGTATCAAAATGAAACAAAGGTTAAGATTGTTTCTTTTGTTTCTAAGATTGTTTATTTCAGAATGAAAAGTGTGGAGGATGAAGTCCTCAGAGTCTGTTTTCTCTGAAAGACTAAGGCTGTTATTTCGTAGGTTGTAAGCGTGGCATGTCTCACTAGTTGCACACTTAATAGAAATATCACATCAAAGATTCATGAAGTTGTTTTCCAAGATTGAAGCCATACAATGACAGAAAACATTTAATGACAAAAACCCTTGCTTGAAGAAACTTCCAAAATTCATTTCCATTCACTGAATTAAGTTCATGACAAAAAGAATGAAAGCTGATTAAATTGCTATATGTCATCTTTATTTCCTTTTTAAATCTTAGAGGCTAAGAGGGGAGAAAACAGAGGAAGAGAGTCAGTAATAATAAATAAACCCAAATACACACATTTATGCGCTCAATCTTTTTCCCTCTGATGTTTTCCAATGTTTTTAATCTATCTTCCCCTGCTGGGAATCAGATTTTTCTTAATGTGTTACTTTTGTTAGCAGGGGAAAGGTAGTAACAACAACATTGTGGCATTAACTCTGGGCTCACACAAGAGTACACAAAAATATGATAGAAATATCATATCTGAAATACTCATAGGTGACATTGGCATTTAATTGATCAAATTTCAGCTTTTTAAGGTGAGAAAAGCCTCTTGGCCTATTTGAGTAATTTTATGGCAATCTTAAATATACATTCTTGATTTTTGTTTGTGAAATGAGATGTAATTGCTGGATAATTTTCAAAGTGATATTACAGCATTTATTCTTCTTGACTCTTTAATAGGTCAAATTTGGTTTTATGAAGCAAAGTTTATCCTGTTGTTTAGAACACATATCCTGGGATGCTGTAAAATGCATCTTTGGCCAGAATTGGGTAAACTGCCTTCAAAGCTAATTCCGCCACCCTCCCCGGGACACAGAAAAGAGAAAAAATATTGTTCGTTGGGTACTCAATCTAGGCAAAACCACAGTTTTCTTCCACAACCTGCATTTTCCTTGTAATTTATTAATCACAGAGCTTATCTGACCTGATTTATGTCATTGTTTGCAACTGCAGTTAGCAAGAGCATTTGATGTAATATCGAAAGTCTCCAGAAGGGGATTCAGACTTCAGAGCTGATTTCTTCTCCTTTTTCTTTCCTTTCATTCTTTCCCCTAAATTCTGCTAAATGCAGCAGAAGAATGTATAGAACTGTCACTCTTGAAAATGTAAGTCTTTAAATAACTACCAAACAAAAACATTTCAAGTTACTTTTAGTTTCATAAACATGCATACACTCATTATGTTTGTGTTGATAACACACACATACACAAAATCCTCCATAATAATTTGAGTCTTTTGAGTCAGCTCTGCATCTATAATTTTGGGAAGTTTGTCAAATCTGTTTTGGCTCAGAGTTACTTGTATTTGCATGACAATTGAACTAGCTGCTTTTCATCTTTCTTTTTATTACCTTTGGGAAAAATCCTTCTGCTGTAACATCAAAAGTACTTGGTCTGAAGTAGGTATTGGCTCATAACCAGCAAGCTCTATTTCAGACAGATCATAAGGGAAAGGCTAACGTGGTCTTTGTAAAGGCATTTTTTTTTTTTAAATAAAGGATCAATAATAATATTATTCATAATTTAGGGGAATGTTTTTTTGATGAATTCATAGCCTAGATCAAATGTAGCTTTCAAGGTTGACATCCTGGATCAACTATGCTATTGATTTGATCACTTGTACTTACATCAATATTAGATAACCTAAGCAGAGTGTATGTCTATATATGTACATGTTTTGGATGTGCACACATGCAGTTTACTTATAAAGTCATATCATTTTGCTTCAAGCACT
This sequence comes from Galbula dea, assembly GCA_013399015.1. Lineage (NCBI taxonomy): Eukaryota > Metazoa > Chordata > Aves > Piciformes > Galbulidae > Galbula > Galbula dea. Next base: position 1,012,257 of record VWZX01009063.1, on the reverse strand, counting down.
TGTAGATAATTTTATTCTTTCTTTGTCAGTGTTGTTCAGGCCATTGTAAATATAATACTTCTTTCACATTCAAATATCCTGGTAAACTAGAGGCTCTGCACAGTTACATTTTTACTGCCTTTTGTCCAATTTTGAAATTCTCTGTTGCATTAAAGCCTTGTGCCAGGACCTAGTGTCGCCATATGTGACAGCAACAGCTTTTGGCTACAGCTAAGGATGAGTATAGGACTAATATTGATAGCACATAAATAAGTGGAAACCATATGCAAACTGTTATAACTGTGACTGTATAGAAATTAAAATGTATTCTTAAAAGATAACATTTTACAAGTCTTAATAGGATACAGATATTTGTATAAAGCTAGCTCATGTCCTACATGTCAAGACTGGGACACACAAACAGTTCTTTTGCACTCTAAAGTCTCTGCCTCTTTCAGAATGATTCAAATCTCTTTTGTGACATCTTATAGGATAAACTGCATGTGTTCATCTGTATATGAAGACCCTACTGATATATATAACTCAAATTAACAGGCAAGTACCACATTTAAATACCTGCAATGTTCCACACAACCTCATAGAGTTGTTTCATAGAATTGTAGAATGATTTGAGTTGGAAAGGACCTTCTATGAACATCTGGATCAACCCCTCTGCCATGGACATCCTCCCATGAGCAGGGACCTCTTTCACTAGATCAGGTTGTTTAAAACCCTGTTCAACCTGACCTTGATCACTCCCAGTGTTGGGACATCCATAACTTGTCGGGGAAACTTGTTCTACTGTCTCAGCACCCTCATAGTAAGAAAATTTGTTCTTTGTATCCAATGTAAACATTAAAAATTTCTACATTATTAAATAAAAAAGGTATTTTTATAGTAGTTTTTGATATAAAACCATATACTTTTTATATTTTAACTAGATGTTTGTAAGTGAAAATAATTTTTTTCTGAGACCACTAATATGCAGTATTTTTTTGAAACAATTATTCTATTAATTATTTTCATTAAATACTATTTTTCATGCTCCTTCAGCTGCCCTTTCTTTTCATAATTTATTTTGCATTGATTGTCTTCTGTCTCAGAATTTATTCTTACATTTTAGTCAAAATGAGAAAATTAAATGGAGACTGATTATAATGCTAAAAAAATCCTATGATTATAAGACTGTGGTTCTTATAATTTTTTTTGGTCTGTTTTCTTTATTGTTTCCAAGTTAGCTCTTTGGATTTAGAGGCAAAAAAACTGTCAGGGATTTCATAATATCTGGTTATTATCTATTCTCCTAGGAAAAATTTAGCTACAGAGTATGTCTGACAGGGGAAGAAAAATTAAACAAAAAAAAATCCTAGAATTATGGCAAATACTGCTATGATCTGAATGTACAGAGTATGTTAATCAACAGATGCTATCACATCTGTCATGTGATAAAACTCTTCCCAGAGGTTTTCAGTGAGTTTCTACCTTCTTGGAAGGTTCAGTGCAACTTTGTCAGATAAACATAAACCAGAATCAAATTACAAGTATATAAATGCAAATTAATAAGATTACAGCACTTATCTCCATTTGAGAAATAACCTTGGATGAATAGTATTGATGCAAAGTACTGAAGTTAACTGTTGCTGAGGTGAAGCAGTAATAGTTGATAAGGTTCTTATGACTGAAGTTAAGAGATATTTATGGAACTATGCACCTTAAAGCAGGTTATTTTTCTTTCTTAATTTTATTGCTGACAGATAATATTTATCTGGTGTATCAGTTTAACTGCTAACCCAGGTCCTCATTAGAAAGACCTGTTATGTTAATTGGCATTGTTTTAAGCAACCTCAGCACATGATCAATATTCAAAATAGAGAAGGCTTTCAAACACAGTGGCTTTCAAACTCAGATGATTTCTGTGAAGGATCAACTGAAACAATATAATCACAATAACACACTGACAGTGACATCAGTAATGTGTGCCAAAATATGATCACAGTCGCTATCAATGCAACTGTTTATTTTTGCAAACTACATGGAAACTAGAGAAATGTAAGTGGTAAGGTATAACGTGTATAATACATTTTATTAGTTTCCTGTGCTTTCACTTTGTTGCCATTATTTTCAGTCTTTTGTGATAGAAATGAACAGCAGAACATGAAGTCAATCACAGGTAATAATGTCAACTTTTATTATAATGATTTACTATATATTTAGTTATTATTCATTGAAGGTTTCTGAAATAGGTATTCATAAATTAGATTCCATAAAATTCCCTAGAATGGGATTTTCTGACTATTCACAAATATTTTAATTAAAACAGTAAATAGGGAATAATGTCAGAATGACAGACAAACACTGTTGTCCCAGTTATTTGAAACTGCTCAGCAGAATAATTTGATAGCTTTCAGAAAAGGTTGGCTTGTTTGTATAAGCAAGCTAGTAAAGTTATTAATATCAATTTAGCTAAATTTAACTTAATGGATACTCAAACTTCATAAGAAATTGATTTTCCCATTAGCTTTTTACTGGATTAATAACAGAATTACTTTCTGATGTCCAATTGATCATCTTACTGACAACTTGACAAAGGAGATGCAAAATCTGCTGTATGATGCATATCCACATCCAGCAGTTCCATAGAGGAAAAGTCTAGAATACTTAGCAGTTCTCATACTGCCATAAAATCATTAACATAATATATTTTCTATCCCTTCTCTGCATTCAAAGAGATTGAATGCTATGAACTTGATTTCTAATGCTACCTGGTGACTTGCTTTCAAATCCCAACAACGACAGACTGTTTAGGGCATAGTGCATATTAATTTTGCTTTGAACATTGCACAAACATTTTCCATAGCAGTGCAGATGCTGTGAGAATACAGCTGTTGAAATCATGGTATTGTGACAAATTCCTACTCTAATAGAGGTAAATATTTAAAGTAGTATTTTTGAACTTCATGTTCAGTTCCAATGATGAAATGATGCAGTCACTGCTTTTAGAAAAGAAGATTGCTTCCAGATACAGAGCAAAGTGTGGATTTTTGTATTGCAGTTTGTATCTGAGAACAGGGAGAGTAAGCAGTAGTAGATTTATCCTTACATAACATGCAGCATATAAGATCTACTTAAAAAAAAATACTTAGTGTCTTTTTCCTACTTATAAAGGAAGAAACCTAGAGAAGTGTAAGAAATATCACACTTGTCATCTTCCATGGTATTTTACAAAAGAACCCTCATGATGTTAGTTATAATTTGGTAGAGGATATAAATCATTCTGATATAAAAGGCAAGGAAGTTTTCTTAAATCCATTAGTGCTTTTGGAGCTATAAAATACTTACTTATTTCCAGGTCAAGGCTGATAGTGAAAACTTATTGCAATAGCATTAAGGTTTGGGATTTTTTAACTATAAATTTCTTTAAATATTTAACATTTGTTCAAAACCTTTGGTTTTTAAAATGAAAAGTCAGCACAATCAGGGCAAGAGTAAAAATGTCTTTCTCTGAGCACTGCATTTTTCATTCCTTGTAGCTCTATTCTTGGCAGAGACACCTTTCCTACCTTTTTTCATTTGTGCTCTATGGACCATGAAAACTGCCGTTTCGGAGCAGAGAATGCTGTATGCATTGGGTTGATTGTTTTTATGCTGACAGAACAAAATCTAAATCGTCGACTTCACTTAGGGGTTTTCAGACCTCAGCAGTTTTAAAAAAAAAATACAGAGAGAAAAAAGCCCTGAGGTCAGAGGGTCAGAGTCAATGAGACCAGTCTGATAAAAAAGAGACTGTCTTTTTCTTTTTCACTTTTCTTTGATGACTGAGAAAAAAATAGTTGCATAGTTCTAGGAGGCAATAAAGAAAATACACAGTATTACAAAGGTCATTTTTAGTTATTAGTCTTTGTCAGAAAATCAGATGGTACTCAGTCTGTCCCTTAGTTGATAGAGGACAGCTAAGCTGATTTAAGTTTGCTTTCCTCCAGCAGAGGTGGAAGATTGTATAATATTTTCAGTATACTTGTTAGTGAATAGCACAGTTCTCTGTAATATCTGTGCCTTAGCCTACAGCACTGATTTAAAAATCTGCACTTCATGTATGTGAATGCAGAGTTTGGAATGTCTATGGCATAACATTATAATATGGAGGCATCAGGTGTGGATATGCAATTAAAACCAAATTGTGTTTTACACATAATGTGCTCAGCTATGTCAGAATCAATAAATATACCGTGTGTGCTGCCCCCAAAAAACAACACTTAATTTTAGAGTGTAGAATTAGCTAAGACTTACTGGAAACTGGAAATTTTTTCAGTCATTAAACCAAATTCAAATGGATTATTTAAAACAAAATATCTAGAAACAGGACATCTAGTGATACTGTGTAAAGCTAAAAAACATTTGAAGACAGTGACAGACTTCCTAAAACATTCTTTACCTTAGGCTGTTGGTTTGTTCTCTCAACTTTAAGGTTGTCATACTATGATTTGAAATGCATTCAATTAATTAGCTTTGTTTAGTTCTTTATTAATGGTACTAATCCTCTGTGGCCTAAAATACTAGAGACATATCCCAAATGTGTTAGAACAGCTATGACCCATAAGAAGATTGTCTATATTTGCTTTACCTAAATGTGACATCTAGCCTTCTTATGTTTAGAAAAAAATCTTGAGATATGCTAGTGGTTTTGCCATTATTAAGAACATCAGAAATGCATTTTTGAGCTTATTTCACACAAATGTAGATTTAGGGCATGTGCCAAAACAAAATGTCAAACTTACAGAAATTAATAAGGAACTATTGAAACAAATGTATTATATGAACAGTTCAGCTTGTATTTGCATACTGGTGTTTAGAATTTCCAAGGGGTCATGTATGAAACAACTGAGATGAGTCTACTTGAGTTTCAAAGCACTGAAAGGTGAAAAGACAGGAAAACATGTTTCCCTGGCTAATAATGGGCTTGCCTTTGACTTGGAGTATAAACTACATAAATTCACAGTGGGTTTTGGGTTTGAATTGTTTTCTTGAAATTGCTCAGTGTCAAAATGTGAAGTCTCCAGAAATACCATTACTGTGTGTAACCTCATACTCATAAGGAATCATAGAAATCAATGAAAACTCAAAGCTGGAAGAGACCTGTAGAGATCTTTTCCTCTTGTTGAAGGAGGTCTGCTTTCCTAATTGAAAGCGAGGCCTTAAATTAGCTTATTTGGTGCTTTAAGCTGTCTTAAATATTGCCAGTGAGATGATTCCTCTACTTCTCTGGGCTACCTGTTCCAATGCTTAGTTGTTCTTATAGTGAAGAATTTTTTTTCTTACATCCAGACAGAATTTCCCTTCAGCAGCTTGGGCCATTGCCTCTTATCCAATCACCATGCATCCTAATGAAGAGAATACCTTCAACTTCCCTCTAACCTTCTCTTTAGGTAATGGAAGAACATGATTAACTTTTGTGTAAGCCTCCTGCTCCAAGTTGAACAACAGTATTTCCCCATTTCCATCAACCTTTCATTGTAAGTTAAGATCTCCAACCCTCTGATCACCTTGGTGGACACTTTGATTTTAACATCTTTCTTGAACTTGGAGGACCAAATCTGGAAAGTGTTCCTTGTGTGGCTTGACAAGTGCCAAGTATTGTAGATAAATCACATCCCTTGTTCTGTCAGCTATAGTCTTGCTGATGTATCAATTTGCTTTCCTGCTGCAAAGATAGACTGCTTACTTATGTTCATCTTACTGTCCTTTTGGATCCATAAGCCTTTTTCAGCCAAGATACACTTCTGCCAGTAAATTCCCAGTCAGTATGGATATTTGGGATTACTTTTCCCCACAATAGACTTTTCATTTACCTTCGTTAAATGTCATGTAATTCCTTTGATACTAATGTTACAGCCTCCTGAGGTCTCTGTGCATGGTAGCTCTTTTTTCCAGTGTATCTACATCTCCCTGTTTGGTGTCATCCACAAACTTGGTGAGGGTGCTTTCAGGACCATTTTCAAAACTCTTCATAAAGATATTGAATAATATTAAGCACTCCAAGATGACAAGATGCCAACCTGGCCTCAAACTGTTAACTACCATCTTTCAAGATCAACATCTCAACAAGTTCTCCACTTGTAGATGCTCCATTTGTCCAACCCATAGTCTAACAGCTTGTCATCAAGGATGTTGTGAGAGACTGTGCTGGGCACCTTGCTAAGGCTCATATAAATGGGTCTTTATGAATGTATTTTTCATATGTCTTCTTTTTGTCAGTGCAAACACGTAAGTGATAAGCTTGGTGAAGTAACTCAGAAGTGTCATTCCATAGTCTATGTATTACAGAAGGTTAGAATAAACGTGCATAATTGTTCCTTTGGCCTTAAAAAAGTCAAGCAAAAGTGGCCTGTGTCCACTAAGAATGCAATACTCAGGAAAACAAAAGTCACATAGGTGTTATTGGCAGTGTCATAAATGGAAAACTGTTGTAGGTTTGGGAGTCTACGGGTTGGTTGTTTTATTGACATAAAGATTGTGGTAGTTGAATTCCTTTGTGGTGGAGAGTGCTTTAATAATATGTATGAGAACTGGGCTTTGACTTCTTTTAAACTTATTTTTATCAAAATTTAATCTTGATTATCTTTAATCTTTCCTTTGTTGCTACCACCTCCTCTGAGTTTAAATATTGCATGGATGACAGCAAAGCTGAGGCATTGCCTTTGACACCCAAATGCTTTTAGAATCCAGAAAAGACCCTGGATACTATCATTACAATAAAAATCTCCACTAATGGATCTGTGATTTTTCTTTTGTATAAAGTGTCAGAATTTTAGTTGTGCATTTATCCAGTCTTGTCTTGTATCATGCCTGCTTTCCTGCCCTTTGATTCTCGTTTATTCTGGCATTCATTCAACATTCTGATATTTTCCTAGCCTTGTGGTCTAGACTCTCACTGCTCAGGTATTTGACTTTCCCAGCCAGTGTTTCAGGATAAAGCAGCAAACGCCACACTACTAATGATGATTCCTCCTGTTTCCAGCCTCACAGTTGTACCTAGCATTAGACTAACTTAGAGCCTTCTTCATGCTTCCTTTTGTGATCATTCTCAAGCACTTGTCTTCCAATGATCGTTATCAACACTGAGTATGCCAGTGACAGTGTCCTCTGAGTGTCATTGTCAGAGCTACCATTTTATGTGCCAGATAGATGAGTTTCTCGATTTGCTTAACTTTTTCATTTCCATTTTTCCTATTAGTTAGTTCTCTCTTTTTGTCTTTTTTCTTTTTTTCATTACAGTGAATTTAAAATGTTGCAAAGCATAGGCACCTTTCTTCCTACTCTGCATTGTCTTCAGTATTACTGAGGGAACAGAAGCGTGATAAACTGTGTCACCACAAGTTATTTTATACAGACATCATTTCCAGTTGATTTCAAGTTAGGTTGAATTTCCAGACAGTGATTTCCAGTTAGATGAAACAATATGGTGAATGAGCCCAGATAAAATAGTACACTTCATTGATGGAGTATATAAGTTGATTAGCCAGATTGATTTGCACAGAGTGAAAGAAGATGGCAACATAATGGAAATTTCAGCATCTGCTTCTATCAGTATGAATGACACAGTCATACCCAGAAGAAGCAATATGTACGAATTGGGAGTGTCATTCTCTTTAGTTCAATGTCAAATGGGCTCCTGATGCTTTTGACTGTTCTGAATTCTTGATTTTAGTCATAAGTCTGCTCAGCAGGTTGCTAGACATAAAGGAAAACCATTTGTGGCTGTATTTTCCTGAATCAAATACTGGGGGTTTTTATTATTTTCAGGTAAAACATTCTCTGTTGTAGGTAAAACAAATCCCCAAACTTGCACTACACATTTTTTGTAGGAATTTCTAAATGCTAGTTAGAATCTAGAGGTCACAAGTAGATGGGCTGTTTTCCTTGACATCTTTTTAATTCTAACTTTAATTCTAGCTTTTAAGAGAGGAAGAAAGCAGTGCAATGACACTATATTGTTCTGCCTATATGAGAAAACTGAAAGATCACTGTGCACTATCACCTTTGTTAGCTTCACAGTGGTGAGCCATGTGCTCTGATGTTCCAGATTTTGTGTTAATCTTCTACAGCCTAATAATTTTGAGCCATTTTTACTTTTGTTTGTTTTTGGTTTAATTATTCCTATAAGCAAGGTATCCTCTGCAGGAGATTTCTCTAGTTTTGTTTTTTTTTGAGGCCTTTGTTCCTTTTCAGTAGTATCTGTGGCTTCATCCTAGCTGATGAAATCAGTCATCATATTATGAACACTGTCCATTAGAGGATACTGTATTTCTTCAGAAGCTGTAATGCTCCAGTAGAAAGCAACAATTCCCCTTTCTAACATGTGTTCATCCTGGAGTTTATTTAATTTCAGAAGAAATATAGAGTGTTCCTATATTACAACTCATTCTTTTTTATTTTCTAAACCAACTCATTTAGGTTTGGGGTTTTGGGGTTGTTTTGTTGGTTTTTTGTTTTGGTTTGGTGTTTTTTTTCCACTTCAACTTTCATTAGTAATGTGTATCTAACAGTTTAGTAAAATTCTTTTCTCTGCAATTTTTTTATACTACTCCACTACATTTATAGTGGTTAAAATATTTGTTTTGTGTAATGGGGAATTAAATATAAATTCTTGGTAAAATTTTACAAATATTGAAAAACAATCATCTTCCATTCTTTCTGTATTACATAGTAATTTAGATTCCTACAGAGCTGATGTCCATTGTTTCTGTTTTGATACAGTGCAATATTAAATGCTTGCAAGAATTATTTGATTTTAGAAAACCCAAATCCCTATAAAGAGAGACTGTATCTGTTTGGTCTTTGTTCTTTGTTCACAGTATTTTCTGAAGACAGATTATTTCCCTTTTCATTGCTACTAAAATCTTTTGCAATCAACCACAGACTATGTTCATTACAGTAGCAATGTGTTCATGCAGAGTCCTAAAAGTCTTCAGTTTTGTTAGCATTGACTCTAGACTTAGTTCAAATGCTTGATATGCTGAGTCCCCAGGCAGAGTGAAATAACTCTTGGATTGTATCTCAGCAGGGGAACAAAGTCATCTTTTTCCTAAATAAATGTTCTTTTTATTCCACATACACTGCTAATTCTCCTCTGGGGCAGAATGTATGGCTGCCAATCAGCTGACCTTCAAAAAGGTTTGTAGTGTCAATCTTTGTTTAGTATCTCCACCAGAGCTGACAGTAGAGCTATGTTTAAGGCTGACATTAAAACATGAGAGACTCCTTAAAAAGTCTGATTAAACTAGTTCTCATGCTATATTTCTACATTTTATTTACTAGGCAAGATTTAACATTACTGAACATTTTCTAATACAATTTGAGTTGAAGTATTATTAAACAGACGGAACAAATGTAATATAAAATGTTCAGTATTTCTAATACTTTCAATTTATCCAGTGATTATGATCTCTTAAGCACTGTATTTTACAAAGATGAAGGAAGGCAATATCTTTTTTTTAGAGAAGCTGAGCTGAAAGAAAGGAAGCAACTGCTCTTCAGTTACACAGCATCTCTTACAGTTACACCAGCTGCTGTCTCTCTCTTCCTACAACAGTTCTTTGCATTCTGGGAATATTAAAGCAGAAAACACATATTCATTTTTAGGGCTTTTAGTAGTGCTAGGGTAATACTAGTGTGAGCAGAGTGTGATGCTATTTCTTACCTAAAATCTTTCCTCAAGTGTTTTTGCAGTGCAGCATGGATAACATTTTTGCTGCCATCTCCCTCACAACTGTTCTCCATATACTGCCATCTGTAAGTGCTTTGATTGCTTCAGGTTGCCACACTATGCACTAGGTTTTCAGAATTGCTCAGGAGTGGCTGAGTAATTGAAATAAAAAAGAAAATTGTAAATGTGACAGAATCCACAGATTCTAGTGTAACACTCACTAACATTTTTGATGAGCTTGGCTACAGTGAAATCCTTAACAGTTTTCCACTGACTTCAAGTACTTGTAGGTCTTTGACTTACATAAAAACACGTAAACAATAAAACCCAGGTAAACAACAGATACTGCACATTTTCTTGAGAATCTGTCCAGCTGTTGTGTTTTACACAGACAGGATGAAAGGCAGAGATGAGATGAAAGCTACATGCTCCCCTACAAGTGTGCCTTGGTAAAAGCTGGCATGTAGTAAAATATGATAAGAGAGCAAAGTGCAAAGTGAGAAATTGCTTCCACTCTTCTAAACATATTCACGTTCCATCTAATATTTTTCTTTCAGAAATCCAAAATCTCCACTTATGACAAGATGTGGGCCTTCATGAGTAGCAGGAGGCAGTCAGTACTTGTCAAAAGTAATGAAGAAGGTATCCAGCGTGTGCTTACCTCTGATTATGCATTTTTAATGGAGTCCACAACCATTGAGTTTGTCACACAGCGGAACTGTAACCTAACACAGATTGGAGGCCTGATAGACTCCAAAGGTTACGGCGTTGGCACTCCCATGGGTAGGTGTTATGTCAAGCACTTGTTCTCTGTTCATTAATCTTAGTTGCTGCAGGAGCATAGAAAAGCTCCAACACACTGTTGATTTCTCTACATTGCTCACATTTTTTCTCTCATTCTCTTTTTCCTTACTAGGAAAAATATTCCAGATTTTGTCAACATTTATGGATTTTATTGAGTGTTCTAAACAGAAAAATACAGTTGCTTTGTAAAAAATTGGATTTTTCATAGAATATGTTGCTTTTACATGGTGTTTGTTCTTGAATAAATCCCAGATGTCCAAGACTGTACTCTTGCAAGGATTCCTAAATGTTCATGATACTTCCACATGCTTATGGTCTTCTTATCAAACATAAATTATAACTTTTTTCAGGAAAACCGAATCTATTCAGCAATATAGGTTTCATGCCCTGCTGAAACAGCTAATATGATTTTCCTATGGTCAACATACTGTAAAACACAGTAATATTATGTGACAAATGCTGTTTTCCAAAATGAGTGTTTATTAACATCGTTGTTAAAGTGAAATGAACCATATGAAAGGTTAGAAATGTAGCTTCTATGTACTCTATATTAAGGCCTTAATGGCCTGCAAAGCTACTTTTCATTTTTTTCACTCTCCAATTGGAAGAAATATATTTGAAATAATCTGTTGGAAAAAAGAAAGTAATCTCTCTGGGGTGGCTTCAGCTTCTTTTTTCTTTTCCAAATTCCTGTTTCTCTTCAGCTTGTTAGATAGCAGGCTGCTTTCCATCTGTCTTGGACAGTGTTCTATTGAGTAGCCAGTTGCTTGTGTGCTGAACCTGGAGTACATAAATGGTTGACAATTTTATGTTAAACACATTCCATATGAGCAGTTCTACTGAGCATGCTTTTCAAACTGATGAACTGCAAGAAAGGAATAGAGGCATTGGAGCTTGTCCAGAAAAGGGCAATGTGGATGACAAAAGGTCTGGAGCATGTCTTATGAGGATTGGCAGAGGAACCTGGGGTTGTTTAGTCTGGAGAAGAGGAGGCTCAGTGGAGACCTTATCTCTCTCTACAATTACCTGAAAGGAGGTTGTGGATATGTGTGGCTTTTCTTTTTTTTTCTTTTTTTTTTTTTATTCTGAATTTCATTCAGATGTGTAGCATGTAATTAATTGTTTGCAGTGTGCACTGTTTGAAGACAGTAGTTTTCATATAATTTCATCAGAAATAGAATGTAGAAAGAGTATTTTACACTCCACTCACTTAAATTAAAGATTTTGTGGCAGCAAAAAAAACATTTTAGGCAATAATTTATGGTCTCCTACTTTATATCTTCTCTAGGAATATGATTTATGAATTATTCATATTTATCTAAGTCATTAATAAATGCAGTACAATAGTGTTTTTCCCACTCCAGTGACAGGCTGCTGGATTAAAGTAGAATTTAAACAAACTGTTTAATCAGCAAATATATAGAGCCTAATTATTATGTTGTACCCAATAACACTGTATAAGTTCAACTGATTTATATTACTTATTCTGTGTATAGAAAAAAACATTAAGAGCAAAAGCTTTTATTTTATAATACTGAAATTTTTTTAACTGGCCTGACCATGTTCTAAATGCAGGTATTTTTAAAAAGACTTAATTACCCACCATTTTTATTTAAGTGCATGTTTCTAAATAGAGAAAATTATAACTGAAGACACAGGAGGAATATAACTTACGAAAAAAAGGTTTTAATAGCTGTTTGCAATTTCAACAATTAAAAACTTGGTATAGTAATAATACAATCCAATAAATTACTCTTATTCTTATTTATTATGCAACAAAAGTGAAAAAAGTTATTATGAAGATGATATCAAAATGGTCTTACCTCTCTTAAAATTCATTTAGCCTTCCCCTTTGGTACATTTTTCATTCCATACAGAGAACCGCAGCTTGTTTTTTTAATCATCTGAAAAATAGCTTACTTTTGGAGCTTACCTGTAAAATAAAAGATAAATAAAATTGTGGTAAATACCTTGTAAGTGTAAGAATAACACTTCATCATCCTACAGATGTGTAGGATGTTGTTTCCTATGTTTTGTCTAGCTTTTAAAAGATAAAAGCATTGAATTCTGCAGCTACCTGTCTGAATTAACTTTCTTTGTTAAACAGTTTCTACACTTAGAAGCTGTATCCAATTAATATTTTAAATAAATGCCCTGAATATTTTCTAGTACAGAAATCTGTTATGACATATATAGAATGTAGTGGTGATAGGAACTTTTCCTGTCCTAAGTGCTACTTTTAGCTGTGGAAAATGAAGTTCAGTTTACAGAGATTGAAGTATGAACTATTTTCCAGAAAATACCTAAAAATGAATGTCAAAATTGAAGGTACAGTTGTTCATAGTCAGACATTATAGCCACCATCAAAGTAGGGGACAGTCTATTCTTTAAGCTCCAATTGAATGAGAATGCATGGTGTGGTTATCCTTCAGCTGCAGATCCTTCTGAAAGCAGCAGGGCTATGATACAGAGGAATATCATAAAGATGACTTCTGCACCCCACAGTTTAAGAAGGGTGTGAAGGCACTTAAAAGCCTCTGCAGTAGGGCCACAAAACTGGTGACAGAGCTGGAAGGAATGTCTTATGAGGGGTGCCTGAGGACATTGGTCTTGGCTAAGCTGTAAAAAAGGAGGCTGAGGGGCGACCTCATTGCTCTTTACAGCTTCCTGAGGAGAGAGAGAAAGTCAATACTCAAAGTACAAATGTTGTCCCCTGCCTGTAGCTTTTTAAATCTAAAGCACTTGAAAAAAAATTAATAATAATACTACTAATAAAAAAGAATTGGAAAACTCTAGTTCTTTTGAACCTACTTATTACCTCCAGTCCATAGAAATGATATGTGAATTTTTTACCAGTCCTTGGAGATGAGACATAGAAACACACCTGTCTCTGTGGGAATAAATAAGAAACCATGGACCAACACAGAAGGCATTTTTTCCTCTTCTTGCCTGCACTTAGTCTGTAATCCTTCATGTAATTTGAACTGTAATATTCATCACTTATACATGCCTGGAAGTGCTGAGCTTCAGCTCTTCTGTAACTAAAACAAATTAATACATTTATTTTCATTAGTTGAGCATAATGCTCAAGAAATAAATGCAAATTATTTATTTTTATGCAGGTCAAACCATGTATTGAAACTAATCTGAGAATTTCAACTGCTTGAGCAGTTAATTTATTGTTGCTGAAATGTAAGAATGTGTAGCTAATGTATTTGATGAAAGAACTGGTTTTTGTAGTCACCTCAGAAGCACGAGGATATAGAAGCACTATCTGAGAGGCATGCTAAGAGACTGAGCTTTGTAACTATAAAGAATTGCCACCACTTAACATCTGGTAGCTCTTATGAGCAGACTCTGACTTAGAGAATATGCAACACAGCTAAACTAAAGTAACAGCTATTTCATGTACTACATATACTCTATAACTTCATAATTTATTCCCAATATTGTCTACAATGTAGTGTATTTAAAGAACTTTGAAAAAGGCTTCTTTCTACCCAGAAGTCTAGAAGTCCATAAGGAACTATAAGGACAGCTGGTAGAGGATCAAGTAGTATATTTTTTATTAATATTTAATTGTATCTCATATTTTAATGATAAATGAGAAATGTATATAAATGTTACTTGTCTCTTAGGGTGGCAAGCTCAAGATTTTCTCATCTTTCTACATTAGAAAGATCTATTTCCACTTAAAGTTTTCAATATAGCAGTTGTTTTCACTATACTTGTGAAGTGTATTTAAAATCTGTGTGTCTGAGATGCTTTGCTATTCATTCATATATAGCTTAGAGGTGAGAATGCTATAATGTCTGACCATTTAATAAATATAAAACAACAAATTTGAGGCACAGAGCTAAGAAACAGGAAAAAGTGTTTCACTTAACATCCCAAAGAAAGCCTGTTATCAAAGCTACATTTAGAATCTGTGTCCATCTCCAGCTGTAATGTAGACACCTCAGGTCTGTTCTACACTCTTAAAAATACCTGCCCAGTCACAGCTTCTTACAGAATGGGCTAATGTTGCTACTGAGAACACCTTTTCATCATTTTGTGTGCATGTCTGTCTGTGTGTGTGTGTTTGTTTTGGTTGGTTAGTTGTTTGGTTTTCTTTTATTGGTGAGCCTTGCTCATTCATTTGGAGTTAAACAGATCCAGTTTTGGGGATAAAGGAGGATCTGCTCCTCTGTCAGTTCCTCTGCAGGAACTGTTGCCTTTTCTTTTGATTTATTGCTCTTTTCTTCACTGTGGTGTACTGCTTACTTCCTATGTTTGCCAAAGAATTTTAATCCATCAAATCACCAGCTACAACAACAGCTTTACTCCATGACTGCCCTCAGTGATCTTTTCTTATGCGAAAGTGAGCTGATTTTGAAAGTGGAGCCAGGGACTGGGTACTCACAGAATCCTTATTCTCTCTTCCTGTGTTGCTTGGAGACTTTTGAATCCACAGATAGGAAGAACAAACCAAGCTATGTTGACCTTTCTCACTGTCCCATGTTGTCACTTCCCTCCCATCTCAATTAGAGAGGGTTAATGGAGTTAGGCAGCAGAGCTGGCTGTGACTTTTAAAAGAAGAACATTTCTGTGGAGCTAAAGCCAGGTTTTTCCTACACCCAGTGCCCCTGAGCTGACTATTCCTTTTCTATGGCACGTTATAACTGTTACTGCCTGCCTTTATTACCGAGTGCTGACTATGCTACAAATTGCTGGAAGGTGTTGCAGGCCCTGTGATGCCTGAGGCCGTGGAAAGTAGTTTTTCTGTAGGAAATAGTTTTGACATGGTTCCTTATAGTCTAAACATCTACTCCACAACTATGTGTAAATTAAGACCCTTCTTGTTTCTCTCATACCTATGACTGCAGCATGCACGATACTTAAGAAGAAGCTGAGCTCCATATAGTGTATCACCAATTATCCTCTAGCAAGGAATTTCTGTTCCAAAGTCCTAGACTGAATTTTGTCTTGTGAAAATAAAAGGAAAGCTTCCTCACAGCAATTGGTGGAGAGAGACAACAGAACAATATAATCAACAAAACTTTCAAATGCGATTTAACTAAGCATGGAATAATTTTTGTGACAGAGCATTTAGTCTGTGATTCCTGATGTAGCTAAGCTGTGGGATAAGTACAGAGAAATGTTGATATGCCAAGACTTAAATGATTCCACCCATTCCCAGTAGCGTAAATGATGTTAGCCAGCACTCTTATGGACATTTCAGATCTGCCTACAGTGGAGTGAGATGATGACTGCAGCTTATGTATTAGGTACCCAAGGTAGCTTTAGGATGCTGGATCAATCTGGTATAACCACAATGCAAATGCACTCAGGCTGAACCCTTTCCCACCCCCCCGCCCAAAAAAACCCCCAAAACCCAAACAAAAATATCAACCAACCAAAAACCTCAAAACCCCACCATGTTGAGAGTTTGACCCTTCTTCCTGTCAACTGATAAACTAGAACTTGAATTGTTTATTTTGTTCAGTGTAAACTATTTATGTACAGCTTCGACAGCTAGATATTAAAGGAATATCTTTCCTGTTACACCTATGTAGCTTTCTCCTTCCAATAAATACTGCAGTACTACAAGTTCTTGAGGATCTACATATTATAGCTAAGTTCTGAATATGATGGAGTATTCCTAACTCACTTTCTCTTTTGCTTAGGCCAAGTAGACAGACTATGAAATAGAAAAGGTACCTGGAACAAAAGATCAGTGCTGTTTGAATGTTCAGAATGGATTTTTCTGTCCAGCCAATCAAAAATAACATGTAAAAATGTGCCATGGATACAATCTTTCAAAATACAAGACAAGTCATAGTGACTTCTTTTTGATAAAATGTACCTGGAATGATGAAACAATTCCTGGTTCAACATTTTCTTATTGAAGGAGATACTGGAATGCTGCTATTCCATTTTATTTACTTAGGGTCAGGTGGGGAACTGGTTGAGAGGCCACACTCAGAAAGTGGTGGTAAATAGGTTCTTTTCAAACTGGCAAACTGTCACAAGTGGGGTCCCCAGGGGAACACTCTTGGACCCAACAATTTAATATATTCATAAGTGATCTGGATGATGGAATTAGATGTATCCTGATGAAGTTTGCTGATGATACCAAACTAAGTGGGAAGCACACACTTCAGCAGGGAGAGCTACCCTGTAGGAAAACCTGGATAGGCTGGAAAAGTGGGATAATAAGAACCTTATAATGTTCAAATAGTGTTGAACTGAATCTCTATTAACTGCATGCTTCTAATGCAATCCTCATAAATGTAATTTATGTAGCTAGGATTCATCCATGCTTTATAGTTTCTCTCTATGAATTCTTTAATTATTTTTTCAAGTTCTTCAAATGGACTAGAACCCTACGTGTACAAATCTGGTCCCTAGAATATATAAAAAATAGGTGATTAATAGCTGGTAATGCCTATATTTAGACCAACAGAAAGCATGGAAACAAAATATAAATGAGATTAATTAGAAAGGAACCTGTCAAAACAGAAGATGACTTAAACTGTGTCCAAGATTATGTCTCAGAATCTGACGTTAAGTTAAATATTTATAGGCAGCGTAACACTGAAAATGTCCCCAAAAGATTACAGGATGCACTTACACTGCCCCAAGCTCTTCTGAACTAATCACTTTATTTCTTCCATCTAACTGAAGAAATGTGTTAACTATAGGGGTTTGCAGCATTTCAGCATAATCAGGATGGTCTGAAACAGAGTGACTTAGGCCCCTGCATGCACAAGAGAGGAGAAAAGAGTTTGTTTTACTTTCTTTCTGCTTCTTGGATAGTCGTGTGGAAATAGTTTATCCTCTAGTAAAGGACATCATTCTTTTCTTAACATAAATACTTTGAGACTAGCTTTTCCCAGCTTTTATTGTAGAATAGAGAAAAAGCTCAGTGTGTTCTGTACTTAAGGATCCTTTTTATGTTTTACTTCAATGCTGGTGCAGTAACTCATTAAATTTATTAAATTATTTATAAATTATTTAATAATTTATTAAATTAAATTTATTAAATGCTAAGAAATTTATTCTTATCAGCCGTAGATATGTAAAAAGAAATTGAAGAAACAGTTGAAAGAAATTGCAAATTAAAAAGACATCTTTTCCAAGAGTGTTAAGAGTATAAAATATCCTACCCATGCATTCATTCATCTCCTTCACAGTTGATCACAGTATCTGAAATAGTCAAATGTGCAGAATTTATAAAGTTAATGAAAATGTGTTTTTATTACTCAGCCAAAGAAAACACTGTAAAAATTAAAGTTACCAAGTAGCATTATTATGACAGAAACAAAAGGAGGAGGGATTCTTTGTAGAATTGTATTCATATCACATGGAAGAGGGCATGCCATGCCTTTTCAGCTACTGTTTGTTTGGTTTTGGATTTTTGCTTTGTTTTTTTTTTTTTCCTCCTGGGATTTTTTAACTACTTTAATGGATAGTCTTTTGTTTCTGTTTTTGAAGGAGAAGAAGAAAAATGATGCCTCTGTTGTCTCCTTAAACATTACACAAATCTTAGCATAGAACGCACTTCTAACTGATGTGATTTATTCTCTAACATTCAAAAAAGAAAAGAAAAGATTTCTTCTTTGGCACTATTTATTAATTAATGTAGATTTTAAAATACTCATTAAATAGTCCTTATGCACTACATAAAGAAAAAGACACCAGATGACATGCAAAGATATGATAATACCATTTGAACTGGCCCTTGAAATATTCAAGAGCTACAAAATTATCATGTCATTTTAAAATACTGAATTATGAGAAAGAAATATATTAAAATATGAAAATTTACATTCCTGTTATCCAAATACATGTAAACTTATTTTACCGAATGCATTATTATCTTGTACCATTAATAACTGTGTGCTTGGAAGGTATCTTCAATGCCTGACAATCTGCCAAATGGAGACTTCTGTGGCTTGGTCCAGAAGCATAAATTGTTGTTTCTTCTTCTACTAAAGTAATAGAACAAAGTGTTTGTTACAAATCAGAATTTAGACTAGCTTTAGAGTAACAATCTATGAAAGAGAAGCCTGCAGATTTATGTATATTAAACAATCTACTGCAGCATAATTGAAAGCCTGATAGAAATTGGAAGATGAATACATTTTAACTGGACATAATAGTTGGGCATGAGGATATTTGAAACCATGGGACCAACTGTGATAGGAATTTTTGCATCATGTGTGTGCATATGGGTTTGTATTTCACAGAATTCTATGATTCTATGAAATACAAACCCATATGCATGAACACATAAATGTATATGCAGAGAACTTGATCCAGCTGCTGTTCCCTGTAAGCCAGGCAACTTGGTGCAAAATGTCCTATCACAGTTAGTCCCATGGTTTCATTTTATGTGACCAGTATGACCATGGTGAGATGTAAATGACTTTTCAATAACTGTTGTGGTTGTAAAGGAAATAGTTTTTCCTGTGGTATATTATATTTTATTCTTAAGAGGAATAACAAACTTTCCTTAAAATATACCCTGTATAATATACCTTCCCTCTGGTCTCTTTAGGTTCTCCGTATAGAGACAAGATCACTATAGCAATTCTTCAGCTGCAAGAGGAGGGCAAGCTCCACATGATGAAAGAGAAATGGTGGAGAGGCAATGGCTGCCCAGAGGAGGAAAGTAAAGAGGCCAGTGCTTTGGGAGTTCAAAATATTGGAGGAATTTTCATCGTGCTGGCAGCAGGATTGGTGCTTTCTGTCTTTGTGGCAGTGGGGGAGTTTTTGTACAAATCAAAAAAAAATGCCCAGTTGGAAAAGGTAAATATTGTCTTTTCTTATTTTATTTTATATTTATGATCTATTTAAGATCATAAATTTTGTAGATCTGGTAGTGAAATGTAGGTGATGCATATTGATTTTTCTATTGTATTGTATAGTGGATCACAGCAAAGTACCCAACGTTTTATATTTACACCTTTTAATTTGTCTTCAATGTGTTTAATTGTAGCCAGATTTCAGGACAAGTGACTATTTCTCCTCTTATTCAAGCCTGAGAAAAGACAGCTTTTTACTCCTGGAAGTTCACTGCAGTTAATTTTATGGATGAAGAAGAAATGAGAAACTGTAATGGGCAACAAATTAATCTTCTACAGATAATCCTGATTTTCAAAAGACAAACTGTCTGTAGCTCAAAGTCAAAATCTAAAATTGTCTCTATGGAAATGTTCTTTATAGAAGTTTATACTTGCAAACTTGTCCTGGTAGCACCTGGAAAAGCTTACATCAGCATGATTATTGGGGTCTTTTTTGTTCTGAGTTTGCTAATGATATGTTGTCTTTTCAGACTGACTCAGTCTTGAAAATTCTAGCGTAATTTGTCCTGTACTTGCAATTTATGCATCCACACTAGATGTGTGATGTTCCAACACTAGCAGTACCTTGTACAATTATCATTTTTACATGATAATATATTCTTTGGTTTGGTTTGCTTTGGTTTTTTTCCTTCTCCTTTTGAAGAGCTTGGGACCTCTGGCAATTTCTATATTCCCTTTTTATAAATTTAATTTAATCAACTCACTAGTAAATCTAACAGCTATATTTATATTGGTATTTTTCCAGATGCTACTGGTGAATTTTTGTAACTTGAATTATTACTCAGAAAATTTACTCTTTGTTTTCACTTCTTTTGAGGCAACCTTTTCATATGCAAGTGTCCTGTTATATATATGTTGTTAAAGACTTTTTTTTTTCTAATCCACACAAAGGCAGTGTGAGGTTACAAGGTCCTAAACAGAGTTTGAACATGGATATATTTTATTAAATTGTTAAAGGACCATTTAGATCCTTTATGATGCAGACTGATTCCTTTCTGTTAACATACTATTGAAATGTTATGTTTCTGAAATTATTCTTTGAGGAAAAAGATACCAGTTAAGTAACTTGTAATTCTCAATAATTTTTATCCATTTCTAAGGTAGATATGGGTTTCATATGGACATTTAGTTTTGCTTTTCTGGATTTTTAGCAGTTAGTAGGACTGGATCCAAAGCAGACATCACCAGCTGTGAATATACATGTGTTAAATACAAAACAGAGTTTTTCACTAACAACTGCAGATTCTATTGAATAAGAAATACCAAATGCTAAACTGTAACCTGTATATGGAACTAACTATATCTTTGAAGGTGGCACAAACTTAACTGGTTGAATCTTGCCCAAAACAAATTGTGTGCAAAAATTTCAAACACCTTTTGCAAAATGCAGAAAACATGTTCTGGTTTTGATACTGTAAGGATGAGAAGAATAGAAGTTTCAGCTGGCTCAAAAATTCATGGAGCTTTACTGAGCTGCAGAGACTTTAGGTTATGATAATATTTGATCTTAAACTTACTAGAAATTAAATGTGGCTTTGCTGCAATAGCAACTAATTCTGAATTTGCTCTCTACCTCAAACACACTTTTGAGTGAAGTGATAACGTGCAAGGTATTTTGAGCTAAATAACCCCTCAAGTCCTACCTAGCATGTAAACTCACTGATTTTTTTCAGAGGAAATATTGGGAATGCCAAGCATTGTCTTTGTCTATAGCAGAATTTTGACATTTCAGTTGACACAGTGGGAAGTGGTAGCAGGAGATGACTGAGCAGAGGCTATCCTGACTGCATTCCTGCAGAGTAACTGCAAGACTTTGCTTTCACATTTCTTGAAGGGAAACTTAATTGTTAGCTTTTAATAGAATTTATGTCACGATGCTCTCCTGTTTCTTAATTGCAGCCTTTTTAAACAGTACTAAAGGCTTGTATACTTTCCTATTGTTTATGGTACAAACATCTAATTATGTCCTCTGCTAGGAAACATGTTATCAAGCAGACCTTTTTTATCTAGCCAATCTTGGCAATAAATGCTCAGACATTTGCATTTTATAATTGCTTTTGCTGGTGAATGACCTGATCTCTGATTTTAACAGGCACTCAGAGGGCAGTGAATAAGCAATGATAGAAACAGAAGCCATTTAAAACAATTACTCTGTCTTTTTTTTTTTTTTTTTTATTGATGTGCTTCAGTGTGTTATGGGTTTGCATTCACTACCACATATAGTGTTGTATAGCTCATATTATTATCATAAAGGCCAGGGCAAACATCGACCTTGAAGACCATTAATATTTAGTATAATACGGTGATGATTCTCAGTTTGAGAATCCATTGACCTATCCTTTGTTTTCTTGGGGGTTTTTTGTTTGTTTTGGAGTGTGTGTCTGTTTTGTTTTATTTTGTTTTTTTTTTCTTTTTTAAGAAGTCTTCTTTGAGATTATTTCCATCCTGATACCACCTTCACACAGTGATTAAATATTACCAGAAGTGTCAGCTGTGCAGTAGAAACTAGGTATGCACTGCTAAAAAATTTAGGGTGAAATTCACAGTATTGCTGAAGGCAGGGTCAAGAATATATAGAACACTGCTTGTTGTCACCCTTGCAAATGGTTGTCCTTGTACCTGTTGTGGTCATGATTCCTTTGGAGAAGGTGGCACTGGCTTGAAAAGTTACCTTGAAACCTGGTTTTATTAATGTAGTGACCCACACCCTCGCTAAAAGGCAGGGAGAGCTCAAGGACTGCTGGGCTGAAAAAGCTGTTGTGCTGTAACCATGAACAGTTGATACCACATCCTGTTTGTGCTTCTCTCAATCAGAGTTTAACCATTCCTGATTGGTTTACATGAAGTTAGTGTAAGTGCTAACATGAGTTTATTTGCTGAGGTCAGTCTGCAATCTGTTTGCACCAGGATAAATTCAATTCATCATCTTTTAGAATGCTTCTTTTCAGAATGAGGTGAGCTAAGTGCATACATGTTACTTTTCCTATATGGAATGGTCTTACTGAAAGAAGTTCACCAGTACTGAAATATTGTGGACACTTCTATATCAGAAAAATCAGTATTTCTATCTTTTTTAATTGTTATCTCAACAACAGTGCATACAAAATTACCACAATAATTTTATATGAAAAATTAAAAGATTTTTAGGATCTCTTAGTACTTTACCAGAATATTTTTTGGTTTGGGATTTTTTTCCAAGTCATATTAAATCAGATTTCATTAAAATATTTTTCTTATTTTCTCAAAAAATGCAGTTATGTCAATGTTCCTGGAGTTCAGAGAATATTCCTAATAGTTTAATATCAAAAGCCTCTGATATTTGGGACAGTAATTTAGAATAACTTTGGAACAACCCCAAAGTAAATCCCAGCCTAGTGCTTTTATTTTCCTTTCCAGGGGGAGACAAGTTCAAAAGATTTTAAAGTCAAAAAGCCTATTCCTCAGGCTACAATAAACAAAAGAATGTGGGCATTCTTGATCAATCAAAGTAAAAGCTTTGGGATTTATATTCCAAGTAACTTTTATACAGTGTACAGTTAGCCATGTAGTCTGTATTTTCATGTCACATTTTGTAATGGAATATCCTCAGAACTTTTAGTGTTGACTGGGAAAAGCAGCAGCAGCAATGACAGCTCAGAAGAGGAAATGTTTTTCCAGCTTAAGCACATTGTATTCTGCAGATATGCAGTTTTAGAGCTGGGAACTTCTATCATCCTGTACTCCCTTAAGCACTGTCTGTGGATGTGCAGACTTGTATGGATAATTTGTGTGTATGTAAGATTACTCCAAGCTGAGGTATTAACTGTAATTAAATGCCCTCTTGGCAACCACCTAAGTATATATTAGAGGATAATTTCTAATGGAACAAACTGTTACAAAACCCAACAAAACAAAACAAAAGCCCCCAAAAGCAAAATCAAACTCACAGAACCCCTCATTTTTCACAGAAAAAAAGACATGAAAAGACAAAAAAATGGGAAAAGTAGAAAAAAAGCAATCTGACTGTAGCATTTTAAAAATAATTTGCAAACAATAAAACATTGAACCCAAGATCTCTATTTTGACTTTTGATTACAACCTAACAAATATCTATTTGGTAACGAACCCTGCTTCAGAGGTATCTTTATTATCTTCATTTTTATCATTCAAGAAACAGCAGAAAGGTTAGAAACGTATATAAATGTATATAAAGCTGATCACTGCAGAAGTACAAATACAGGAATATGTATATACAAATATGCATATTATAATATACATTATAAATATACAAATAGAGGCTCCACAGATTTCACGATTGCTCCACAGATATTCACTTGAAGGTCAGGGTTTAACTTACAGGCCTGAGTTATGGAATAGTTTATGTTTGACAAGAATATAAAGCTGTATAAAATTTTTCAGAAACCCCTACATTTTGTTTATTTATAGCAAGTATAGTTCACTTTCACTCGTCTATAGAAAGAAGAAACACTCACATAATACAATTACTTCCTCCTCTGAAAAACAATAATTCCTCATTCTCAAGGAACAATGCATTGACTGAAAGCCCAAATGTCAGATTACAGAACATGCATCTTTTCTAATGAGTATTCATTGTCCTCTCCTAAATATTACTTGAACATATCATGTGTACAAATATTTTAACATATAAATATTAATCTTTGCACTCTTAATCAGCTATACTGTAGCTAACTGTAGCTGCAAATGTAGTTTAGTTCTGCTGATTTAGATTACTTTGACTTTGTACAAGCCAGCAAAGTAACCACAAGCACTTCTAGGGGCTTTTTAGATTGAAAAAATATCATAGATTGCCTGATTAATCCATAGAGAAATGATTGCTTACCAGTTTGATATTCTGTAGTGCAATATGACTATGATGATTAATGTTTCCAAAACAGTAGTAACTGTTGGCATTAATTGTACATGAATAGTCTCTCTCTGTTCAATATGATTTGAGGCCATGCCAAAATTCATATTAAGTTTATACTCTTATACTGAACTAAAAACTAGTACACATTTCTACAGTGAATAATATACAGTGGATTTCAGCTCAGCAAGCTTAAAGAAATCTTTTCAGATACAACTGAAGTCAGGTAAGAAAGGTTATAGTCCACCTTCTGAAATGTCTCTATGAGATGGACTATTTATTTTCAAATTAAACTTAATGATGTTATACACACTATTTTAATCCAAATTGATTCATACTCCAAAATATTAATTACATATCAATCATCACTTCCTTTCACCATGCCTGAAGATCAACAAACCTGACCTGCCTTGGATGAACAGAGGATGAATTTAGATCCAGGATCAAAACAATTTTAACATGAGTGAACTTTCTCATCCAGTGGCTGAGAGTGCAAGATTTCAGGTGATGAATTTCAGTGCAACCAGGGTTATCTCTGGTGAAAGGCAGAGCAATCCCTGCACAGCTGTGATCACAACTTACAGAACCATTAAAATGTTGCACTGGATATAATTCTAAATAAGAGAGGCAGTTCCATGTATTCTGTTATTTATTTGCTCAGCAGTAGCTACATGACTAAGTACTATGAATTGTTAACAGCAGTCATTTGTAACCATTGTCCAGGGATGCTGGACTACAGGAATAGGTTCTGGAAGAAGACCTGGCGTGGTGTGGCAGCCTTCACACTCGTAGAAATTATTGCCATTGACTGAAAACCCAAGTGACAAATATCACCACTGGTGCTGTTTGAAAACCCAGAACTTAGAAACCTGAGGCTATAACCCTCTTTCACAAGAGGTAGAACTGAATAATAAGTATAGACAATATCTTTTAAATGCATCCCTTTACTTATTCAACATAACACCTATCTCCTTGGGATTAAGCTGTCATCATACCCCTATTTCAGCCAGGTACGGAAGCACAAAATGACTGCACCATCCTGGTCTGATAAGAGAGTAGGACTGTGTATCATCTGCATGCTGATGATACCACAGCCCAAATAATTTCATTATCTCCTCAGTGGCCTCATATACATGTTGAAAGGAGAGATGACAGGATGAAACCTTGTGGAATCCTGCATGAAAGAGAGCCCTCGAGGCTGATGAGCAATTGCCCTATGCCATCCTCTGGGATTTCTCTGAGAGGAAAGAGTGGAACCATACAAGTGCAATCCCATCTGCCCCAGCCTAGGTCCACAGGTGAGTCAGAAAAATATCATGGTCAGTGTGATAGCCAGAAAGGCTGCTGGCAGAGCTAAACAAAGCCACCTTTGAAAAAGTTTTCTGCACTGATAGGAGTTCCCCAACAGGCAGAGGAATAGTGTAGTTGGCAGGATGTATTCAGCCTGGACACCAGATTAGGTAGTTTCAGAAGACTTTAAATGGACTCAGAGTTCCATTACCAGAAGTCTCTGTCATCCATCAGAGTGCATTTTGTTTGTCAGAAAAGAAATTTTAGAATTTGTAAGTGGCAGAACTGGGTTTTTTTGGACACCAATTTATACTTTCTTTAAAACAAGCCAGAATCTTACTGTCCCACTGGGAGACACTAAAAATATAAGTTTGAAATGGCCCTCAGTGAGGTCCTGTATGTCATCTAAGTTCATGGTATAACTCTAACATTCATCGAGCGCTTCAGCCCAAGGAAGATTACTTCAGTGATGTTTTGTTACTGGAAGGGCCAGTCCCATCACATTCTTGTTAATTCTCTCCATAAAATAGCTAGAAAAGTCCTTACAACAATCAGCATTCAATTCAGTTACAGGATGAAGCACCTCATCCTTCAGCCAGCTGTCTGGAACAACTCTACTAATGTTGACTTAGTAGATACTGTGGTGAAGGTAAAGCTTAATTTAGAGAATTAAAATTTTCATTTTACTTGATATTGTCTTTATTTGAGTAGGTGATCAAATCTGTCATGCATTTTGTGCTGAATATAACTTCCTAAAATGGCTGCTTATTCTACTTCTACCAAAAAAGAAATAATCTCTAAATCTGAAATTAAGAATATACTGGTGATATGTTCAGCTAATTGATGTGAATTTAGTCTGCAGTGTACTTCTGCATTATACTTGCTATGGATTGAAAATGTATTTAATTAGAAAAGTTTATGGTAAAACGCTTTTAATGTAACATATTATATGTATATAAATATATATGTGTGTACAACCTTCAATCAACAGTCATGTCTAAGACTAGGTATACAACTAAGCATCCTTAAAATCTGATCTTTACAGGTACATTTCAACTTCTTTCAAAATGATAATGCTTCAACTCCAGTGAAATACTATTTCTGTTTTTCTCAGGTTATTTTCATTTCATCAATTGTTAGTCTCTTTGTGATCCTAACTCAACATTTTGCTAGAATTCATGTTTCTGTCTAGGGGGTGTAAGATTGACAGGTTTTCCATATAGATGTTCAAAATCTCTGAAGGAATGGCATATGGAAGCAGAAAATTATTAGGAGGGAGGGTCAAGATAGGGCTGTGCATTCATACTCAGCTAACTTCAAGAAATCAAAAAATAGTTTGATTGATCTATCCTACTAGATGCTAGAACACTGACCCATAACATAACAAGAGGATGCAGGATTACTGCTGTTACTGCTTTAAGAAAATTAAACAAGAATTCAAATAATATCTGCCACACAAAACTGGAGGTAATGAACTTCTTAGTAAATCTTAGTTTTCTCCTGAATGTTGGCAGTCAACTTTATTTTATCTGCATCAAAGAGGGGAAAAACATATGCAGCAAGTGATTGGAGACTTTTATATTTAAAACAGAAAAAAACCCAAACCAAACAAAAAAAAAATAGTATTCATTTAAATCAGAGTGTTGAGAGTGGTGCAGGCATGCCAGTCCTGTCTTCTTTTTTGCTGCTCCTTTCAGTCTGCTGAAAGCAAACTCTGTGGTGATAGCCTCACAATGTTGTGTCTAACAAATGCTATTGTGATTTCTAATTACGTTTCTAAATTCCTATAAAGCAATGTAATCAAAACAGTTTAAACATTGTCTAGCTTTTATATACATACATACATGCAAAGATGTATTTTTTTCTCAGGCAGTAAAACTAGGCACAAGCTGTCTAACTACATTGTAAACAGTGGTAACATTTCACAAAATTACCTTCTTGACTCTACAAGACTTGTAAGTTGTCAGCTGCAGCAACGAATGAAAGAGATCCCAGTTACTTCTTCACCCTTCAGGAGATGAGCTTTTTCAAAGTTACTTTATGTTAAAAGGCTAAGAACTGCAGTTCTGATTCGAATTTTCTTTCCTACATTTGAACTCCTCACTTAGAATTGCAAATTTTTTCTAATGTTTTGTGGTGGTTTGCTGGAAAAAACAGTAGCTGCACTATTGTTTAGAGAACTCTGCCTTCCTCCAACTCTTCTGCTATTTGATTATATCTAAGATTACTTGGAGGCAGTATTTACTTTCTGGTAACATTTAAGAAGACAACTTATGATTTTGTAAGGGTTGGTGAAAAATCAATAATAACTGATGTTCTCATAACATTCCTGCAGTGTGGAAGGTAAGTCAGGGGCAAAAGGTTATTTTCTTGGAATTAAATGGGGAGTTTTGTAATATATACTGAAAGTGCTCAATGTCATGCTGGGCAAAAGTTTTAAAATATAGCCTTTAAGCTCTTTAACTGTTTCAGTTTTTTTCCCTAACAATCTGAATGGTCAGCTGAATCTAGGATTGAGATACTGGATTATATTTTCTAAAATCATATAAGAAAATGTCATTTATCGGGCACAAAAAAGTCTTCTAGAGCTGCTTCCTTTTTTCATGGCTTACTGCTCCAAAAGTTGCATTCTATTTTAAAATGTTCAAACATAAAGGAATCATTTGTAAATATTTTTTGAACATGGTTTTAAAATATCTGGGAAAACTCCTCCTTATATTTCTCAGATAGACCCCAAAGAAGAATAAGGATCCAGGTTGTGAACTTTTGCACAACCTTGAATTAATCTTTTTTTTAAAATACATTACTATTCCAATGAGTAAAACGAAAAAAAGAGATATAATAATTCTCTTATTCCATGTTCAATGACAAAAACAATGGAACTGCCTGAGAGCTAATACAGTTTATTCTTTTCAGAAATGTAATATGTTAAAATACATAGCATACATAAAACACCTCAGTAAATGAAGCAGTTAATAGTATTTTACCACAATATATGCAGATAAATTCCATTGAATTTAGTAGATCCAAAATAATCTGCAAACAGAATGGAAGAATTTTCTGGATAAAATAACTATCTCAAAATTTTGTTAAGTGCCTTTTTCAAACTGTTAAGTCTTGCCAACATTTCTCATTTAATGAGTTTTCAGATCCAAGTAAAGTATTCTCAAATAAAATGTTTTGGGAAGTCTTGAGATCTCATTTTCAGAATATTTCATAATGTTGACATCAAGTGCATATACCTTCTTACCTCTTGGCTAGCAATTATAATTCTGTTCCAACTGATTTTACCTAAAAATTTATATCCTTGTGTAAGTGTCTGCAGATCTTTGTGAAAGGTTTTGGTGGACTGATGAATCTTGAAAATGATTCACTCTAGTTTGGCACTCTTGTTCCATGTCTTACCAAAAAAGGCAAGGGACACAATCTTCAAAGTGTTAAGTGCTAATGCACCATTTTTCTGTTTAGAACAACTTTATTCCTCAGAATGTTTCAGTTAAGTCTTTGATTCCAGAAGTGACACCCATATAATGGTTGGAAGTGTTATAATGCTGAGAATTGCAGCATCTCCTTCTTAATAGATTCCCAGTGAAATTCCTGAGTTATGTGCTATGTTCCCCACACAGTGAAAACTCAAAGATCTGCAAGCTTTAGCAATTTAGACTGTATGTAAGCCATTAGGGAATACTAAATTAAATCTTGCCCTTTTGAAAGATTTCAGGGTTAACTTCAGATTCATAATCTTAAGTGCAGTTCTGATGCTAAGCAACAGCACTTTCTTAAAGAAAAAGTTTAAGAGAATTTGTTTTCTTTCAAAGTGTGGCTAGATAAGAAGGAGGTACTGTTTCTGCTTTCTACTCAATACTAAGCAGATTTACCTTATGCATGACTGATCTGACGTACTACAGCTCAGAACATTTGATTAGAGCTTCTAGACACCTCATTCACACAATGAAAACCTGAAGTTCTGTCTTGGATGTCAACCCAGTGCACTGGAACATTTGTAAAAGGTGTGTCCATTGCAAAAATCATGCCAGCCAGAAAAGATGAGTTGCACAGGAGAAGGTTGCAATGTCTGCCATGTGTTCTCCCTTAGCAATTGCCACTTTTTTTGAGGAACTTGATTTGTTTAGGTCCTTTCAGAACACACCTATTGGACTGACAACCTTACACATGGAGCGTTGAGTGTGAATTCTGATGGGATCCAGGACTAAGCCTTGAACCAATGTGTTTAACAAAATTTCTACTGACAATTGCCAAATAGCAAACCCATAACCTTTTATGTGGAAAACAGAGTGCCTTACAGCTCAGAGTGCTTTCAAACCTGGTGGTTGGAAGCTGAATGTAGATTTTGAAGAACAGTTTCAACTATGGTTCTCAAAAACTAGGTAGGGTGAGTGCTTAAATATTGTCTGCATCTGATCTCCAAACACCAGGTTTGTATGAATAATGGAGATGCAACAGTTTAAAAATAGAGCAGAGTTTTTGATTTGGAAAACAAATTAAACAATTATATATTAACTGATGATCTACCACTAAACACAAAAAAAATCAAATGAACAAGATATATTTCCAGCCCAGATCATCTCCCTGAACATGAGATCAGTTATTAATAAAGTGACATGCAAAGGGCTAGATTGTACCTCAAATTTTCTTTAGGTGAGAGCAATTGTCAGAGGCTTGTCATAAGATCTCAGGCTCTGGAATGTGTTATTTAGTTAATTCATTTCTCCATTAGCTAGAAAACATTTAAGTTGAAGTATATCATAATAGTGTTTAATTCACAGATCCCAAAACTGAGACTCCTCTTCCATATTCCAGATTTCATTCATACTCCAGCTGTCACACTGAGGAGAGGCTAATTGCTCAGCACATTATTAAAGGCTGAGAATTCAGTCAGACTGAAGGAATAAGGGAGATTTTACTTTTAAAATTTCTTGCACTGTAAAATGGAAAAAGGGCTTTGAGGATCAAGTTTCTGATGAAAATATGTTAATAAAGTGGGTATTTTTCTGATAATATTCTCTTCATAAAGATCAATAAAACTGAATGATTTATGCAACTGTGCAGTCCACAAATGATAGTCAGTGGTGGAAGTGTTTAGATACAGAAGGTATTAAAAATAATGGAGTACATATTAATTTTCAGTAATAGATGTGCGTTTTAGTAGTATTTAAATATTAATTTGGGTAAACTTCCTATACTGAAGTCTGTTTTTTTTGTTGAGGAACAGGGATTTAAAACATACAGAAATGAAATTATTATTTTGAAATATGGGTGAGGATATTTTACTGAATATCTAGTATGCATGTTACACTCAGAAACTATACAGTAAGGCTACCAAAATTAAACAGAACATGTTTGAAATATTTCTATGTATCATATAGATCCCTAGTCAGTTGCTGTCAGATTGCAGAGACAAGGTAATCTTTTCTCTGAGTCATCACAGCTTGCTAAGTCATTTTAATTGTTATGTGATGCATATTTAAGAGACAGCAATTTGCTACGAGCTCTAGGCTGAGACAACCCAAAATTACAGGACTGACAAGGCTGTGCCAATAGAGTGAATCTGCTTCAAGACATTGCAACTAGACGTTTCTTACAGATTAGTTTTTCTTTCTTTTTCCTTTGGTTCCCTCTGTAGAGGTCCTTCTGTAGTGCCATGGTGGAGGAGCTAAGGATGTCTCTGAAATGTCAGCGCCGATTAAAACACAAGCCACAGGCCCCTGTTATTGTGAAAACAGAAGAAGTTATCAACATGCACACGTTTAACGACAGAAGATTGCCAGGTAAAGAAACCATGGCATAGAGCTGGGATGCCACATACCCCAAGCACAAACTGTCGTCTTTTTTCCAAACAACCTTGCGAGAATGTTTCCTGTGGAAATATGCAACCTGTGCAAAATAAAATGAGTTACCTCATGCCGCTGTGTCTATGAACTAAAGACTCTGTGATCTCAGCAGTTGCAATGGCCAGACTCGAATCACAAGCATCATGGATCAACCAAGTTATGCAGGGTTACACTGTTCGTCATGGGTTTCCACCATTCTGAATGAATGAATGTTCCATGTGAGTTTTGTGGCTGGTTTCAAATGCAGTCTTAGTGAGAAATTACAGGTTCCTTTTGAAGTTCAACGGTTGCCAGGAGATGGAGAATAAATGTCCAAGACGATACTAACCACAGAAGGAGTCTTATAAAAGTAATATCTCAGAACTGTAGTGGAACAAGAAACCATATGTTCTTCTGAACTTCCGAGCATAGAATAGTTGGTAACTGCTGTTAGACTGAAACTGCCATCTGGACAGGCACTATGAGCTTCCTGGATGGGAGTAATGTTAAAGTGAAGAAACATGAATCCCATGAATAGAAGGATAAGTACGAGGACGCTCACCTGCTTTTTGGACTGTCTGTGTCACTGAACTAAGTAAATAAATAATAATTAAAAAAATCAGCAACTTAAATTTATCTGGGCTGGAACTTTGATCTAAAAAAACCCAACAAAAATATCTATAAATTTGACCCACCTTTTAGATAAATTAAAGTTTCCTTAGTACAAAGGAATGTATCTTACAACCTTTAAATATAAGCAATTACTTTTTTTCTTTAATTGTGAAAAGAGGGAGGGGGGTGGGAAGCAGTGTATTTCACACGTAGAGGATTTGTATTTTAGCCTGAATGGGTTTTGAAACCCTTGTTCCTGCTACTAATTGAACTCAATGGAGCCTGTGCAATTCTCGCTAATGTTGGAAGTGAGATGGGTCACCTAAAAGAAGTGAATGTGGAAAACTTGAAGGAGGACTGCATTTTTCAATACAGTCACAGTACTATATGAACAAAATTCTTGAGCAGTTTTTTTTTTTCAGAAAAAAAAAATGTTCAGGTTTATTTGTGGAAATGCAAGATTTCTATGAAAATAGTTTTTGTATGGAAATTTTTGTAATACTTTTTATCAACAAAATAGAACATGTGTTTCTGTCAGGGGTGTGATGCCAAGCATGAATGGTAGTGCGTGTGCACCACCAACGTTTGGTGAAAACTATTTTTATCAAGAAAAAGGAATCTTAGAAAAGACATATTTTCAAGTTAGATAATATAAAAAATAGGTGCACTACCACCACTGCTTACCATGCTACACCCCTGGATTCCACTAGGCTGATAACATGCTGTCATGAACAATTGTGTGTAAATGGTAAAAGACACAGACCTCTTGACCACATTGTGATAACAGTTCAAGTGCTCTCAGTTTGCTGTTTGAATCCAATGCACAAAATTAAAAAAAAACCAAAACCCACATTAAAATTATGTCAGTTTTAGTTATTTTGTTTTTTGCTGTGTGATTTGAGCAACATATGTACAGTACTTTCTGTCAGTACTTGTACTTAGCCTCAGCTTAGTGCCCTATCCAGCAGATTCCTGCCACTAAAGGTGTGGCCAAATTTTGCTGGGATTTCTGAGAAAAGCAAGTACAGCACATTGTGATAACTTTTTGCAGGATCTCTTTCTTAGCTGTTTCAAAGACAATTTATATGTCCTGCCTGTGGTGAGTTCCTGGACATAACATTTTGAAATACTGCCCTACAGATGCTGAATCTTGCACCTCTGTCTACTTATAAAGTTATTTCTATCTCAGCAAAAAACGTATAGGATGGGCTACCTAGGAATGTTATGTCAACCAAAAATGATTACGAAGATGGTCTTTATGTGGGAAACAATTCATTTGACTGATTCAAAACAACAAAATAAAACAACTTTGAAATTATCATAGATAATCCATCAGTGGTGAGTAATGAGATCATTTGTTTACTGGGGCTTACTTTAATCTTATAATCATTCTAGCACAGGAGTGTATCATTCACATTGTAGAAATTATATCATGAAATCTGGGGGGAAGAGGGAGGTTTGTGTCTACTACCGAGAACTCATAAATCTTCATAAAGACTGAGCTGGCCATTTCCATTGTAAACAGGGACAGAAAATGAAAATTCTCTTATATTTGTGAGAGTTTCATCCCCATTTATGTAATAACAAAGAACAGGTTATCTTTGTCTGAAGTACAAACAGGATAAAAACACCTTCAGCAAAGATTCTGAAAATGGGTATTCTTACGTATTTAAGTTAATTCTTTAAAATACAAAGAAGGAAGTAACTGTCATACAAGGCAATGAAAACTAATTATGATGTTTTGGAATGGAAAAAAAAATTGGCTATTGCATTTGATTGATGATTTAAAATAAAATTTGTAAAATCATGTAATAAAATGTTGTATTATATTCAAACAAACCTTTCTTTTCTCCATTAAGGGTGTCGAAATAAGCAGAATTTTATTCTCACCTTGATGCACGTGACTAAATATGAGCCAAAGTAAGCATGAATGGAGAATATATCCCAAATATTTTATTGGGTCAAAATTCCCCAGAGAACAAAAATCCTAGCACAGAAGTATCATGGCTTAAATAAGATTTCAGTGTGAATTTCAGCCTCCCGTTATTAAGGGAAATATACAAAGTAGTTGGATACTGAAGATCAAGACTAGAAATACATGGTTGCACAGATTCATAGTAGGACAGTGGTTTTAACAAAAATATACACTAATTCATACCATACCTTTGTTGTGCATTAGTAATTATTTCTGTATTTTTCACAGAAAATTAAGAAATTTAAGGAAAAAAATACTAACACAAAGTTGACCCTGAAAGTAGCAGAAACTACTACTTGTTGTTTTGTACTCCATAAAGCTCAGTGGTTCCTTTTCCCTTCACTGCTGGCAAGGAAGTCCTCAATTCTGAAGAAAACTTCCTCATTTTGAAAGGCCTCTGAATGGCTAGTTCCAAATGACCAAATTCTCATGTAGTGTAAATTGCTGTAATGTTATTAAAATCAACAAAACTACACCAGCTAAAATCAAGTCAGTAGCTGGCCCATGAAGACTCAGAATTTGTTCATAACTGGTTTTATATAATAGATCAATTAGTCTGTTGATTTCCCAGGGCAGGAGGATGGATGCTTCTCTGACTGACCTTGAATGTCTCTCTAGAGAAGACTTCTAAAGCAGTTAAAGCAGTTGCTACCTGGTGGATGACAATTGGAGGTAAAAACTGAACAGGACTTTTTATTTTAGTTTGGTTTGGTTTGGTTGGTTGGTTTTGTTTTTTAACCTGTATCTGTTTCAAGGAAGATAAACATCTATAATCTTTAAAGATTCTCAGGACACAATTTAGATCTTCAGGTTGCCTCATCATGGTCATATTGCGATAGCTAACTATGTTGGTATTGCATTTGTAAAGGACTTGTAGTGACAATTCTGGGCCAAATAGTGGGATGAAATTGAGACTTATGTGGTGCTTTATAATAATTGTGGATTTGGCTGTTAATAGACATCAACAAGTCATTTCATAGCCTTCTCCTAAAGTCAAATGCAAATGTATCCTGGAAGTATCTGACACATTTTGTATAAGATATTACTTTCTGAAATCTCTATCTCAGTTTTCAGTTGAAGATTTCCGTATAGGATGGAAAGAACCTTTTCTTCCATGTTTGTATTACTTGAGGCTCTGTGTATTTATCCTTCCCAGTTTCATTCATAGAGTCTTCCAAAAAAACAAAGTAACACTCTTTGCCTTCCTGCACTGGCTAGTTAATATTGCAGAATGGAAAAGACATAATTTACGAAAGGAGAAAGAAGCCACTAAAATCCAAAGCCTCAACTAGATGTAGGAGAAATGCCCTGATATTTTACAAAATAAAAATATTGTCAGGAAAAAGGGGTAATGACACAACAGCATTCAAAGAGGTAAAAGATAATGCTGTAAGTTTTTTGCATTATTAGTATATTAAGGATATTAGAAGAATATTTGAAGTACTTTAGGTACAATTTCTTTTAGACTCCAAATACATCAGCCTCCAAATACTTCATCAGTCGCAAAACTTGATGATTGAAATGCTGACTACTTTGAAAGCAGTGTCAAAACTCCTACTTCAGAAGAATCAAGTTTTCACCCAATACATCCCCAAAAGTGTACTGATACAGTATTAAAGGCAAAATAAAATACTAGCCTGCATTTAGGTGTACAGGAGCAATTGTGCTTTGTCATATTTTCATAGATGCACAGGAAAAGAAAGGGCCACTAAGGTTGACTCACCTGACATCCAAGATCATTGTTTTCCAACCTCAAGTATGTTGTGTCCTGTTCCCTTCCAGTCTTGCCTCTCTGCCTTCCTACAAGCAACTTTGATGCTTTCAAATTTATTTTCAAAATTCTTTTCTTCTGGCTTTCCTATAAAATGTAGTTCTAATTAAAAATAAAATTACCCAAGCACCTCATCTCCCCAGTGTGTATCCATCAAGATGAATTCATGAGCTTTTCATGTGACTGTAATCTAATTGTCTCACTTTTCATTTATGATCCATCTCTGTCCCCTGCCTGTGTTATCTTCTCCTGTTGTTCTTGTACTTGCCTAGACTGTAAGCTCTTAGGGGGCAGGGAAGCTGTCTTTGATTTGTTCTATGTAGCACCATGAACTATGGAGCTATATAAATAATAAAAAAGTAGATCTTCTTAAATCATGTTTGAAGTGATAGTGATCTGATTGACTGCTAGTCTAGATAAATATTGGTTTAGGCCATTGCCTGAAATGCTAATCACTACAGCAATAGGATAACAATAATAAAAAAAAATGAAAAGACTAAAGCCAGTTCAAAGGATCTATTACACTGACTCATCTTACTGGAAATTTTCCTACATGGTCAGGGCGTAGGCATTTAGAACATTATGATCACACAGCTTCTATAAAGGCTTTAATGTGAAATCAACTGCATTAAGACTGGAAAAAGTAGGTTAAGACATAAAAAGAAGGGTAATATGCAGGATGAGCTTTGAAAAAGGGAACTTTAAACTTGGAAAAGTTATGGTTGAAGCAGTTTTGTTAAGTTGAACACAAGTCACCTTGCCTTCTTTCATTGTATCTGCTCACTTCGACCAACAAGCCTCTCATTATCAAAATCAGTGCCATCCTATTTTATTAATTATTTTATGGACATAATTTGACATTTTCTATGAAAGATATTTCTAATTAAAACTAAAGTAATATTTGCTCTTGTTCCTATCCAAACACACTAGCTTTCTTTGACTGATGGAATGACAGAGTTGTGGGCATTTGAAGAAGAACTGCTAAGTAGGTAAGCGCAAAGGAAGAATGCATCTGATCTTGAGGGCAGATATACCAGCTGGCTCTTTTGCCTATTTCAGTCTTCTGAATGTTGAACTGTGCACTGGAAATTTTACATAAATGTCTTTCAGGAATTCTCAGAGCCAAGAGAATGCCTTTCTTTCCTTGTCATACAATATAT
The DNA here is from genome assembly GCA_013399015.1 of Galbula dea. Taxonomy (NCBI): domain Eukaryota; kingdom Metazoa; phylum Chordata; class Aves; order Piciformes; family Galbulidae; genus Galbula; species Galbula dea. Next base: position 975,419 of record VWZX01009063.1, on the reverse strand, counting down.
ACATAGTTTTACCAGCTATTTAGGAAATCTTGTATGAGCTGAAAATAATGGAAAAATCTTTGAGTTCCTTCTCTGTCGTGACTGTAGGAGTTTCTCTTGGAGGAAATAAGATACTTAGTCCTACAATAAACTTTCTGAAAAATGACATGAAGACATTGAAGATTGGTAAAGGTTTAAGATGATGTATGGCATGACAAGCTCTCCATGGATGAATACATGCTAGATGAACTACAGAGTCTGATTCTAAGATATAATTGAATGACCCAATTTCCCATCTGTTTATTACGATGTTGGGCTCTTAACGCATTATAATTAATATTGACGTATTTGATGCAAAAATCGAAGAGTGTGAGCTTTCCTTGAATGCCCTGAATCCTACAGACTTTGATTTTAACTAGGTATATGTGTCCCATTTGTTAGGGAAAGGTTATGAGAACTAGATAATCAGTCCTGAGCCCAGTGAGCTCAGCATCCTGTTGGTGCCACAGATTAACTTTTAAAATGGATACTGTCCATGGTCAGCCTTTCTTCATAGCAACTCATTGTGAATATAAGTGAGTGTGCTATAATCACACCACATATCTAACACCTTCCCCTGTATAAATGAAATCAATGGCAATTTTTACAGAATATTTGGACTGGTAAATTACAAGAATTGATATGTATTGGTCCACACTTGCCCATGTTCCTCAAGGCTTACTCAAATATGATATAGTGGTTTTTTAAAGAACTATATATATTGATGCACTGACTGTTACATGAAGCTCAATTCCTTGGCCTCTTAAGCAGAGCCATTTTATAATTTTGCTTTCTCTTTTTAAAATGGTAACTGGCTTTGTGAAGATAAACAGGATAAGCAAAGGTAGTTTAAGTTTTTTATTTTAAAACATGTTTGAGATGCATCTAAAAAATATAAATATAGCATGAAAATGTAAAAGTAACTGATTGAAGTCAGCTTTAAGGTTATCATTAAAATTCTGTGTATATAAAGGCAGATAAGATTTCCTATTCTTGAGTGAAACTTTTTTTAACTTCTCATTAGCAATCTTAAATCACATTTCTAAACGTGTGTCAATCTCTCTCTAAACCTGTCAGATAACCAGCAAGTGCCTGGTAAGAGATTTTATCATTTAACTTTCTTAAATTTTATTTTCAATAACCTAGATGATTCATAATTACATTTAACTCCATTTTTGTCTCCTAGATTAATTATGAATTCGTTACTGTGTGTCAGTTTCTTTAAAAACTTTCAGATAACTAAATTATGGATAATTTTTGTTATAATTCTGAAATAATTGCTCAAAATCATGATTACTTTTTTTTTTCCAGATTTTCAAATATATATCCAATGTCCTTTTTTTAGACTGGAGACTGTTAACACATCCTGTGGATCAAATTTATGTATTTATATCTCAGTCTCTTGGAGATGCAAATATTTTCATTGTATTCCTCAATGCCTGTAAAAAGAATTCTTGGTTTAACTTTTGTTGTAGTAGTTTTACTTAGTATGTTTTTCCAGTGAGGATCTTCATTACAGTGTTTGATTTCCTAACAGATATTAATATTTACATCCTCATAATGACCTCAAAGAGTATTGCTTTCCAATTTATAGAATGGAGTATGTGACACAATGAAGTGTGTTGCCTAAACTTAGACTTAAGGTTTGTGTCCACACTGTCCCTAAACACTTAATGTGGTTGGGTTGTGGTAACATGACCCTTTGAAAGTGCCATGAATACAGGTTACTACCAAAAGGGGAGAGTCTGTTCTTTCTCCTTTTTTTAAGTCTTTTTACTACTTTCTTAATCTTTCTACTTGTTGTTTGGTTTTTTTTTATTGTGGAGGTGGGGAGAGAGCTGTGTGTGTCCATATGATAAGAAGGTTCTCTGCTCCTTCCTGAGAGTGAAAAGAAGGGAGGGAAGATGAATTTCCATTTCATGAGAAGCATTAAGTGAGCTATGTATTACCACAACTAACTGCTGTAGACAATGATAGCAGTCTGGTCTCCTCTTATGCAAAAATCCTTTTTTTCCCCAAGTTGAGACAGAAATACTACAAGAGCACGCTTCTGTACTTGAGAGGAGCTGGAAGATAGTGCTGGGTTGTGTCAGTTCCAGTACAACTTCAGTAACTCTGCAAGCTTTCCCTGCCTGGCTGGTTATCAGCTGCTTTAAGCACCCAGTTTTCAGCTCTGTTCAGTGTGAGGACTTAGTTCTCCCTCTGACTTGTCTGCAGCTGGAGCACTGCAAATGGGGTGAGAAGACTGCAGAAGGGCATGGGGAAACCTGCCACGTGCAGTTTGGGGACAGAAAAAGACTGAAAGCATCACCACTTTGGAATGGCTTTGAATCTGAATTTTCTTTCTCCGGATCATTTTAACAGAATACTGTTTTCCAAAGCAATCATCTGCTCTTAGTAATTTAACTCTCTGGTATAATGGAACATGGACATCCACAAGTACAAATAATAAACTTTCTAGAGGAAAAGAAAAAAAGGAAGTCTCTGCAGTGCCCCAAAAAGTTTGTTGTTAAATTGCTTGGAGGCAGTTTTTCAGATCATGTTTTAGTTTTTATTACAATTTTATTTCTCCTTTTCCCTGGTATTTATTCTTCTTTCTGTCGTACTGTAAAAGAGAGCTATGCATTGTGGAAAACTCACTTTTATTCCATATTTGTTCTTCCTTGGTATTTTCAGATTCTATTATCCAGACTCTAGGGTGGAAATCTGGCAATATTTTTTTTCTTCAGTACAGACCAAGTGCTTCTTTCAAATTTATACTGTTTTGTCTCCTACTATCCTTCTAACTTAAAGAACATTTCTGTATGTTAATAGACATAGCCTTATTTTTTCAGAAGCTATATCTCAGTTAATCCATAATAATACTAGATTTTCCACAATGAAAGAAAAATCTGTGTCATTTCTGTAAAAAAAAAAAAAAGACAAAATAGTGACACCTTCTTCAGCAGAAACATGAAGTGAAAATCATTTTGCAATTGTCCTTATGACACCGTGGGAATGTTGCTCTGTAATTCAGTTTCTATACAGAGGAAAAAGAAAATCTGTGATAATCAGATTTAAATTCTGGTAGTAAGTGGCTCTTTTCAGTGACAGGGAGAAATCTCCATGAAACACATAATCAGTCAAATCAATTCTGCTTGCACTGTAGATGTGTCAGACCCTGACCAAAGTTGTGTTCACTCAGATCTGCCTGACTTTATGATCAACTATTTAGTTTCCCATTACAGAAACGGTGATATTGATTCAGCTTACACCAAAGTCTGATTTAATCCCTTAATGTCTTAAGACTCCTGTTTCATAAATCAAGCTTTGTAGTAAACAGTTTATCTGTAATCAAGGTTCAAAAACACGATCCTGTTTTATTCAAATAGTTCCTGAGCATCTCCATCTCCAGAAAGGATACTAGTTCTTTTTCATCCCTGCTCTAGGTATTCTGGAGTGGGAAAGAGACCCCTATTGCCCCTTTTTCACAGGGGTCCAGATAGACCATGGACTAAAGAGAGTCTGCAGATAGACTTCTGCATAAGCTCTGCATTTGGGAAATGAGTGAAAGGCATCTGTTGTGGCTGCCAGGGCGTCAGACATCACCACCACAGAAGCAGCCAGAGCCTCTGCCTAACAGTGAGCTTGAAAGGGAAAGATCTGAAGTTTGTTTGGATTTTCATGTTGTTTCTTCTTACTCATCTACTTAGGAAACATACAGGAGCTTCATCTTAAAATCAAAACAACGGGGAAGGCAGAGGTTAATGAGACAATACATGTGACCTACAGAAACAATGCTCAGAGATTGAACAACCTTGAGTGCCTCCCCACATTTTTTCTTTTCTTCTTTATCTTTTTTCTTCTGCCCCTCTTACTTTTTCTTTTATTTTTTTTGTTTGTTTGTTTGTTTAAACACAGGAGGATCAATGATCCCACTATAATTCTGTATGGTGTACTGTCCTGTCCATATTTATGTCTGTTTGCAAGCTGCTTTGTGTCATTTGCAGCCTTTCCTCTTTAGCCTGGGATGCTTGTGCTTCCTCTGCTGTGAAGAACATTGCACTCATGGAATATTTATTTGGTTGCGTGAAGAGAGATTTCCATAGCTGCTATGCAGGGAGAGAGTTAGAAAATGAGAGTGAAAAGAGGAATCAATGTTTAATAATCTGTCTTTGTCTTCATTTTGTTAGCTCAATTCTGCATATGTATTATCTGGGGAAGGTAATAAGTGAGAAAACATGCCATTAAGGGATATCCTGCAGGAGGGGTTATGACATGATCAAAAGCCCACTAGAGAATAGAACTGACTTGGTGTTACTCTCGTACTTGTTCTCTAAAACTCTGCCTGGTTTAGTGGCAGGACAATCAAAGCACTGAACTGCATCTGGTGTTTTTGGAAGAGTCTGACTCACATCCAAACATTAAAATATGTAGCCTTATAGTTTCATTCAGCTCAGCAAGAGAGGACAGGTACAATGGAACCTCTTAGAGGAATTTCAGCTGCTGAATACATGGTCTTCCTAATCAATGTCCCTGAGGAACATTTCAGATGTGAACTGAAGGGTTGATCTCAAGCAGCAGAGGAAGATAATGTTGGATCCAGGATTGCAACATGAGGAGTTCTGGTTTAGCTTGGATCATAGTGAATAGCACTGATTTTTGTGAGAGAACTACCAAAACAAAATATGCTGAAAACATTTAAACCCTGACTTGAAAGATCTGAACAACACTTAAAAATCTATTCTCAACCTTCATTCCTCAAAGTAAGACAGCAAAGATCAAGAAAAGTTTTTTTCTACAAGTTATCCAAAATGGAGAGTATTTCTCAACCCTGCTTTTAACCTTCTGGTTTTTTAACTATAGAAAATTCTAAGGATGAATCTTAAGACTTAAAAATTCTTTTGCCTTTTTTATTTTTTTAACCTTTACTAAAATAATCTGCATACTGTTTTGAGGACAATATTTTGCATATTATACTCTTGGCATTTTGCAAGCACAAATCATCAATGGTTGACCTTGTCCTTGACATTTTTTATTCTCTAAAATATTTAAGGCATATTCATTTCAAAAAAGGAAGGGTTGGCAATTATGTCCATAATATTTGTTCTGAGATGACACTGGTTTCTTACATGCAGCTTGTTTGGTTCCCAAAAGACAAGCAAAGTCAATGAAGCTGCAGAACAGATACCTTTTCTTGGGGAATGATGCTGCACCATAATGCAGACAGCTGCCAAGTGAAGCAAAATTGCAGTGGAGAACACTTCAGTAACAAAAGAAATTCAGTATTCAGAGCTATAAGAATACAGAAGAGAAAGAAAAGGAACAAAAGAAAATTAGAGTAGTATTGTCTCTGCTAATTCATTTTATGTTCATTTGTAAGCTTCCAGAATAAACACTGTAGAGCTGTGGCTGTATCCCATAAACACATGGATGCCTAAATTCTGAACATAATCTTGCCCTTCTTACTTCTTTCAAACTGAGGAGAATTAACTCACTTTTTTTTATATGAAGTGGCTTATTGCTGCCTCTGCAATCCAGCTACTGTAACCAACACACAGAATTTTGTGTTTCTCCATTCACCAGTTCTCTTTGCTTCACAGAATGGAAAGGTAAAATAAATTGTGTTCTTTGCTCTCTTAAGTGATTCTCATTTTTCCTTTGGTCTCCTGTTCATCCAAGATAGGACAGTGAAGGGTTTATGCTCTCTCTTGGACTGAGAAACTGGGTTTTCAGAGTCTGTTACAAAAAACCTGCAGTTATAGCACTGAATCAACCTACAGGCAGTTTAACAGAAAGAGAGAATATAAGCTTAGTGAGTGTTTGAGATTATTAGAGCTTAAAAAATATCCTTTAGACTATGGAAACCTTGTCAACACTCCAGTAAACCTAAATAAAAACTATGCTAATTAAGGTGTAAATTGAAAATGAAATTGACAGCAAAGATTTGAAGGGATTTGGGATTAATTATTTACATTGTTTACAGAACCAAACCCCCTGCTAGGTCTTTTAGAGAATATATAACAGACATGATATTTTCCCTTACTGCATTCTCCCTTCCATTTTCCTTGCCTGTCAATGTCACTAGAGCCTTAGACAAGGAAGACTTGACAGAACTTGCAGAATGTCTATCTTGATATTCCAGTGGGTATTCCAAAGCATGTAAAAGTATCTTGGAAGAATAATTAAACAGTCAGAGCAAGACACCAGTCTGCTAAAAGGTTTTATTTACCTTTGTATGCAGCATATAAACTCAAGTGTGTTTAGACCCTGAGTATTTGCAGGACCAATTTTCTAATTATTCCATTTACATCCAATTACCTTTTGTGGGCTTCACTGAAACAATTACCATAACCCAGAGAACAGCCTTTTAGGTAGCTACACAAAAAACATGTTATTATCATTCACTGTTAACAGAGGCAAGCAGAGAAAACTGCAACAAAAACAATAGCAACCTGCTCCCATCACTTTGTGGAGGTACTGTTCAAAGGCTCCCTTGTGAGAAGGTTATTTGTTGACAAAGTTCCAAGTCATCTGGAAAGTAAAGGAATAAATCACACAGCCAATGGTTGAACTTGGATATGCTGAAAAATCAGACAGCCATACATGTGAAATAAGCTGGACAGTGCCATGGGGCAAGCTGGAGCCTTGTGAAGTTTTATTTGCCTGCTACCACGAAGCAGTCAGTGACTACATGACATACACACCCCAGTGAACCCAAGAAACTGTGAAACTTCAGCCTGGTTAATTACTGATTTAAAGCTGCAACGGGTTAAATAGAAATAGCAAGAATGTGACACACAAAGTGAAATCTTCTTTGTCCCAATTTCCCTTCACTTTGAAATTAAAAAAAAAAGGTGTGGAAATAAATGTAGACATAGTGTCTGAATAGCATATAACATAAGTGTGGTAGTCTAGGTTGGTCTAAGATGCATCCTTTCTGAGGATGAATAACAAGTGCTGACATTTACAGGCTGCTGGCAGTGACTATGCCATGAACCTCAAAATTTCTGCTTCTGTTAGTATTTGAGCTTTTGAAGTGTTGTAAGAAATACTGAAAACAGTTATTATCTCTAGCAAAGAGTTAATTAAAGGATTTGGTTATTGAGAGCTGCACTTTTTATCTCTAAGGGTCAAGTATTGGGTCTAGTGATCCAGCTGGAAGTATTGTGTTTTTCTTCAGTGCCTGTAACTCTCAGTAAGGCAGCAGAGAAAAGTAAACATAAAGGAGCTATTTTAACTCTTGCTCTAGTAGGAACAAGGCACACAAATAATTTTGTCTCTGGGTTAGCTAGCTGTTGGAGAAAGATAGTGCCTCTAAACACTGAAATACATCTACTTTCAGTAAGGGCAAGTGAAACAACAGAGATATTCTTATGGGGTTTTGGGGCTTTCTGTGGCAAAACGATTTCTTTTAAAGCATGGAACAGAGTGAAAAGTGGACTTTTAATAGCTTTCTTCATAACAATTATGTTTGTGTGGCTAATCATGTTGTCTTATACTAAAAGTCACTGGCAGTTGGTATAGATTTAGTTTCAGCTGGTCACAAAGACAGCCCCTGTGATGGAGTGCATCCTTACCAAAGCCATTCTCTTCCTGAGGTGCTGGTTAGCCAGAGGAGGATTCTGTTTTCACAATAACTCCATCTCTGTATTCTGGCTCAAAAATAACTAAGGTAATCCTGTTATGTAGAAATACTGCCTGGGGCTATACAAGCTCTGTGAGCTTTCTGGTGATGGATGTGGGAGAATACCCACGTGTGCCCAGTCTGTGACCTTAATTCTCATCTGTGACTGCTTTCCAGTTAGAGGAGGAAGCAGTAGTGAGGTCTAACAGGAGACAAGAAAAAGGACAGTCTAATTGCAAAAGTATCTCTTAACCTACAGTCAGAGTTGCATTCTGCTTTTTATAGAAGGTTTACAGAATTCCTTACAATAGCAGGAACCATAGTCTTGCAGATGAAAAGAAATTGTCACTTCTAGTTCATGTATTTGCACCCATGCTTTGAGATGTTCTGAAAAATCTCTGAAGCACAAAATGATAAAAAGTCTAAAACTTAGCTTTGGAATTTGGTCTGTGATACATTTTGGGAGGTTCTACATATTTTTCCAGTAAGAAAACCTCACATTCAAGACACTGTAACATGTTAATTTGAGTTAATGATGGAAAAAAGAACTGTTTAAAAACCTAATACACAAGCTTGACATGATGACAATTGTCTATCACCTATGTAAGAGTTTTTCTCTGCTTATATATACAAGGTCCACTGACACCAGAAACATTGACTGAATATAATCATTCTAATTTTACATTAAATAAAATGTTAAGTACTTCTACATTACCTATGAGAAAAGAGAAAATCAAACAACACAAGGTTAATAATAAGATATAGTGAGAGATGATACTGGAATATTCCTAACATCCCCTAAGATGGGACATACTAAATTGAAGAAATTAATTAATCCCAAATTTTGTATATATGAGTCAACTACTGCTACACAGTATAAGAAGAAAAGGTAATTCTGAAGACTGTAATGGAGTCTTGTTTAGTTTATAGCTAGGACTGAAGTGTGACCTGAGGACAGTGAATTTCAGCAGAACAAATTTTGGAAGTATACAGGAAATGATGGGTGAAATTGAAATGATTTTGAGTAAAGGAGAGAAATTTAAAGTGTTTAGAGATAAATTTCTTAGGCACAGAGATTATGTATGCCACCTAGCAATAAATACAGTCAGTAGTGGGCATTATTCTGTTCTTTCTTTTTTCAGATATAGCTGATGGAGATGAACAGAGAAATGAGAAAATGACCAGCAGTAAGGAAGATGTATGCAGCATGTTACAGAAAGTACAGCCGAGTGTTCAAACACTGGCAAATTGCTTCAGAAAAGAACAGTAGATAGGGTGGACACTGAATCAAAGTTGAGAGTGTTGAACATATGATTTGCCTTAGATATATAAAATTCCCATGGTTTTATCTGAATATGAACACCCTAGTAAATGCTATTATGTTGTGAAAAATATTGCAGTAGCCTTTGTTACCATTCTGAGAATTTCCAGGCATTCAAAACAGAAGGATTTAACTCATCTATTGGAAAGCTGATTTAAGAGCTTTCAAGACTGTGTGTGAAGAAGTATATTTTACATCAGGAGCCATCCCAAGAGATGATACAAGCCCTGATCTTCTCAGCATCCAGACATAAAACTAAATATAATCATCTTTGCTCTTGTTCTTCCTCTTTCATTTCTCCAAAGAATCTCGATATTTTTATTTGTTTTTTCCCTGTAGAGCTTCAGCTGAGTGGGTGAAAAGGGGGTGATACAGCAGAGGTTGAGGGGTGTCACCTTCCAGTTGCTGTGTTCAGCTCTAAAATAAGAAGGACGTGTATCTGTTGGAGTCCAGAGGAGGGCCACAAAGATGGTGATCAAGGGGCTGGAGCAGACTGAGAGATTAAGGGTTTTTCCTGTCTCTTAAATTTCTAAATCAGAGACTTAAACCAGAATTCAGTAAGCTAAAGAATGTATTACATTCAGACTTTTTGTATGGGACATTGATGTTAAGTGCCTTTAATCTGTTTTAAATGTATCCCTTAGGATATGATGAGCTCATGAACTCTTTTGTTCTTTGTCTGCCACCGAAAGATTTTCTTCTCCTTCCTCGAGCCTTTAGATGATTTCTATTTCCATTTTTTTCCTACTCATTTTTATGCTGACATAGGGATGGTTTATGCTTGTTCATTGGAACGTGATTTAATTTACTTAGAAAGGTCTTTATCCTGGTGCAGCAGTGAAACTTTTCTGATGAAGTATTTTCTCACAAGATCAGCAGGGCTACTGATGCAACATATTTTGCTAGAAAGGATTCATTTTTAGCTAACATTACATGACAGCACTATTGATAGTCAGTCCTGAACTCTTCACCCTATATGCCTCTGAAACCAGCTTTTCCCCAGAAGTACCAGGGCTTTGAAGGGGGTCTAGGCTTACTGGTGCTCACAAAGATGTCTACGCTGCAAATAGTGACAGCTGGTCAGCTGGTGCCTCTCATACTCAATGATCCTTCACTTTTCTTAATGCCACATGATGGGAGCATATGAAAACTCATAGCACCCATGTGCCATGCTATTGAACAGAGAACAAGAGAGATGAAAAAAAAATCTATTCTCAAAGTAATTGAATAGATATGGTGAAAGATGAAGTAGGAAAATGATATGCATCCAGAAAGCAGGAGGACAAGATGATACCTAGCACTTAAAAGACAAAAGAAATACAATTCAATTGAAAAGTTAATTTCTCCAGCTTTGTGTGCAATAGTTTAACAAAAATTATGTTCAGTATTAATAAAGAATTGTACTGCCATGACAAATTGCATTATTTTGGAACTACTCTAACTATCTTTACAATGGAGCTGTGAAAAATAACAATAAATTTAAAAACAAACCCAAAAACAAACACAAAAGAAATTAAATAAAGTGTATTGAGACATTCATCAGACCTATATAGATGTCTTGGTTAATATGTGCTCTTCTCTTGTGAAAAACAAACCTTTAAGATATTAACAATGTAACATTCTTAGTGTTCTGAAACCCAACAATTCATCTTATATCAAGGCATTACATTTCAATTTACATGAAAGATGGCTCTGCCATGAGTTGTTGAAATGCTTGAGTGAACTAAATTAACTGAATTCTGGACCTAAATATCTTTTTAAAACTTCTAACACCACTGTGTTTGTTCTATCTTCACCTAATTTCACCTAAATATTTGAGACCTTTACATAAAAGAGTATTCTGGATCATAAGAAGTTCCATATTGTTCACTAGCTTGTGAACAAGTACAATATCATCATAGCATAGCTGCTCAAGCACAAGATTAAAGCTTTTGATCAAAATTTTGAAGTAACATGTAAAAAAGAAAAAGCTTAATTCATAATAATGTTCTTCTTCTTAAAATTATCCTTGCCATACAAATAGGAAAAAAACCCCAATAAACAAAAGAAGTCTTACTCAGATTAGTTTGATGAGGGTATTTCACATAGGGATGAGTAAGAATAGCCACAGGTTTAGAGTTTTCAATGCCAAATGTATTTCTAAGATAGGTGAATGAGATTCGTCATGGGTTAGACATTGAGTTTTTACATAGCCACTTTACTGATTCTGTCTGCTGGAAAGCTAAAACATTATAAGTTTCAAGTCCATGTTCTAGTATCACTGAAAGTAAATTTGGGATTGAAAAATAAGATTCCTATTCTTTGCCTTAGGCTTAGTCTACATCATGAAGTTAGTGCACCAAGAAATTTTTGTTTATTGCAAAATATATTTTCAGTTCCATTTTTTCTCCCCTGATCCTTAAAACAAAGAACTGGTAAGCACAATAATCTGGTTTTGTAGCTGAATAATGTTCATTTCTATCCAAAGAGGCCACTGGGCATTTCAACAAAAATATTCCTAACTCCCATAAACGACTGATCCACTAACTTTCACACCAAAGTTGTTATTCTAAACTCACATTCAAGAACTAAAGCTCTAATTGTGAGAACCATGACAGTGTCACTTTGTACTGTCAGTTAACACTTTCTCTGTATACTGTAATAACAGCAGATTCCAGTTCCCTGGCTTTTATTAAAGTGCTTTAAGGCAATTTTTCTGCAACAAGTCCTCAATAATCTCATGGCATGGTCCTTCAGGAGCTGAAAGCAATGAAAATGTCAAGATGGAAAACCTGTATATTAACTAACAAAGCACCACCAGCAGCTACGCTGAGACCTCATATATTCCAAATGTATACAAAAACTGAGTTCAAACTTGCAGAGGTCAGAGATTTATAAATTTACTTGAGTCCTTATATGACTAAGGTTAATACAGATAGATAATCTCAAAACACTCTAGGCTCTGGGTTTGCACAGGCATAGCTATGAAAAAGCCATTTACCCTCAACCTTGTATTGCCTTAATGTCCTTAAAAGCTTAGAATAGAAAGTACCTCTGAAGGCTGTGCTACAACAGTTATTAAATGCTGATTTAAATAGTTGCTACTGTTTGTTGTCATAGTTAAATTAAAAAGATGGCTGGTTTTGAACACTGCCTCCATTTTAATTAGTTTAAATAAATATTTGATATTTTAAAATAAAATTTTTCAAATTAAGATTATTTTCTCATTTCAAAATATATTTACATAAAGTTTTATCAGTCAAGGATAATAATTATTTTTAAAAATTTTTAAAGCATTTTTGCTATATTCTCTTTTTCATATAAAACCTTCACATATAATAGACATCCATGTGATATTATGTATTCATACAAAAAACTTACAAATAATGCTGTTACTGTTAGTTTAAATATCCTGCCCACATCAATGAGGCTATTACACTGAACCATTTTAGAATTTCAAGTGTCTGAAAAGCTCAGCCTTTACCAGCATTTCATCATTCAGTTAAAAATTTTTGGGCTTTTTATTTGATATTTAGTTTGTGTTTAAAATAAATTTTCTGCCTTTTAGACATATGCATTTTTCCTCTGTATACAGTGTTCTAGTCATTTCATACACATCTGGTACAAAGGAACTAATATAATTTAGCTATGTTGACTTTAAAAAGTGACATTTTCTGGGCATTTTGAAAGAGAAAGGCCTTAATAATGATCCCACACACAGGTAAATGAGTTAAGTAAATTAAAAGTGAAAAAAAAAGTAGGATTTTTTGGGTTTGATTCAGTGCTTTAGAAACTTGTCTGTTCTGTAGCCAGGTTAACTGATTCATAGTGTATTACTCAGCAAATTACTTGAGAATAACAGTAAGTATTTAATCATGCTGCTTTTCATTAATTCATACAGACCAAATCATTGGACATTGCATAATGGTGATTACAGAAATAAAGAAAATAAAGCCAAAAGCTGAACCCAAACACATTAGTAGTGGAAACTTTGTAAATATTGATAAGTGTTGCAAATATTGGAAAAATCTAGTTCAAAAAAAAAGCTAAGCTTTATTGTTGTTTTGGTTACTTCTATAATAAAGGAAATCATTACCTGACTTTGCTGATGAACTCTCTTTGGTAACAGCAGGTAGTCCAAACCTTTGGACTTCATTAATAAGAAAAGCTCCTGGCAACTACTGACTTTATTAAAAACAAAACCAGGAAGAAAGTAGTATCTGTATTAAAACTTTCCCATTTTACTTGTTTGCTTTTGAAAACTGCACTTTCATTCATTATTTCTAACCTTCAAAGGAATTTGGATTAAAGCAAATCTGAAACTTAGGATCTCTGCTCCTACAAAGCTCACCATTATTAGTGGCAGAACTCATGTTAACTGCTTTCCAAAATAGAAGCTATTTTTCATTATTTTCAGTCAATGTGGTCATCTTTAGTGTAGTTGCAGTTTAGAAAGGATCTCTAACTCAATCCCATACCTTCTTTAAGTCAGTCTTTCCTCAAACATTAGCCATATCTAGGGTGTTTTTATAATATTGTTTGGATTTTTTTAAGAAGTCAAATTTCTTGTTCAGACACAAAGGCAGTGCTCTATTCCAGGACCTCATTAGCTCAGCTTCTGTGCTTTACAGATGAGATGATGACAAACAGGGAGGTGAAATGACTTGCCAAGATCTGCCTCAGCAGGCATCAAGCTACCTAGTAGCAAAGGTAGATGTAGAAATCCAGTTGTGCATGAAGAGTTGTCTATTCTTTCCCAAACAGCATTGCCTGTGTGCTGCTCTGTATTCTCTCATTTTTATTCCTAAACTCTTGAATCATAGTGGCATTATCTGTTTTTCAATAAAAATATTATTTTTCTATGTTTCAAAGCTATTTTTCCCCCCTTGGAACAGCATTATGATATCCCTGTCACTATGAGACTAAATATTTCTTCCTTACATTTTAACTGGGTTGACTAAATATAGGTTTCCTAAACTACAGTAAAGTTTCACAATGAACACACACTAGTCCATTCCCAAATGACATATGCCTCAATTCATCATGATTTAAACCTGAAGGAACAGCCCTCATTACTTCTGCCACATTCATTACTTTGGCTCCCTGTCCATGTCTCTTCTTTACACAGTACAGATATCTGGAATAGTATTTTTTTAATAGATGAGTTACATAAAAATGAAATTAACAATGAACTGGTATTTGTTGTTCCTTTGCCTGTGGGTTAACTGTTATCAGTGAGGTACATTATTCTTTCCCATAAGAATATTGCACAGTTATTAATATAAAAGTAGGAAGGAAAATACTGAACTATGAAAGAACTTCCTTTATAAATTAAAATCTATAAAGTTTTATACAGCTTTTTTTTTTCAGTGAGTAGTGGTCCTGACAAATAGAAATAATCTGTATTCTAGTATCTGTCATCAGTGTAGAGTTCCTTATGCAAATTAAACCCATGACCACAGTTTTGTCCTTTCTATGCATCAGAGTGCTGCTGAGTGCAGAGCTGAAGATCCTCTGCATTTCCCTAAACCAGCAAGCTGCACAATTGGGAGGACCAAAAATCTTACTCTTATGAAATTACACAGGGGAGAATATGTGGGGAGAAGGCAGTTTTGTCTCCTCCCACAATATGTCAATCATTTCAAGTGCATACCTGAACAAAAATCTTTTTCCACAGAAGAAGGTGATAGGGATTGTCTCTGCCTTGAAGTTTAATAGTGAGCAGATAGTACACTATAAGAATGTCAAAGTTCAATCTTTAGTACTTCCACAAAGCAGTAGAATGCTTTATGTGTTCCAAGAGAGATTAGTCCAGTTTTCCTTTTCATAGCTGCTTAGTTTCACTTCATTTTGTATATAAGATTTTCTCTTTGATGGTCTGTTTGTCCAGAAAAGCTGATAAATACCCAAATAAAAAAACAAACACACTTTCTTACACTGAAATAGCAAAAAATCTAAGGCAGAGAGTTAGCCTGGCATAAAACCATTTACAAAGTCTGTAACACTCACCCTTCTTTCAGTAATTTTATCATTCTTCCCAGCACAGTTAAGAAAAATATAATTGTGTAAAAAATTACAAGAAAATCAATTTTCTTAAAGCAGAATAGAACCTTTTAAAATATTCTGGTCAAGTAAACTATTACAGATAAGATATGAAGAACCTTTATCAACTTATTGAGCTGAAACATATTAATAAATGATGTATAGACTTCTAAAGCTATAGTTGATTAAGGCCATTTCATCCATTAAATAATTTTCTCATATTAATAGGATTTTTTTTTAAATGAGTAGTTAAATTAGGTGCTTTTGTCATTATTGATAATTATAGTACTGAGTTATTCATTTAACAATATTGAGATAAAACTGTTCATTAGTTCACACAAAGTTAGCAGCCAATAATGTGTCTCATCAAGCTATCCATAGTTTTCACCCTTATAAACTCTCTTTCTAGGGAAAAGTGTTTTGCAGCATGTTATTTTACTTTTTTTGTTCATTTCTTTACAACTATTTTAAATAACTGTTTTCACCTGTCTTTAATTAGTTCTCTGAAAGGTTATGAGATTGGTAATGAAAATGAAAGAAAATGACAAAACACTGCAATTATTTTCTATTAAACAGACTTCTAGAACTTGTAAAATTGATAATTTCACCACATTTTGCTTCTCATTTTCAATTGTGCTGTTCCAGTCATTTTGGTCAACATCTAGAGGGAGAGTACTTGTGAAGCTTGCTTTTAAATACAGCAGAGGTAGTCTATGACTTTGTTTACTCTCTGGAGACTAGGCTAATTCAAAAGTTTTCCCCTGGCTGCTTATCCAGTACCAGCCAAATAAAACCAACTTCAAATGCAGCCTGGCTTACCCTCCTAGTGCCCTTTTGAGTGTACACCCAAACTAATAAGAATTCTTCAGATTTTAGTTGTGAAGAGAGAATAACTTCTGAATCTTACCAATTTTGGTAGGAAAATCAGACATTGCTGTTTCATGCTTTGGACAATTTAAACTGGTTAATCCTTGAGAGGTTAGTGTTCCAGTCTTAGTAACTATAGCTTGTCAAAGATTTTGTCTGCCTGTTTTTAGCATTTTCACCATGAATATTCAGTTTAATGTTTTGCTTGCTTCGATTATCTTGCTTGAAAAAGATGAATAATTTTATGAAAAGTATGAAAGAGGGAAATATTTTTCTTCAGAATGGCAGTTTTATACCTAGTAGAAGCTTAATGTCATTGCTATACTGTACATTTTTCTTGGTGCCTTGTTGAAAACAACTAGCAGAACTACTATCAAATCATAGAATTGTCAGAGTTGGAAAGGACCTTAAAGATCATCCAGTTCCAACTCCTCTGCCTGGCAGGGACACCTTCCACTAGATTAGGTTTCCCAGAGCCCCATCCATCCTTTCCTTAAAAACTTCCAAGGATGGGGTTTCCACCACCTCTCCGGGCAAACTGTTCCAGTGTCTCATCACTTAACAGTGAAGAACTTCCTCTTAATATCCAGTCTAAATCTACCCTCTAGTTTATATCCATTACCCCTAGTCCTGTCACTACCTGACATCCTAAAAGGTGCCTCATCAGCTTTCTTGTAAGCCCCCTTGAGATACTGGAAGGCCACAGTGAGGTCTCCTCGGAGCCTTTTCTTCTGCAGACTGAACAACCCCAACTCTCTCAGTCTGTCCTCATAGGAATCATTAATTATATCTTAAAGGAGAACCATGAAATAATAAATACTTCCTGTGCTGCTGACAAATTACCACAACTGACACAAAGAGGCCTTGGGAGGCTATTTATTTCCATAAAAACTCTTTTATAATACAGTTGCTGGAATATTTTTTGTTTTACCTCATTTTATATTTTTACAGAAGGAGATTTTCTAAGTGACATCCAATTAAAATGTAATAATGGCCAGAACAAATCTCTGAGGAGATACAATAGTTTTATAGAGTAACTGTTTCTGAATATTTCTGAATATAAATTATGTATAACTGACTCTCACAGGTATTACACCCCCAATCATTTGAAATTTAAGGTATATATGGAAAGAGAGAGGATTTGTTAACATAAGTAGCTTGGGGTTTCACCAGCCTCTTGGAATTTGCTGTGTAATATGAAACATTAAGAATTATTACTTTAAAATAAACTAAACTGCAAATTTGAACTTGCCTCACAGATTATTCTCCTGAAGATAAAAGAGAGTGAGAACCATTATGATTACTTTCCTGATCTGTGTAACACTTCCACAGAATACCATCAATTTTTGCCCCATAATTAGTTGATAAATAGAGGTATGCCTGTCAAAAAAGAGTGATTTTCCTGCCTGCTGGTTCTGCCCTACGCAGAGACTACATTTAGAATTAGGGAATATGGTATCGTTATGACTACAGCTAACTCAAACATATGTTGTGACTGCACAGAGAGAGACAAGATGTATGTCAAATACAAGGAAGGAGACATCCAATATAGTGGAACTCTTCATGTTCTTCAATCTGGTCTACTTGCTCCATCTTCAATCCATCCCTGCAACTGACTCTAACACCTCTCAGCAAGAGGGAAGGATGGCAGCTGTCATTAGATTTATGATTTGAGATAATTTTTCCAGATGGTGCACAGTAAGTTAAACAAAAATTCTTACAGTACAGCTGAATAGCTGAATGGGAGAACCATACAGACATGCTGAGGTGGCTCCAAAGGGACAAGTTTCAGAACTAGTACAGCCAAAGTGATAATCATGATAAATTAGCTGCATACAAGGTTGGCCACTCATTCTTCTAGGACTGATTATGCCATAGTATTACAGTTCAGGACAAAGAATATCAAACAGAAAAAAACACCAACAACTAGAAAGTCAGAAGATACAAAAGAGTATTGAAGTTTTCCTTGATAGTTTTGAATTTTAGTCACTGACTATTATATTTTTATGACTCTTTGGTTTTATACTTTTAAGACATGCTCTCTGTTTTTCAAACAAGAGTTGAAAGGTAAAAACCTAGTTACTGAGAGAAAAAAAGTCTGTGGTAATCCTGAAATCAAAATCACATATTAGTCAATGATAATTTGGTCTGAGAAAATCCATCATAATTTTATTTAAGCATATTTTCTATAGTAATGAGCTTTAACTAACCCAAGTCTTAAAAAATGGCCAAACCTTCAACTTTCCATAATGGCATCTGTCAACATTTTCAGTATGACAGGAAAATTGTTATATCAAATATATAGAATTATTATTTATTGCTCCCCTCCAAAAAAGTCACATCTGAAATGATAAGTTGGAAGTCTGGAGGTTTTCTTGTCCTACCCCACCTGAACAAGCATGGTCACAAGCAGTCAGTTTCCCAGGACCTTCTCAATAGCTCCAAGGATCAAGACTTCAGAAAATCTCTGGGCAACTTAAGCCAGTGCTCAGCGACCCTCAGAATCAAAAAGTGTTTCCTGATGTTTAGAGAGAACCTCCTGTATTTCATATTTGTCCATCGCCTCTTATCCTTTCACTGAACACCCCTGGAAAGAGTCTCTTGGAACCCTTCCTATAGGTATTTATATATGCCAATAAGATTACCCCAAGTCATTTCTTCTCTAGGCTGAACAGTCCCAGCTCTTTCAGCCTTTCCTCTCATAGGAAAGACACTCCAGTCACATCTTCAACTTCATGGCTCTTTGATGGAGTTTCTGCACTATGCCTATATCTCTTGTATTTGAGAATGAAGAACTGGACACAGAACTCCAGATGTGGCCTTGACAGTGTTGAATAGAGGGAACGTTCATCTCCCTCCCCCTGCTCTTAACACTTCAACTGATGCAGAATACCACTAGCTTTCTTTGTCAAAAAAATCACATTGGTGGCTGTTCAGCAGTGTCCACCAGGACCCTCAGATCCTCTTCTGAAAGCCAGTCAGATATCAGAATATACTGGTGCATGAGGTTGTTACTCCCCAGGTGTAGGATTCTGTACTTTACTGAACTTCAAAATATTTCTGCCATCCCATTGAACTGAAAGAATTAGATCAACAACGTAGATGAAGACAAGCTATGAAATTAGAAAAGGGCCTTGTGTGTTCAGAAACTTATCATTTTTTTCCTAATTTTCTACAAATAGTATCTAAACCCAAGTGATGTAATACTTGGTTTAATCTTATGGACACGGATTTTGATGATGGCGACAGGTTGATGGTTGAAGTTGGAGTTGATCTTGGAGGTCTCTTCCAACCTTGATAATTTTGTGATTCTGTGATTTTCCAGATGCCTTGGAAACTACTTTCATGTTAAAACCTTTCTAATGCCTCCCTGTTAAAACATTTTTTAACCTTGTCTATTTTCAGTTATTTTTCTCCCCTAAACCAAGGTTATGTGTTTTTTTTTAATGTGGTCTCATCTACTCTCTCTAGGTGTTCTCTTTCTCCATATGACCCTTCAGACAGCAGCTTTTGATGTGGACAAACTGTGTTTGAATTGATGGCTGTTTAAATAATACATGTCTCTCAGTTTATTTCAAAGTTACAAACCTTATCTCACTTGGAATTTTCTGCTGAATTTTGATCCCAAACTCAAATGTGTAATTCCAGCACTTTATTGCTAGCATCTCAGCACTTCCTGTCAAAATAAATGTATCTAATGGAGCAAGCCATGTAGAAAATAACTTCTAGCATTTTTTTTTTTATTATTGAAACAAATATAAATCATCCCAGTGCTCAGCCCCAAGCAGAGATGATATCTGCCTTTAAAAATAGCTACTTCAAAGAAGTTCAGAACACATTTGCATAAACCAGTTGTCAGATTGTTTATGTTTAGTTCAAGGAGATTAAAATTAGTTGTAAAATGCCATGTGGGGAATTTGTTCATACAGAGTCCATAGGGATGAACAGCTTCATAGCTTAGATTTTACATAGAATGGTTCAAAGGACAAATTTTAAACTATTTCACCTCCCACTAGGGTTAAGTACAAAGGCACATCTCAAAGGAGTATAAATTGCTTTTGTTTGCTTAAATTCTGCTAATAAAACTCCTCCAGAAGGGGTGCATATTTAGTATAATTAAATGGTTGGCTCCTGTGGTGGTAAATGGAACATACAGCAGAGGAAAAAGCTGTGTTTCATAGAGCTGAATTAGAGACACATATTGGCTATGCATGCAGTGTAATTCACTGAAAATAAAAATAACTCTTTCCTTTCCTAATTTTCGAGCTTATCAGAAAAAAAAAAGGGGGGGGGAAAGGGGGGCTATTCTTGCCATGTGAATCACAGAATCATTAAGGCTGAAAAAGACCTCTAAGATAAAGTCCAACCACCAATCTATCACCACCATGTCACAAAGTGTGAGGATGGTGAACAAACAATCTCTAAGGCTTGTTGAATGAAGAAGTAAAAGGTAATGAAGGGAAAGAAGACATTAGAAAAGGAGTTCTGCTTACAAAGGTTTTCTATAGGCAAACCAGATCCAATATGGCTGTAGTGGTGACATCCCTACAGTACTAGACCACGGCAACATTTTGGGTTACATTTCGGAGGAGGTTGTTGAAAGGGGAGTCTATCTAAGGAAGGACTATGTATCTTAATTTGAAGAACAATGCATTTAAAAATATAATTTTCCTGATTTTTAGGCTTCCCCAATTTCCTATATGAATTGATGAACCTTAATATTTCTCTGCATTATTCTTACATAGTAAGAATACATATACAAATTACATGATAAGATACTTGTACTAAAATAACCAATGTCGGGACATTGCCAAGCATCTGATTCTAATTTTCTCTGTTGATAAATTGCCTTTATGGATAAACCTTTGGAGTGGTCACAGGCAAAACGCAGGAATTACCATGGAATAATAAACAGTTTCAATGAGGACATCCAGTCTGAGAGGTTAGAGAGATTACTGTATGGATAAGTCCATGGTATTACATGCCAGTTGTCTTTAACATTTGAAAGCAGACCTAGCCACATTTAATCCATTAGTATAAGTCTAAGGACAGAAGGTCAGAAACGTGGATCAGTCACACATACCACAGATTTACCTTGACCTTCTAATCTCATATATTGTCAAGAAAGAAGCCAACCAATGGATTATAGGCAAAAACTATTCCCCAGACAACAGAAAACTAAGCTACAGTGAGAAGCAGCTGGAAACCAGTCCAGCATGACATAAAAGAAAGAAAGTGAAATGCAGACATAGGATTTTGCTGCATTATATGATGTTTCATTAATTAATATTAACTTATTAGTCAAAGTAGGTATTTAATTTGATATTACAGTGGGTGAATATTTTCTTTGGTAATACATATCCATGAAAAAGGTTCAGGTTGGTTTGTTTGTTTGTTCTGGGTTTCTTTTCTCTGGTTAAATTGTCAGTTGTACTTTTGGGCAGCAAGTTGATGTACATAAATTTCCACAATATTTTGATGAAGTGTTTATTATTGACTTACAAGATTTTTAATCCTTTGAAATTTGTTGGGATTTGCTTTTTCATGTCCTTTCCCCAAACCTCTCCTTGCTCCTTTCTTGTAAGTTTCCATTTTTCCTGTCTGGCAGATAGATTTGATATATTTTAGAGGTCTTATTTCCTTTATTTAGATGAACCTCAAATCCTTTTACTCACAGATGGGCAGATTCTCGGTCTTTTTTTCTTGCCAAGCCATTGCTGCTGAATACTTTCTCTTCTGTGTCATTTTGGAAAGGAAAGGAAAGGATAAAGTAAAGGAAAAGATGAAAGGAAAAGGAATGGAAGCAGAAATTTAATTTAGGTGGGAAACATAAAACTCCAGACACTTCTCTGCTGATGCCTATAAAAAACAGCGGAGTCTAGGATGGTCATGTGCCTAAAATATTATATTAGGTAGGATGGACCATATGTTTATCACTGTTCTGATGTCTCACAGGCTATAATTTGCTTTAAGACATCAAACAAATGTCATATGCTTCCATGAATAAATGGAAATTAGTCTGGAAAATGTTTATGCTGCAGCTTACAACAGAGACTACCATATATTTTATTACTGAACAGAATATCACTGCAAGAACTGAAAGAAAAATGCTTCTGGATAAATACACATTCTAGTTTTTCTTTAAACACTCCAGCACTCAGGAATGTGGGTATGTGTTTTCTGTCTTTTAAAAAATGGCACACATCAGTTTAATTTCCTCAGAACATTATTTTTATCTGGAATGGAAGAAGAGGTGAAAGAATTTTTTCATTTTTTTTTCAGGAATCAAATAGTTGTTTTAACAGACGGAATAAGGTCATGTGTTTCAATTGAAAAAACATGGATCAATAGTGAAGAAAAATATAACTGTCAATGAAATAATTTTAAAATTATTAAAATGAACTCCAGACAGAAAGACTGTGGAAATGCAAAGGGAAATCAGGGCCTTTTCATTTTCTTAAACTCTGATTTTTTTTTTTCCAGAAATAAGACTATTGCACTGTAATTTAAAGAGATGCATTTTAAGTAAAAGTAAACTCCATAATGCTAATATTAAAGAAATCCCAAACTCCTCTTTTGATTTGATCTGTCATGACTGTAAGATGCTTCCTTGTTTTTTTCCCCAAAACTAAATGAAACTATTTCAATTTCCTTTATGAATACAATAAATAAAAAATTAAATTTGACCTCTTAACAGCTACAGAACTATTGTTGTAGCTGATAAACTGCGTTTACTCAAGTTTTAGTCAAAGTTTTTAATCAGTTTTGTAAATTGTGCAGCACCTGATGTGTATCAGAACATCTATTCATGCAACAAAGTTCTTATTATGAAAAAGGTGACCACATTTTCTTTGATTAAACAGAATCATTATATTTATTATTTTCCATAGACCCATACAGTCCTTGTCTTTGCATCATTTATGATAGAAAAAAAATCATTTTTCTCTTGTGTCAATAAGATGTAAAACTTGAAGTTGCAAAATCATTAATCTTTTCAGGGTTTTTGCTGCAGTGCCTGTTCTGCACTGGATGTCTTTTCTAATCCTGTTACTGTTCACAATCTGTAGATATCACACACAAGTAAATGACTAGCGGCACTGTTCATAAACTGTGTAGCAAAGCAGAAAGACTTTTGGAATTCTCTGCCTTGGCCTTGTAAAAGATCAGGGCAACCTGATAGACACTATGAGACCTGGCAACTGTCTTTCTGGGGAAAAAATACTGGAAGATGGCCCTCAGCAAATGCAAATGGCAAAGTATACACAATAGTTTCATAAGTAGACAGAAATAACTAATGTAGGATGAAAGGTAAAAGTGTAAATTTAGAAGAAGGCATATGACAAAGAAAGGATTCATATCAGTATTATTTAAAAGATCAGCCAATAATGTTCAAAGAATAAACAACCAAATGTGTGTTTACTCACCAGCCTAAATTAGACTGTAGCTGTAACCCAGGGCAACATTACATTTCTGTGCAAGTCTGCCAACATCCAGTTGAATCTTCACTTTGCAGCTGTCCGTGATGCCCTACAGTGGTAAATGAATACTGGTGTGTTAAATTGGAAGTGTAGAAAACTGCATAGTTTAAAATAAAACTAACAGCTAAATAGAAAAATTCTTCCAGGAGAGTGTAGGGGGATTCACTTCATATCACTTTAAATGTTTACAATAGAGTTGTCTCCTCCAGTGGAGGAAAAGAGGGCATTTCTAAGGTATTAATCTGTAAGGTTTTAAATATTTACTCTAGGATAATATTAATCACAGCTTGAAATTGGCACTTTCTCTCCTGTGGCCATAGAAGTAGCTTAAGTTTTCTTCTTTACTGTAGACATTTATAAATACTTATCATAGACTCATAGAATTATTAGGATTGGAAGGGACCTTAGAGGTCATCTAGTCCAACCCCCTACAGTGAGTAGGCAATCTCCAACTAAACCAGGTTGCCAAGCACCCTGTCCAGCCTCGCCTTGAACACCTCCAGGGACGGGGCCTCAACCACCTGCCTGGGCAACCTGTTCCAATGTTCCACCACCCTTGTAGTAAGGAACTTTTTATTAATATCCAATCTAAACCTGCTCTTCCCTAATTTAAACCCACTACCCCTTGTCCTATCACTACAGGCCTTTATAAACAGGCCCTCCCCAGCCTTTCTATATGACCCCTTCAGGTACTGGAAGGTGACTATTAGGTCCCCCCGAAGCCTTCTCTTCTCGAGACTGAGCAATCCCAGCTCTCTCAGCCTATCCTCATAGGGGAGGTGTTCCAACCCTTTGATCATTTTNGGTGGTAGAAATGTGAGAGGCCGGTTGCTCTGCTCTGGGCAGCTCTACCAACCCTGAATGACTTACATCTCCTTCGTCCTGTGTTTGCTCATCCAGTGCCAAGGCTTTGTATCTATTCTGTATAGGCACCTGGGACTGTGAAACAGGCCGAGAAAGGGGACGTCTACTACTACAAGCAGTGACCAGTTTCCACTCTTCCCTATCATCTAATCCTCCTCCCTCAACCTTGTGGTGAGAGGGTAATGTATCCTGCCTTCCAGAAGGTGGGATCTCCTGCTGAGAGCACCTCGAGACAGTCAGGGAATGATTCCACCAATCTATCCCTCTCTCACACTCTCTGATAGCTCTTAATCTTTCCACTTCCTCTTTCAGTTCAGCTACTAGGCTGCCTAGACCATCTGCTTGCTCACATCTCACACAGCAACCTTCTGCAAACAGGGACAGATGCTGGCACTCTCTACAGCCAGACACCTGGGTGGCTGCTTGCTCATACTGGATCTCCGACCGAGTCCCCACTTCCCGACAAACTGTGGCTTTCTTCCTAGTATTAACCATTACTAGGCGTTTCCTAGGCTAGCAACAGCCACACGTTTAACTCACCACAGAAGCCTGACACAGCACAGCAATCCCTCTTTTGCCCTGCCTTTACGCCCTCCCTTCATGAACTGCCTCACAAACTGCGCCGCACCTGTTTGCCTGCTCCAGCTCGCCACGATCCCAGATCTCGGCTAATATCGAAGAGGGCGTATCAGCTTTCAATGCTGGCCCTGCCCAGTGACTCAGAGCTAGGAGCCCTTCGCAAGCCGCACCCGGTGTCAGGGGGGGATAGCTGGGCTGCAACAGCCACTGTTCACCTCTTGCCTTGCAGTTTCCTGCACGCTGAAAAGGGTCAGCGCTGTCTCGCCGACGCGATCCTTGAGCAGATGCAGACGCCGGAGCTACCTTGCTATTTGGTCAGAAGAATTTGACCTACAGTTTTCAAACTGAGAGTAGTTTTCATTATGAAAATCTAATCTACTAAAAAGAGCTTGCTTATTTTGGGGAATTGGCATAGAGTCTTCTGAATATTATTTTATTTTCAATTGGCTTGTCCAGTCTAGTATGTAACATTTGAAAGTGTAGATGGAGTCTATAAATCATAACATTATTGTTTTCTGTCTTAGGAATCTCTGGAGAAAACCCTACTGCACTGTGTAATTGCTGAATATGTTCTTTGAAACCTGAGTTTCAGTACAGATTCTTAAAGAGTAAGGGAAGTTTCATTTTAAATGTATGACAGACATACAAATTCCACTATTAAATAATTATAAAAAATAATTTTAAAAGCATTTTGTGGCTGTGAAATAATCCTAAACCAAATCTGTCACTACACTGATGTTCCAACCATGAAATACAATTTTTAACTTATTTCAATCTGAAATTAGTCATAACTGATATTCATTTGACAGGAATGGGTATTGATTTGGTATATTCAGCAAACACTGAAAATCCCTGGTGAACTGAGACTTTGGCATCATCTACTCTGATAAGGACAGAAGATTTTGACAGTTTTACTTAAATAAAATATTGAAAGGCGAGCTGGCTCTAGAGAGGAACACATGTAGTTTCAAAACGCATCTTAATACTAGATTCAAGGAAGTATGGAACTGGCTGCCAAGAATCAGAAAATGTATAGTCTAGGGAAGAGGGACTTAGCTTTTTTTATTATTGTTATTTTATGGAACATTAAGCCATCAGATTTTTTTTTTCTAGATAAAAGTTTATCAGTTTAGCTATCTTTAATTTCTGTAGAAATAAGACCTCATCTTCTAGAAGCTGGACTAGAGAACTAATCAAAATGGGGATGAAAGACAGAAAAAGTAAATATTAATTTCACACGGAATTGCTAAGAACTGAATTAATCAAAGAACCATGAGATACGTAAAGATACGTAAAACAAAAGCTTTTTAGGTTTTTTTGAGGTTTCTTTTGTAAATTTCTTATATCTCAGTACAAGAGGTCTTGCTAAGTCATGAGAAGAATTGGAATTTTGGCACCATATATGTTACTGCCTCCTGCTTCCCCAATCATATTTCTGCTGATCATCTCAGCTTAAAAGCTACTGCATCTCCATGATCTGATAATGTGTGAGCAAACAGTATATGAAATGAAATGCCTGACAAAACAGGGGTTGAAGGAAGGCTGGTTCAAGGATGTATAGGCAGCTCTTCTGAACTGACTTAGGTGCTGTTGTTTTGCTACAGAATTGTTTCTGTCTGCTCTGCAGTGGAACAATATGATATCACTCCTATAATTTTGGGTGGAGAACTAATACTGTTTTAATTTAATTTGTGATTAAGGATTGTTGATGAAGGCAAGGACCTTTAAACTGTGATAGAATTATGCTATGAGCTCTTCTCCCTTCTGCTTCTTTATGCTTACAAGTTTTGGTCTTAATACCATTTATTTTGCTAGTGTTGTCAAAAAAAAGTTTCATTAATTTGCATCAACTAAAGATTCCCCTTTGAGAGTCATCTTTGAAATTAACAGGATTTGATTGCTCACACTTCTACATGCAGGTTATTATGATCCAACAGGCATTGCTTCTGCACATAAACAAACAGTGTGAAATTATAATTACAACTAGTAAGTAGAGCAAGAGAAGAAAATTTGTCTAATTTTCATGCAAGATTTATGTATACTCTTTTTTTCCTTAAATCATTTAAAACACAGTTCTTTCTGGTCTGGCAGTACTAGCAAGCATGAGAGAGCAGTGAATAAAACTGACTATAATTTGGAATACATTGAAGTTCCATGCATTAATGTGTTGTAGAGACAATTCTAAACAAGCCCTAATAAAATTGGATGTCATTTAACTTAGCCTGGTCCTCGTAACTAAGATGATTTGTTGATACACAGCATCACAGTGTAGTAGTAGGACAAAGTTTTGCAGTCTTAAGCCATTAATTCTAAAATTCTTTCACCCAATTATTTGAGTTTAGTGGGTGTGATAAGCAGTTTTTGTGCATTATTCGGTTATGTTTCTCCCAGGGTGAAGATGAATAACAGCGACGAAGAATCTGTATTTACTTTGCTGTTGTTGCATTCCAGGTCAAGCTGAGCAATGAGATAAGAGACTGCATTTGTGGAAAGAACATCACCTGAAGAATTTTTGCAGAGTGCACTGGGGTTTCTGTCAACCTGCCTCTAAAACAGGCCAAAGTCTGCCATCTGGAAGTCCAAGGTAGCATTTCCTCAGTTTGTCCTCCTTACATCTCCAAGAACTGAAAACTCTTATCATTTTGTGATCACACCAACACATCACTCACAAGTCCTCCTCTGTTCACAAGTTGCAGACAAAGAAGTAGGCTGAAGAAAGAATGGAGGGGAAGGATAATAGAATTCTAGAAGGTGATGAATAGGCTTTCCAAGTGTAAGTTAAAAGAAGAGATGAATCCTAAAACCAAGAAGAAAACAGTGAAGGAAAAATTTTGAAGAAAAGAGAATTAATAATAATATGTAAAGAAAGAGAAAACTTTGGGTCTGCATGTGCATATGTGCGCACAAATACTTATATAAGTGTAAAAGGAAAATTATTGCATCTTAAAAAGTCTAAATGGTTTAGTAATTGGACAGACAAAATGAAAAAGACATGTGTGTGCAGGAACTTTCACAATTGCAGAATATGAAGAAAAACCCAAACCAAAGAATGCTCACCATAAAAAGAAGCTGTCATTGTACTTAGATCATTATCAGGTGAGTGTACGCTTTTCAGAAAAGGAGTTCAACCCCAAGCTGTAATATATACTATCTACTGCAAAAGAAGTCTTTCCTGCTTCAATCTATTTTGCTAGCTCTGTGTGGGTGGAAAAGGTTCCTTAGCTAAACCGTGGGCTAGGGTGTTTTTCAGAGAAGAATGTAGTGATATTGCTGAAGGGAAGCACTTTATCCTGTTGTCAAGCCCTTCGGCACAATGTGCTTACCATACCATTTTCTGCATTGTGCTAGGACTCTTTTTCCTCTCTAAAGAATTTTAGAGAGTTTATCTTCAACCGTGAGGCCAAGATTGCACAAGCATATGTTTGGGAGGAAAGTGTTTTTCTCTGTCAACCTCAATTTTGATACAATGATTTATGAATTGTACTCAGAAGAATGTGATAGCCTTGTTTCACTATGACAGTAGAATTTATTTCATTTTAGTAAATATAAATAAAACAACCAGTGAGAAAACAATATCTGAAAAGCTCTAGGGTAATAATCCTGTATGTTCTTTTTCCCCTCTTTGTCAAAAAAAAAGACTATATTCTTAAATTTTTTTTTTGGCACACAGTCACAGAACACTTCGTATGATACAGAATTTAAGAATAGGTTTGCAGTAGTATGACAAACATAATGGTGCCAGCTATAATTTCAGAACTGAGAGATGACTGACCATCTGGGAAAAGGGGTAACTTAAGGTCAATACATGAATAAGTATAAAAGCCAAGAGGCACTTTTATCATCTGCAGCAGTTATGCTGCCAAAAGATTGATATTAAAGTGCAAAAATCAAGAATTGTATGTTCCAGCAAAAAATCATTCATAAGTTTCAGTAGATCTGTCACATTACTTTTGTTCCAAGCACATGACTCTAGAGGGACTAAAAACTCCTCTTAAGCCAGTGCCATCTAGTTCAAAGGAAAGACTGGTATAGCACTATTTCAAACATCATTTGTTCTAAGTTGCAGTTCACCATGAACAATAGAAAATGAAGTTTATAACGCAATAGAAAATTAATCTTATTAGTAACAGCCTAAAATTGTGCAGATTGTATGCTGTGTCCAGAGGAAAGAAAACAAATCTTATACTTACAATATTTGCTAAGTGACTAAATTCATTAGTTCAGTAAGAATTTTACTCTGGGTATTGTTTTACATATAGTTATGTTTTTGTGACACCCTATTATACTGGAAGGCAGGTAACTGTCCTTATGAAGGTATGGTGCTTTCTGGAAAGTCACAGACAATGCATTCTTGAAAAGGGATGCATATGTATAAAAATAAAGTAGGTATAAAACTGTACTTCTCTATTATTTCTAAGCATAAATCATCAATATTATCCTGATCTAGTTCTTCTACGCTTATGTGATAATTTCTGTTTAATTTGTTTCTCATGAAATCAAGTCGAATAATGTATTCGAAAGTATATTTTTGCTTTATATGCAACTGGCAATGAAGTAAGAGCCCTTTATATCAAAGGCATTATGTCAACATAGGTGAACAATGTTCTTTTTAATCTCTTGAAAATGATTTGATCAGTTTAAATTAAAAAAAAAACAACAGTTTGGTTCTTCCAAATTAAGTGTCCCTGATTCATAGAGAGGAAATCTTGTCTGCAAAATCAGAAACAAAGCTCTAAAAATTAGTAGCGATACAAAATAAATACTTATTAATTAAGCAATATTTGTTTTTTTGAATAGAAGACAGAAATCACTAGGGCTTATATTCATGCATTTACACACAATCCTGTAATCATGTGATCACACAATCCTGAGCTAAAGAACTGGGTACAGCTTCTTTTAAGGTCTTTCTTCCTGTGAATGCATTTGCTTTCTAAGAAACATGCCTGCAAGGAAAAACCAATAAAATTAGCCTCCCTCAACAAAAAAAAGTAACTATTTTTCAGTTATGCTTTAGAATTCAGTTCAGTAAAAGAATGCTGAAGAGACCTTGTAACACATCAGAATGGTGATCTCTCTGGAGTACCCGATAAAGCCTCCAGCAACCCTTTGCTGGGATCCTAGTTCTGCCAAGGACTTACAGCCTTGCATTTGATGAGACTTTTCAATACAGAGCTAATTTTACTCTTATTCATGTGCAGTGAATCCTCTCTTGGTTGAGCACTTTATGAGCTTAGCAAAAAGTCTACTTTGTATTTTGAGTCTGCAGTTTTCAAAGGCTTATCATTCTGTTAAATCAAAACAGATTTCCTACAGGACAATAAAAGGCACCGCTCCTCAATGAAGGTTACTTTGTAAAGCTGTAGCTTTCAAATGAACTTCGGTACCTTTGGCTACAGACTCCCTTGAAACTAAATGGCTAAGAGATTTATTTATTTATAGGGTAGAAATGAAAAAAAACCATGCTTTTTCCTACTCATTTCATGTTCAAATGACTAACTAATTACTGCAGGGAAAAAAGTAATTAGACAAAATCAACACTGGACAGATCATTCTAGTCATTATGAAGAGTGCTTCTGATACCTTGACATGAGTGAATATCAGGATTAGTAAAGACACTTCTTTTCTTATGTTAGTGGTAGGTGTTATATTTAATAAATAACAAAAAATAAGGAATTTCCATATATACAAAAAAAGAGTGGAGTAATCCTAGAGTATAGTCTTATGCTATATAGTGTTATTTCCAATGCATATGTAAGGAAACTTCTTTTTCTTGTAGGATATTTTCAGCCAGTTCTGACACAATGTTCTACCTTTTAAGTTTTGGAGTGTGTTTTTATTCTTATAATGCTGGGAATGTTGCTTCACTCCAACTGAGAAGCCACTGTCTAATTATATAGAAGATAACTGGAATGAAATGATAATTTTAGAACAAATTATTAGATAGCAATGAGGAAGATTTGTTTTTAAACAAGTGTGCTGATAGGGAGAAAAATGAAAAAAGTCAAATAAATTAAACAAATGCATGTACATTATTCTACAAAATCAGAAACAAATCTCTGAAAATTAGAAGCAGTAAAACATAAATGCTTATTAATTAAGTAATATTATTTTTGTGAATAGAAGAAGAAATCACCAGGGCTTATATTCATGCATTTACAAGCATTTGTGTAATCACGTGATCAAGCATTTAAGAACAAAACTACAATTCCATATGTAACAATGTAGAAGGTGAGTTATATATGTAAGCTTAATCTTGTGATTTCTCTTTGATAAGTGCTGAAAGTGTATTTTCCTAGGGTTTTAATGAAGTAAACAATAAAATTTAATTTCCCAGAATTCAGTAGAAAATGCAGATACATGCTGCTGACATTTAGAGACAATAGATACCTTTGCCCCTTGAGGTTGAGTAAACAAATGGTGATATTAATAGATAACCGAACTCTGTGGAACAAGATTAAGTGGAGAATGGCACTGGAAGAAGATTTCCTTGTAAAGGCTTGCAAAAAGCTACTTTCTTCATGAGTTTCACAAATTTTTCTAACATCATATTGAGGACTCAAGCATTTAATTTTGTCCTATGGGTGGGACATACTTAAAAAGCCACACTGTTGTTTGCTTTCTATGTCCTCTGCCACAGTATATGCACAGCATAAATACATATATAGGGATACACGTGGATCACATTTTTTGTCCTTTTTTATTGGTCTATTTTACCTTATCTCTCTGCTTATCATCATCTGATGATGCCCACAGTTTTCACTTTACTATGTCATATTCCTGCTTTGAAGAGATTTTCAAGAGATTTCTCTGATGCCACTGCACTTATTCCCTTTGGGGAGTGTTATTCATGAACTGTTTCACATCTGAACAAGTACATGCACAGCAAAGATTACACAAACAAATAAATAATGAAAACAACTTCTGAGAATATATCTACCTCCTTTTGACTTATTTTGCTGAAACTCAAAAGTATTCTGTATCAAACATTCAGCTTACAGAATTTCAGACTGGCTTGTTAAAGTCACATAAAATTATATCAGTCAGAGGAAGAAAAGAAAAAAAAAGTCTAATCTTAAGTAGTGATGGTCCTAAAATAAATTCTTCCTCTTCTAGATTGTTTTTATTTCCTTTATAGTTATTTTCTGTGTAGTCCAACAACATTTGTTTCACATGCCCATATTTCTTCCTTAGTTATCTTTTATTTTCTTCTTGGGCTTTTTTTCTGGTTCATATGTCTCCCCACCCACAATGTCTTGCACAGAAAATGTGATCTCAGCACTTGATGATGAGTTAAACTTCTGCATCTGTGCTGCTCAAAGGAATTCCAAATTAGTCAAATGAGAGACAACATCTTCATTGACCTTCAAGCCAAACTGGAAAGAAATAAAGCAAGATCAGTTTTTCCCAGTGTCTCTCTGCTGAAAAGTCCTACAGAGCACAGATAGAGGTGAATTAAGATGCTGCTTTTAAGGATGAGGCTTTGTGCTACTTTGAGACAAAGTGTTATGTACTGCATAAACAGAAAGGGAAATTACTTTCTTACTGCCAGTCTGCTGTGCTATTTGATATGCAGTTAGAGAGGAGAGAGAACAGAGGACTAAAGAAAGCTCTTTCTCCTCATGACTCAACCACAAAATGGCCCAGTAAGAGTTTCCAGCACTTTCAGAGCTGACACCTTCTCACAGATCAGCTGCAGCCATCCAGTTTAGGGGATGGATACAGGATCGGTGTTTGTCTATTGAATTAAGCAAAGTGATTTGAATTGTTATTAATAGATATGAACTGTTTCAAAAGCAAATGGCTAAGGAACACTCAGGCAAACATTAAAGATTTAGTTTCTATATTTTCAGAGATAAGCAGTCGTGGATGTCTCTCTTTTTCTGTATTCAAAGTAGCACTTTGTAGTAGAGTGGGAAGTTGTCAGTATGTTCTGAAAATCTTAGCTCTTGAATTAGCTCAAAACAGAGAAAATTCATATTTTCAGTTTTAAGAAAACAGGTATGAATATGCAGAATAATAGAATTTGTAACTGCAAAATAATGAACATAAATGATTACTAAACTGATAAAGAAAAAAAAATTGTATGCCATAGGTGTCACACCTTTGGTGGCTTTACTTCTCTTTCTCTTGTATTCCACACTGGTTAGTGTGGAGCATTCTAGACATGAACAGTTGTTAACCTGTCTTGGCACTGTAATTCTTATTGCCATAATACATACATGTTTTTAAGTAGTAAGTTCTTTCATAAGATAAAACTACTAAGCCAAAAAACCCTCAAAAATTATCCTAGTTATTCTTGCCTGTACATCAAGACAGGCACAGCAGCCTCAGTAACACAGTCTGATCTATTCAAGTCATGAAAGAATGGTCCCAGTGTACACACAGAATGAGGAAGCATTTAATTTGAATTTAGAAACACTTGAGGCATATTAGCAACATTCTTTACTGGTAAGTGGAAGTCTTGCATGCCAACTGGCATAGCAGGAGTAACATTCTAACATACTCCCTAGTGCTAACTATTAAAATTTCAGACTGTGCCTTTTTGAAAGCTCTAAATTCTATTCACCTTCCCATTTTCAAAAATAATTTAATTTCCTCTTCTCAAACCAAGATGCTTTGCAAATGACAGTGCTTTCTATGTTGTCCTTTACTTTTTGTGTGCATACCTCAAATTGCCTTAAGATAAAAATAGAAAAAAAAGATACTCAGGGGTCAAGAACTAACATGAAGATGATGCTAAGTTTTTAAACTAGTGACCTGATATTTAATGACCTTATACTTGTCATAAAAATAGTAACTGTATTATTTAGATATAATGGGCCACTGCTTTAGATTTCCTAAAGAAGTAAAAAAAAAATGTCCTTTTCCCTGATTTTGGCTTTCATTGTTACACAACCTATTCAGCATGGGAGAAATAATAGGCACTAAATGTAGTCCTTCCAAAACTGAGAATGTTTAAATATTCTGTAAGCCACCATTAATAATGTATAAACCTTTTATTTAAAACAGGAAAGCCATGAAAGACAAGGATTATTTTTGCACTGGATTCCAGTTCACCTACCCAGGGAAAGAAGTTGAAAAGAATCTGTAAATGATATTTACCTGAAGTGTAGATTTTAACCTTATTGAAGAAGGAGGAGAGGCAGGAATTTAAGACCATGTGCTTTCTTGAGAACAGGCTATCTGCTGAATTCTTTTCATATTTCTGTAAGAATCTTTATGCCAAAGCTATTCACATGTGCCAATAAATTATTTAATGACATGTTACCCAGCCTAGTTTCAGACTCCTCCTACACATGTTTTGGAACTGTAAGGAAAACTATACTTAAACACTTGTTCCTCATAAGCCTTTTCACTGCCCTCAGCTTGTCCCACTGTGCAATCTGATTGCAATGCAAGGAGGAATCCAAAACAAATAGAAGCTATGGACCTGAAGTTTATTTGTAAATGTACAGGCTTGACAACACAGAGGTCATTACATTAAAAAGCACACATTAAACTCTGTTAAACTGAAGCTGGCATCTAAACTAGCTTATTTCCAGGGAGTTATTTCTAGACTTCACTACTGTCTCCATCATGATTTTGCACACAGTCAGCTGCATTATTCCTGTGGACAGCATTAATGACTTCTTTAGTCACATTAATAAAGAAAATTATTTGCCTATCCCAAGAATTTCTTTGTTGATTCACAAAAATGCTGGGGTTTTGTTGGTATCAAAATGATTGTTAAATCAAAATGACTGATCAAACAAATATTTTCCATTTATGAAACTTGATTTGAAGTGTGACCTAACTTGGCTTAAATATGATTGGTTCTGTCTTTGAGCAGGGAGATAGAACTAAGGACCAGCAGCATCCAGCACAAATTTATAACGTGCTACAACATAGCAGTCTGTAAAAGATTATCCTTGAAGGTATGGAAGTGTTCCCCCACCAGATGACATGGTATTTGTTTGTTTGACTAGTGAAGTGAATGTGAAATTGCAGTCTGCAGGGGAGTTTTGCTGTTGGGGCTATTGAAACAATGCTGAGATTGCTTGTCTTTCTTCAACAGTGATGGTTTCGTGGCTCAGAGTGACATTTCTCTGCTTGACCTACACATTTAATCTGTGTTCCCAGTGGCTTATTTCTATTCCCATAGCTCACTTTGAATTGTTTTTATTTGCATTATCTAAAATCACAGAAGATGTATGTTAGAAAATATTATACATGATGATGATGATTTCATTTTGGGTTCACTGTAATTGGCATAGTTATCATTGGTCTTTTTGTATAACTAAAAATTTAATTAATAACAAATTTTGGCTGAGTTTTATCATCATGGTCTTGTACATTGACACCTTAATGTCCCTAGAGATGTCTCTGTGGAAGGGCAGCTGCACTAACTGCACAGCTTTGGCAAAAGTAACATCCAAATATGTGAATGGGCATCAAAATGTTACTACTTCAAATGTAGTTAGAGACTGTTCACTGAGGGAATCTAGTGCTGCTAGTTTCCCACTTTTAGTACCAAAAAAGCTGTCTTAGCTGCCTTTGGTTTTGGTGCCATTACACAATTCTATGTGATGACCATGAACATTTTCACAGATTAAGAAGAATAAAACATAATCTAATCCTTAAATCATAAAGAAACATAGAATGGTTTGGATTGGAAGAAACCTTTAAAGGTCATCTAGCTAACCCTCCTGCAGTGACCAAGGACATCTTTAACTAGATCAGGTTGCTCAGACCCCATCCAACCTGAACTTGAATGTTTCCAGGGATGTGTAATCTACCACTTCTCTGGCCAAACTGTTCCAGTGTTTCACCACCTTCAGTGTAAACATGTTTTCCTTATAGGTGGTCTAAATCTGCCCTATTTTAGCTTAAATTCATTCCTCTTTATCCTGTCACACCAGACCCTGCTAAAAATATTGACCCCATCTGGAAGCACTGGAAGGCTGTAAGAAGGTCTCCCCTGAGCCTTCTTTTCTCCAGGCTGAATGACCCCAACTCTTTCAGCCTTTCTTCACAGAAGAGGTGTTCCAGCTCTCTGATAATTTTTGTGGCTCTTCTCTGGACATTCTCTGACCCTGCTGTTGAGGAGTTCCTACAGCTGATCTCAGGTATTTAAGTCTTCAGGACAAATTCCATGAAACAGGCAGCGTTTACTACAAATGCATAGTGGGCAAAAGGTACTAGTAAAACAGACAGGAGAAAACTCCTAAATGGACTGTGGTGCATTCCTGTATCTGCTCTAGTGATATAAAATTCAGGAAGGAAACATGTATGTATACAAGACATTGCAACTCAACAGAGTGTACTTAGTGGTCAGTCACCCATAAATACTGTTTTATTTTCAGGAATGTTTTATAGATCAGAACAGCTCATGATATTTTCCTCTACAAATGTCAGTTTTGAAAGTTCCTTCACTGGTAAATTGAAGCTGAGAACACTCCTGTACAAACAGTCCAGATTTAAAAACGCTGTATGTGTGAATAAAAATACAGTTCACCAGAGTCCAAATGTGTATTTCAGATTGCTGTTCAGGGATTTATCCTTTTCATGAGTTCAAGCTGATGAGGGTAAATTTTAGTCCCTCTATGAGGCTAATCTAGTGGTAGTGAGTGAGCAGCAGAGCTTCTTTGTGTTTTCTAATACAGAACCCATTCTTACAATGGCACTTTTCTGGTTTTGTTGGGATTTATAGTGTCTGAGTCAGCATGAGACTAGTACACTAGAAACACTTCATAATCCCAAACTGAGTCAATGAAAATATGAATGTAGAGAAAATAACTTGTTCATGTCTATGTGTGCATGTGTATGTGTCTGTGGTGGGAGTTTGGGCTCATCCTGCCAAGCACTGCATGTTTGGTCTCTACTCCAGCAGAGCACTGAAGCACAGCATGTTTAATGGAGGATATGCTTTTTGTGATTGAACCATGAATGCACTACTCTTTCATTTCCAGAGGGTTCAGTTTGTGTCTAGTCAGATCACATATACATTTTGTTTGGGATTCATTCAATTCTCAGATATTTCTCTCAAACCTCATTTCCTTTTTCCCCTCCAAAAAGGAATATGAGACAGTATTCAGAAATCTCTTTACAGTAGTGAAGAAACTATTAATAATTTATGTATACATTTAGCCATTTTAACTTCAAATTACAGTCTTACTTTGTTCTCACATATCCTCTTTGGAAAAAAACCCCCAGTTCTGGAACTGCTTAACTATTTTTTCTGTTGTCTGTGAAGAGTTTCTGATGCATGTATCCCTACCTAGTATTAACACATTATTTTTTTTATGTCTCTATAAAAAAATCAATAATGTTGCTTTAACATTTTAATAATTTCAAAATACCTTGAGGGCATTATTCCTCTGAAGCATGTGTATGACTTTCAGTAACCCCTAATGAGTTACTCTTGCTCATCAAGGTGAAAATATGCCCTATAGTTTTGCATCTAATTTTCTTTTTCCTTCTTTGTCCTTTTCCTTAGCTAACTGCTTAGTAATGAGATGTTAATGAGAATATGACAGAATATTTAAAATAAAGTCAGAAATGGAATTAGCTTAACACTTTCCTATCATAATACAACAAGGCAAGATAACAGTACCCTTACAGCAATAATTCTTACAATATTTAATGTAATTTTAGAACTCTTCATCTGTCATTTTCACCACAGGAAGAAAATGATTTCTTCATCCCAATATGAGTTAGAGTGATCCCTGTATTGGCTGTGATGCCTTTAAAAAGGAACACTTGACTTCAATTTTGACAATGTGAAATCTTTAACCTGGGAAATGTCAAACTGATTGTTTCTTTCCCAGATATTACCCAGGTGAGGTTTTCCCAGTTCACTTCTAACCTTGCTGTCAGTTCACTTTAATGGGATCTTATCAAACAATCTTCATGCTCTCCTGCCCAGTATGTGATCTTCCTTCAGTTTTCCTAAAATGAAACAGTGAAATCCTCTGTGTTGTTTGGCTGGCACCTGTCTCCTGAATTGACATGAGATCAAAAACCACTGTTACTTTCACCATTGAAGCAAGAATTAATGGAAAGAAAGTTTAGTGAGCAAAGTACAGATGCTATTAGCTTTGTGATACTTTTTTATTTTATATTTATTGGCTCCAACTTCAGATCTGAAGCTAAAGTTATATGTAGCAGCTGATGTGTAGGCTCAGTCTCTTTTGGATTTTGCAGTCTGCTACTGGAGGTCAGACACACCTGAACTTTTCTTTCACAAGTCCAGATCAGATCAGCTAAGCCATTTGTGTGTTTTCATGATCCCATCTTGGAGCACATGTCACTGTGACATACAGATAGCATAGGAATAGCATGTATGAACATGTTAGCTTACAGATTATTTTCATCCTTATGTCAGTAGTGTGGATATTTTTCACTTAAGTAGTACCAGTCACTAATTCACACAGTGGAGGTGATGGTCCTACTAAAGCCTGGAGGCTTTACACCTCCACTGTGTAGACTCTCAAGCCACAGGATCTTGGTGATTTGTCAGTTACTAGACGATTCATTCCAGAACTGGGAACACCAGAGCCAACCACTTCCAGGGTCAGTGGCTCTAGGACAGATCCATCATGTAGACTGACCCAGAACAAATCATTTATGTGAACTCACCCCAGCTTTTGACAAGCAAAGCTTTCAGTTTTCTTTTTCTAGAAGTAGTCTGGTTGATCTGTCCCAGACCTGCCAAACTTGGCAGCAGTAAATTGATTGCTCTGAGGCAGCCTGGCAAGACTGGAGGGTTTCCCTTAGATCTGGAAAAAGATAGTCAAATGTAAGATGAGTACTAAGCTTTCAGTAGTCTTTGTGTTACATTTGCTTTTTTCATACATATTCTATGTGTAGAATTCTGCCTTGTTTTATGTAGGTGTGTTCATACACCAGAAGGAATCATCAGATCTGATTAAAATACAGACTAGTCTGAAGTAGGGAAGATGGACCTTGCTATACTAATCTGAAGTTATGGACTATATTGAAAAACAAAATTATGATCACTAGAAAGAGATACTAGCTCTAAACTGTGTTCCTGAGAACTGAATGGCTTGTTTCAGTTCTCTTGCCCATGCTTCATGAGGAGTCACAAACTCAATATTCCTAAGTTTATTTGTCATAAAGGTTTTTTCCTAAACCTGCTTTGAAATTTCCCTTTTGTATTAGACTGATTATCTAAATGTGAGAAAACTCAGCTTGTCTGGATTTGTTCTTTTCTTCTCTAGAGGAAATCAACCTCACATCTATTTCCTAGATAAAAGTGCATGGTGTTTCCTCTACCTTTCACCCACTCATAATTCTAGGGGAACAAACTTGCTAGGCTAGGGTGAAAATGAGAGGTAATTCTTCTTTCCATGTGTATAATAGGAATGCTTTTCCCTAAGAATCAGGGCATCTTGCATTTTCATCCTAGCCCATAAAGGTCATACTTAAACTAAGTGGCCAGGGCATGGAGTTGAGTACATGGCTGTTTAATTGTTACCACACACCTTGAAATCATTGTTTCGTGAAGCCAATACCTTCATAGGCTGTGTGAAGTTGTCTGGA
Organism: Galbula dea; assembly: GCA_013399015.1. Taxonomy (NCBI): domain Eukaryota; kingdom Metazoa; phylum Chordata; class Aves; order Piciformes; family Galbulidae; genus Galbula; species Galbula dea. Next base: position 936,124 of record VWZX01009063.1, on the reverse strand, counting down.
GAAGAGCAAAGAACAAAGTTTTTTAGGAGAGATAAGGATGTTCCTGCCAAGCAGTATGAATGAGATCTCCTGTCTGAAGGATGGGTGACAATTTAGTCATAGCAATGTTAGTCCTAGTCCATTCTGCTCACCAGCATAAACATAAACAAAGTATCTGTGTGCCAATAGAAAGTCAGTGAATGTAATGCTGAGGTAAACCTTCAAGAACATAGCTTCCAGGCTTTTTCACACCTTTCTTGAAGCTCTTGTCATAAGATTGAAATCTAGCAGACTACTTCTTCTGGCTGAGTGATAACTGTTACTCTATGTAAAGTGGAAATATTTTCAATACATATCTGATATGTTCATCCTGGCATCCAGAACAAGGTAGATAGCACAGTCCTGCTGGGGCATGACAAGCAAGATTGTATCTTTTCAAAATGGAGAATCACAGAATCACAGAGAAGGAGGAGTTAAATGAAGTGTACATGGATCCTACTTTAAGACGCCTAATTTCTTTAATGAATCATGTAGGGAGCTTAATGTTATGATTCCATGCTTGGGACCAGTGCTTAAAAATTAGATATTGGGATGTTTAGCTCCTAAATTTGCTTTGAATCTAAGCCAATGAGACTTAGTGTTTCTAAATCCCCACTGAATAATAGTGAGATAGCAGAAGGAGAAAATTGAGCTTTAGTTAGTTTGCCTAAGAATAAATCATAACCCTGAGGATAGATTCTTATAATGCCTCTAACAGCAATTCATTGTGACTTTGATGAGGAAGGGAAAGACAGAGGAGTGGAATGCATCAAAGTATTTGAGAAACCTCGAAGGAAACAGAGTTGGAATTATTCATTGTGATTATACATATCCCAGAACTGTCTAAATGTAGAGTGGTCTTAAAGCATACATTATGGCCCAGTGGGACAGCTTGGAAGAAAACCAAGCTTCAATAACCATACTGCACATATAAAATTTGCATTTAAATAACATTAATGACTTGAGTGTCAAAGTCATAAAAAGAATTTTTAAAATCACTCTTGGTCAAAAGAAGTTAGTTATGTTTTTTAAAATATTGTATATAAATGTTTTATAAGGTAAAAGAATTGAACTTGCAAATATATAATTTCTTGAAGAAAAATGCTGAATTTGCCTCTTCACTAGACCCTCCGATGCATTTGCAAATTCGAGTGGTGGGGTGAGCTGGATGTTCCAGTTACAGCATGTCCTTGTTTCAAAGGAACAGAATTTCACAAGTGGTGGTTTCAGCACAGATGATATTATCCTCAAGCATTTGTCAATGAATTTCCTTCAATAAGTCTGAACTTTGATGAAAGCAACTCTCTCTTCTGCAAGAAAGAAGACTTTTAATTCTCAGCACTGTTCCAGTTAAGCACAAAAGTATTTATTCTGCTCATCTTTTTCTGTGGAGCAGCTTTCCATAAACCCTCAACTGAAACCCCCTGTTCACCTCAGGCACATTCCTATTTCCTTTCAGGAATCCTCTTAAACTAAAATTCACAATAATTCTGAAGCTGTTTTGGGAGAAAAATCCACCCTGCAAAATCTAGTGCTAGATTTGTGCCATTGTGCCCAGTGTAGCCTCAATGTGTTCATTTTCTCTTTTCTTAAAAAACTGAGTTTTGTGGGTTCACAGCAGTAAGCTGTTACCACCATTTTCCATTCCATTTTTTTTTTCTTCCACATAACAGGGAACATGTGGTCAAACACATGTTTTTAAAAAATACAAAACCATTGCAATGGTTTCACATGCTGTGGGTTCCATGGAACACAGGCTGAGAAACATGATGGTATGCATTTTAAAATATTTAGTTTCATTCTCAATTGGAGAACAAAAGCAAATGTTGAAAACCTGTGTGAAACACAGTATTCCTCCTGAACCTGTCTGCAAATTATTTCAGAATACATTCAGAGGAGTCTGGCTGAAAAAATAACCTTTACCATACTGCTTATGTCAGTTGTCTTAGAAGAAATATCTTCTATATTGGATCTATATTAGTGCCCGTACATATCCATGAGCACACAGTGATGTAACAGATTTATTTCTACAAATTATGTCCAGAAAACAGCTATTTTATTAATTGCAGCTATCTGCATTTATCACTGCAAGGCTGAGCAAATGAATAACACAGATGCCCTTTGGCAACAAGAATGACAAGTGGCTTGTATGATCCCTTCAGTACAGATCAAACTGACAAGAAGCAAAAGGTGGAAACCATAATGCATCTAGCCCATGTATGTGTTAAATTTTGACGTGCTTGTCGGTACATCAATCAATACAAGAGACTGAACCTCAGAGGAAAACTAACAGCTGTCAGGGATGATACTCCAGGACACTGTGGATGCCTTGCTGCATAATCAGCTGCAGGGCAAAAAGGGGAAAGATAACAGCTAATGGGGAGTAAAATTTTATTTCTATTGAAATTCTTATTTTTGTGCCTGGTATGTGAAAAACATCCATTACAGTTTGTCTATCCATCTGTAAGATACGAGTTTGGGATCATAAATTAATGTTTATTGAGGTATAAGAACTTAGGTTGTTAAATACTTTTTTTGATATATTGTATATCTGTTACTCCAGCTTTATTTCTGTAAGTACAGTATTTTAGGGGTAAAAAAGAGGCAGATTGCAGCTTGTCTGTAAAGGCAGAGTTTCCTGTAAAGGGTAAGGTTTGGAGTTGAATATTAGGAATCATAATAGTGCAACTGTTTGCTTTCCACAACCAGACTCTGCCTTTATGGCAAGTCAACATCATGATCAAGGGTCAACATGTTGAAGGCTAAGATTAACACCAAAAAAATGGCTGGTTTAGAAAGCATAGAGGAGAGAAAGCCATCTCTCAAAGCCTTCCATTTTAATACTGATTACTCTTTGGGTAACCATACACCTTCCTTAGCCAAGATGGATATTTCTGAATTGGCTCTCCTGTGCTTAATCAGAAAAAAAATGAGCTGAAAAAAAAAAGACCCAAGCCAACTCTCAAAGCAAAACAAAGCAAAAAACAACAAAAGAACCTCACCCAAAATGATACAAAAACAATAATAACCCCACAACCAAACCACAAACTCGCACATATAAAAGCCACTTTTGCCTTATATCTGCAGATCATTTCAGAGATGATTTTAGTCGTTTTAGATAGCTTATTAAACAAACTACACATTTCTGCCTCAGTGCAAATATCATACTGCTTGAAATATTAACAGTGTTGTCTACTAGATTAAAATTATATGCTACATCTGAAGCATTAAACTTTGACAGGACTGCACTGGATAAGTTAACAAGAAAGCCCTCCAAAGAGAAGACACTAAAACAGTCTATAAGCTGTGCAAATAATTATTTTCATATGCATTTGTGATGTTTTCAAACAGCAGAAAATTTTATTTCACTTGTACAGCTCTCAGATATAGCTGATTAAAAGACTGAGCTGTTAATACGAAATTGTATGCTGTCATTCTAACCCTTTGTACCCAGGCTCTGAGAAGCAAATAGCATTTAATATTCCAGTTGAAGGCATTACTGAAGCCTAGATAAGTTTTGGTATAAAATTGATTAAACTACTCTAATAACATTTATGCTATATAAAAAGCAGCACAGCGAAGATATCTTTTAAAGGGGATTTGAAAAAGCTAAGTTAATTTTAAAAAGACAAAAATATGATGTTTTGAGTCTGTTCATTGATGGTTCAAAAGTCATTAAACACCTGAACCCACCTCTAAAATACTCAACTGTTTTACCATTACTTGTGGTTATTCTAACCAAGCTGCCTTCTAGCTAAGTTGTATTGCTTCCTTTTTTAGCTTCATTCTTCTCTGCCAATAGAGATTTCAGAAAACTTTGAACTAGCTTATTTTATTAAAATCCTGTCCTGATGGGCTACCTGTTTGAATGAGGATATTTGGTAGCTACTTCTTGGCTGGCTCTGACTTGCTTAGAAGCTCACCCTTTTAATGTGTTTTTCTATGAATGTTATGATTCATTACCTATATTTTCCCACAATTATTTTCCAAAACATATGCTATGGTGACATTTATAGCAGATGTTCATTATTAAAAAAAAATCATGAAGTTTAAGACTAGTATTATTAAGAATATGTAATTATAACATCACCCACTCTGTGTCCTTTCACAGGTATAGTAATCTATCCAGTTGTTCTGCTAGGATAGCTTTACTGCTTGTAATACATACATTAATTCATGTGTCTTTATGTTTTTCTGTTTAGACTCAATCTGAAATGCTACATTTGCCAGTGGTTACCAACTGTTAGCAACAGTTACAGTACCTGAAATGATGTCATATTTCCTTTGCTGAGAACAACATCATCAACAGTGCTCATTTTACTAAATGTATACCAACTACAAGAAGTAATAAATTGATGAGACATTACATGAAACATTAAACATGAGACATTACTAAGATATCAATGTGAGAGATATTATTCTGTGATACAGTATAGGATGTAGAGAGTTCAATACTCTGAACCACAGCAGAGCCATACACCACAGAGGGAATAGATGAGGGGCTATTCTGAATCTAGAGACGTTGAAGAGTGAAAAGGCAAGAAACTTGAAACGTAGTACCAGGGACCTGTCATGTAATCAGGAGCTGAAAGACTACTATAATAACTGCAGAAGAATAGTCAACAGGGAAAAGTAAAGTGTCAGATATAAAAGTATGGTCACATTAGTATGTTTCATTTTCACATTTAAATATCAATACACATTTTCATACAATTGTGTTTGTTACCATAACCATATTAGAATTAATAGCAAAGCTTTCGATTGCTGCATCTCCTGCAGTACATGCTTCGAATTTATATTACTTTTGGAACACATTCTACTCTAGCTGAATGGAATAAAGTAAAACACATAACTAGTTACTGCAGAAAGCTATATGAAAGATGCTATATAATTTCCAGATTGTGTATTGTTTTCCATTCTGGAGTTTTACTACATAAATTGTACAGTAAACTATATGCTAAATAACAGGTCGTCTTTTTTTTTTTCTGTATTTTTTTCAGCTTTGTTGTGAATGAAACTTTAAGAAAAAGAAAAATTCTAGCTAAATTACACTTAAAATCTTGTTCTGGAGGAAAGGCATTAATCTGTATTAAATTAGGAACTATATTGTTAATGTAATCTTTAAAAGTCTAATAGTTCACACTATCAAAATAATGCAGAAGAGACAGAAGAATACAGTTCTTCCTCTCCTCTCACTTTCCTTCCTTCTCCTCTGTGTATAAACAGTTGATATTAAGAATTCAGTAATATACCCAAGCTCCATTTTAGTTTTAAATTCCATGCTTTGAGTACATAAATATTGGTAAAGTGAATAGGTATAACTTTCTTTCTAATCTCATTTCTCTGTTTCAAACAGTGTCATGGTATCTAAATGCCAGTCTATCTAATTTCAAAGTCTGCCAATGTGTCTGAGAGTCTGTATCAGTAAATTTTAATGTCTTTTGACCATCTAAAATTTGGTGATCTGTCTGAGCTGTATTTTCACTAGAATAAGAGGTATATAAAGTAGTTTTCAACTGTCTTTTTGGTTTTGATCAGCTGAAGGTATTAATTTGACTAGTCCCTAAGGAAAATTAAAGAGATTTCATTTGCAGCTCACACTCTCAAGAGGCAGTTATTTTTATTGATCTTCCATTTTTATTGATTATGCTATTCAGGAAAGGAAGAATTAAAGTTGTTTATGCAACTGCTGCACAAGACTTTTCTCTGTAGTTAACTTTTCATTCTATCAGGTGTCAGCTGTTTTTTTTCACCTACATATTTTTTCTTGTGATGGAAAAATATTTGTCTTTGATTTTGTAATGTGTCAAAGGAGAATTGCTTTTCACTCTCATAAACCCCCAATAGTTATACCTATTTGAACTCTTGAGTATGAATCAAAGGTGCTAACATTTGTTACAATTACCAAGTGCTTTAGAGAAAATGTCATGTTATGATAAATTTGTACTTTGGCTATGTTATAGAACTGGTAGACAAAAACAACCTCCAAAAAACATAGTTCTGAGAAAACTGTGGATATCATATCTTACTTAACATATCTTGAACCGTTTCAGTTAATATAAAGGAGTAGTGAAATTGTTTGAGATTTGGGTTGTTACAAGAAATACAGAAAAAGAATACAGCAAACATAATCTTGGTTTTTAATTTTTTCTTATCTTGAGCTCCTTGGCCCCATTTCTGTCTATACAGCTGGCTACCTTTTTAAAAACAGTGCTTGATTTTTTAATGCCTTTCCATGCTTTCAAGTTTTCTGGAGTATTTAGAGAGAAGCAGGTTATTAAACTGCAGTCATAAACTCTTACTGTACAGTGTAAATTCCCAGGATTCATCTCTTATGTATTAGCAATCTAATTTTTTCAGAGCTCAGCTCACTGGTTACTTTATTCTACTATGAACAAACTTAACAGCTTTGTAGCTCATCTTCCTGTCTCGGTCATCTGTGTAAATCAGCAGTAATATGTAACCTGATTCAACTGTTCATCTCTCTAGAGCCATGGAACATTTCCTCTGAACTGAGAGTGAAATGCCAGGTGTCTATATTTTGGTTAGCCCTGAAACATAGCTTACTAATGTCAAAATTAATTTATTGCTTTTGGTATCTTTATCTTTTTCATATTTTGTCTCACAATGAATAATGCAAATCTTTTCTTTATATTTTTGCATTCAAGGAGACTTTTCTTCAGCAGTTTTGTCTTTTGGCCTTGCCTTTGTTTATTTACTTATTTATTGCTGGTTTTCTTGTTCTTTTACAATACACCTTTAAAGGAAACTTATTTTTTGTTATTATTTTATTTGCACTACTTGCTAAGGTTATAAAACAAGAGAAGAGTCCTGCTTATTTACCTTCACTGTTGCTAGTGTCTTCTAACAGGAGGTCTCTGTATTAAGTAAAGACTGCAGTTTGTGGTACTAGTACTTCCTTTGACAAATTTAGTAGGCTAGGATAAGATGTATGCTTTTCTAACCTGACATCTTCGCTTTGCTGGGTGTCACATTTACACAATGTTACAGGAAAATAGCAGTGAGCATGCTTACAATGCAACAGAAAAAATTCCCAACTCTTCCAAAGGGGAGATGTCTTATGACAGTCACACTTCTTGTCTGGAGTGGTGAACAAATGAAAGAGAAGCATACATGATCCATATCAGTCATGTCACCCAGCTCTGCTGGAGAAGGTGCTCAAACCTCTTTAAAATTAATCAGAGAACCTACATAGAGAAACAGGTGACGTTTAGGAACTTAATCTGTGGCCTCCAGATTACCCCTTTCCAATCTGAAGAAGAAATATATGAGATATACTAATGTGAAGAAGAGCTTTTTACTGGTGTAGTTCATTGAATTGCCATACCATCACCTTCAGTAATATCTCACTGTTATGACTGCATTTTTCTTCATCCTCAGACTCAAATTCTCATGATAGGATATTGATGTGAATAGATTGCACTATTCAGAAGCATTTATAATTCTAACAAAGTTGATACTCACACATCACACTTTCAGAAGTAATTGCTGTTTTAAGCTAAATCTAGAAGAGAATAAATTAACTGTTATAGTTACTTTGCTGCACAATAATATATTCTCCTATTTGTTGACACTGCATAACTCTTAAAGGTAATTATTTTGCTGCTAAGTTTGAATATGTAAACTGAAATTGCATAAAAAAACCTCCATCAGGATGAAAATCTAATGAAGTTTGGATTGATCTTCTGGATGGGAATTTCAGGATGAGTGATCTCATTATGAAATTGTTCTTTCAATTATAAACTAAATTTTTAAATGTATTTTATGTACATTTGTCTTTATTTCTGAAATTGCACAAAGGTTGAAAGGCATCTTTCATTTTACTATTCATTTTACTATTTTACATTATTACTATTTTTTTACTATTTCATTTTACTATTTTGCATTGCACAGGATACATAAATGAAGAAATGAGAATGAAAAGCCCAAGATCAATTAATTCCTATTCTTTCAGTCTTTATGGAATGGTAGAAAGTTAAAGTGTGGATCTACTAGAAAAACACACCACATTAGTTCACACCACTAAAAAAAGAAAAAAAAAAAGGTAAATTATTGAAAATTACTGATTATCATTTTGAAGGTATGTCATTGCTTTACTGAATGATTTCAAGTAGAAGTCTCTCTTGCTTTGACAACCCTGTGGTGTATCCTAGAATATTTTTTGGTCCTTGACTTCATCTTTTCTCTTACCCACATTTCCATTTTGTGAATATAATTTCTTGACTTTAGGCATAAAAGCATATCCTAGAATACTTTTAATTGCCTGGCAATCTTGAATGATTGGTTTTCTAGCAAATGTCTTTCTGGAAAGCTGGGATATAACTGCATTGATGTAAAATCAACTCAGCTAAAATGATTATGCCTCTGGGCCCCTATTTTTAGGCAAGTTTTCTAGGTTATGTTTTAAAAGCATTTATCAAATGGATCCTTTGCCCTCTCCCCAGGAAAACAAACATTTTTTTTCTTCCTAAATTTCTTCTATTCAAATGTTCTTTAACTGTTTTAGTTAAAAATCACTGACCATATAAGACTCTTCTCAAGTAAGTTTCAGAAGTGTTTGTATTTTGATCCGTTGTTAATAGGATCCAGCAATGTCTGTTTGTAAAGTTATCAAGTGATCTCTAGCCTGTCTCTCTGCCAGTTTAGGTACAGATTACAAACTCTTCTGATCTGCTAGCAGTTCAGTTTGCATTTACAATTCAAGTAATTCACACTACTCATGCTGCTAAAAGCGGCAAGTGTCATGATCTTCAAAATTCTAGGGAATACTTCCCATTAAAAGGTAGTAGGAAGGGAATAGACCTCTCATTTCAATGCTACCAATTCCATTTTGAAATGGTGATTAGTTTTTAATATCATTAATCTGAAGTTTCCTGAGCTTCAGGAGAAAAAGCTGTTCTTAAAATAATATGTTCTTCACATAAAGATGACTTTTGCTAAGTATTCCAGTGGGATATTTTTTATAACAAAATGTAAAGTTCCTGCCTCCTCCCTCTCAAAATCAAGTCAAGTCATATATAGAAATAAAAGAAACTATAAAAAGTTTTGTCAGAAGTTTTGTCTGGTGTCTCCTTGCAGGCTTAATCTTCTGGAAAATGAAAGACATTTTATGTGGCTTCATAACTATGGTTTCTTACAGCACAATAGGACATAACAAAATGAAGACAGCATCTGTTTCTGTATGCTTACTTTGAAACTTTTATAATGCTAAGTAAGTAGTTTAAGTTTCTGGGCTGTCTGCAAGCAGCACCACACAGAATTCTGATCAGGAATATAGAAAACATTGCAACTGATTTGGAAACTGAGGTTTGAAGATTCAAAAAGAAGACAGAATTATTTGGAATATTACAGCATTAAACCCCATAATTCCCAGTGTGTATCTTGTTCTTTTTTAAGAACAGGTTTAAGTTATGCCTTAATCTCTTATAATTCAGTCTCTTACATAGAATCATAGAAGGGCTCAGGTTGGAAGGGACCTTAAAGATCATCTAGTTCCAACCCCCCTGCCATGGGCAGGGACGCCACATGCACTAGACCAGGTCATCCAGGGCCACATCCAGCCTGGCCTTAAACACTGCCAGGGATGGGGCATCCATAACCTCTCTGGGCAACCTGTTCCAGTGCCTCATATACTTTAAAATACATGCATACATATACTTTAAAATGCTTTTTATATTATAATACCACAACAAAAACTATTGAAAAAGTATTAAAACTAAGTACAATTTATAGGACAGTCATCCCAACATATAAGTGTTTACACCTGCTTTGAATACTCTGAAAAAAGGGAAAGCTTTAACAGACTATGCTGTTTAAACACCTTGCAACATCATTTTCTTTCAAAAGTTCAAAGAATTTGGTTTTCCCCTATTAATTTTAGGAGGGAAAAAAAGGAATTAAAAATTTAATAACTAAAATATGATTCCATGAGAAGATTCTCATTCATGGTGAAGTAAACACAAACACAGGGGATGACAACAAGCTTTCTCACTTCATTGTTGGTTCTTTTTCCTGTTCCTGTTCCAGAAGTTGTGTAGTTTTGGTTTTGTTACAATTTTATGACAAAGCAGAAACCTGGAGACTTCAAGCTTATCTCAAAACCATTTTTTTTTCTTTTATTATGGTTACCTTAATCGCTTTGGTTTAACTGTAGCAGCCGACAGGGCCCAAAGCAAGACTCAGAACCTGGTGAAGTTATATACTTAGATAATTGTTCCACTCTATAACTTGGACTAAGAGAGACAGACAAGCCTCAGGAAGGACTATAATGAGATGGAAGGAGTTCTCAGTATGTTAGCTGTTTCCAATGGATTGGTGGCCTCTCTGTGCTTACTAGGGTTTCTAGAGGGACAGATGATTTGGAACAATCAGAATGAATATGTATTCTATACGTCTTCTCATTCCTTACTTCTTTTCTCTTAACTGTTCAACTGTTTGCCTTAGAGCTCTTTCAAGACTGTGTTCCCTGAATATCAAATAATAGATAAATCTTCAGCTAATATAAGTTGGTTCCTTTGTCTCCAGCTGAAAATGTGGTTCTCCTTTTTATCACCTCTTTTACTTTTTAATCCTATTTCATATTAGTAAAGAATTCCTCAAGTACTATTTTTTTATCATGAAGGAAAACACTTCTACACTAGGGACTTCATTATTTTCCTGTAGTTTTCACAATGGTTACAAGGCAATAGTAAGAAACATGATTACATCATATTGGAACACAGATTTCACTGAGCATAAATCTGTTGGTGCATTTTGAAGGAGGGGAAGGAATGTATATGTTTTCTGTATTTCTTTTTCTTTTTTAGTAAAACAAAGTGAAAATAAAGTAGAATTTCTGTAACATTCATTTTTTAACAGAAAGTTGGCTAATACAGTCTTGTAAAATACTGGCTTATCATGACACACATTGAGAGAGCCAAGGCTTTTGTCTGAATATACTGCTTGATTTTAAGAAAGTGTGCATTCAGGCATTATCTGGTTTCAGAAAGAAGGTGGATACCTTTTTGTTATCAAACAATGTGTCTGAGTTATGGATTGTTATGGGGTATTGCCTTTTTTGTCAGAATGTTGGGTTTGTGCCTGGTGGGATTTTGGAAGTGGGGAAAGAGACTTCTGGTGTGGCTTTTGTAAGAAGCTTCAAGAAAAGCTCCTCTGGCTCCAATGTTGGCCCTGCCTTTAGCCAAGGCCGAGTCAGTCAGTGTCTCTGCTATAACAAATTTAAGAGAGGAAAAAAAACTGTGTAAGCCATCAGACTGAATTTTCTACTGTTGCTGAGAGGGTGTAACATGGTCATTTATTTTCTCCTCCAAAGCAAAAAGCAGTTTTCTACCTTGTCTGAACTGCTAATGAAGATATGAGGCCATTTATAGAGGTCAGTGTAATGAAAAGCAATGACTTGTTTGAAACTCCTTGTTCCATTTCGTGGCAGACTTCCAGTGTGATCAGTGATCCTTGGCATTTGGCAGGCTAGGAGATGGTAAGGACAGACAGGAGTGATGTATGCATTACCTGGTGCATCTAAGGTGGAGGTCTGATGCTTTGTAGGCTAGGGAAACTGAGAGAATCACTAATCACACTAATCAACCTTAGAGAGGATAGGTAAGGAGAAAGTATGTGTTGCATCAGGCTGTCAGTCAGTCAATACAGTCTCAATGACTGCCTCAGATCACAGAATCATTACGGTAGGAAAGGACCCTCAAGATCATCTAGTCCAACCGATAGCCCTACACTACTCTTACCCCTAAATCATCCCCTGAAGAAACACATCTATCCTCTTCTTAAAAACCTCCAGGGATGGTGACTCCACCACCTCCCTGGGCAGCCTATTCCAATATCTCACCACTCTTTCAGTAAAGAAATTCTTCCTAATATCTAATCTAAACCTACCCTGGCTCAGCTTAAGCCCATTCCCTCTAGTCCTGTCACTAGTCACAGGGGAGAAGAGGCCAACACCCGCCTCCCTAGAATGGCCTTTCAAGTAGCTGAAGAGAGAGATAAGGTCTCCCCTCAGCCTCTTCTTCTCCAGGCTAAACAAGCCCAGCTCCCTAAGCCTCTCCTCATAAGGCCTGTTTTCCAGACCCCTGACTAGCTTAGTTGCCCTTCTCTGCACCCTCTGTAGTAGCTCAAGGTCCTTCCTAAACTGCGGTGCCCAAAACTGCACACAGTACTCGAGGTGTGGCCTCACCAGTGCCATGTACAGTGGCAAGATCACCTCGCTGCTCCTACTGGTCACACTATTCCTGATGCAAGCCAGGATGCCATTGGTCTTCTTAGCCACCTGGGCACACTGCTGACTCATGTTCAGCTGGCTGTCAATCAGCACCCCCAGGTCCTTCTCTGCTGGGGAGCTCTCCAGCCACACCTTCCCGAGCCTATAGCGCTGCTGGGGGTGATAGAGTTTACTTTGTGTTATGCTCAGTGTTTCTTCAGTATATGCAGACTGATCAGCTCCCAAATGTAATGCACTTTGAACAGACAAAAATAAACTTTTCCTGTGATAATGATCAATCATTCCCCTCTAAACTGAAGTTTTTAAAAAGTTTTTTTTGCTTGATTAGCAAGCTCAGACACAATTTAGAATTGTTTAATAATCAATGTTTTCAGGGTAGGATTAAATGTATACTTTTCCCTGTTCAGTGAAAACTTAATTTTTGTGATTGGGTATAAGCCTCTTCTCTTTTCTTTTTTCTTTTATTTTCTTTGATTGGGTTATAGGTTATGCCTCTGATCTTCATTTGTGGGCAATACATTTTTGTCCCTATAGATTGATAATTATGGTTATAGTTGTTTGCATTAGAAAGATTCTTTGTATTTTTTTAGCTAATATGAAGAAAAACTCATAAGTATATGAAATACAAAAGTGATTTAATTACAGTTGATAAAGAGACTGAAACCTTTGCTATCATTGCATTAATGATATTCGGATAGTCATGGTACATTAACAACACTCATGTTGTACAAATCTGCTATAAATTCTAATGCATATGCACAGTTTGAAGTTTGTTAATCACATGATAAAAATATTTCCTAAAAATATTTGACAGAACTATATTAATAATGCCTGTTTGTATTAAGTACACGAAAACAATGAAGTGCAGGTGCAAGATACCTGTACAACACAAAAAACTGTGAGCAGATAGTATGGCCTTGATCTAATATTTCTGTTTAAGTGAAAAAACAACTAGGACCTTTAAATCATTGATCCAAAACACTCTTAGCAATTCTATTTCTGTCTCAGAGACATTAAGGAATTCTTACTTACAGGACAACTGCATCTCAGTGAGGCTGAAAGGTGGCTCTAAATCACACAAGACATTTGTGGCAGAGCTGGAAATAGAATTTAGATTCCTTAGGAATGAGGAATCAATTTCCTTAGGTACAAGCTAATTTTTATTCAACACTATGGATACATTCTACCATAACATTACTTTCTATGTTAGATGCAAAGAATCAAAGTAATCAGCAGGCATCAATACAGAAGTGTTATCTGTGTTCAGCTTTAACATTTGGGTCAGTGTCACTTCTTCCATTGGAACAGAGTAATTATATTAGGTTATTAGCTTCCTCTCTAATTAGTCCAGTGATAAGTCACTTCTATTTTCAAAGGCAAACTTCTAAAAAGGATGGAACCCTATAATAAAATGGCATAGTATGCCCTGGGATGGGATTCAACACAGCATTTCTTGTTTAATTAGTAATTTATTTACAGGCCTACTGCTGACTCTAACTTTCGGCATGTCACTTCAACTTTCTGTAGACTATTTAACCCACAAGTAAAATAATACTAGTGATTATTAATTACCCTTTTAACTAAGTGTTTTTATCTCTCACAAAGGAAAATATTATTAACTTGTCAAGTTAATTAATTTATTTAATTAATGAAATTTATGAAAGGGCTACCATGGACACAGATTACTTAAAAATCTGATTCTGCAAGGACACAAAATCTAGCTTAAGATCCCAAGTATGTAGCACAGAAGGCATTCAATCAACTCACACAGAAATGTAAATATGAAAGTATTTTCATATCCAAGAATGAATTTAATGAGTTAATAGCACTTTTGTCATTTAATGTTTGAAAGAACAAAGTGTGCTCTTTCTATATCTACAGTCTCACTACATTTTCTTCAAATGATTTAGAGTTATTTCTCTCTGTCATTCTAACAAGCTCCACTCTGCCCTTTGTTTCTTTATTTTCATTCATTTTATAGACCAAATACCCACACATTGTTTTTGCTGTTAGCCTTCTAGTTTGTGCATATATTATTGTCATTTTGCAACTCTTCAGCCAAAAAAAAGAGACTATAATAAAATGCTGATCAGCATAGTTCGGCTAGAGGTAATGTTCCACATCTTTTTGTGTGTAAGATGCAACCTGATCAGTCACTGACTGTCTCTAGTCAATAAATAGTACATACAATAAGATATACAATACTAAAAACCCTGTCAAAGATTTATATTTTCCTTCAAAGTGCATAACCACATATATATTTAAAATGCATGCCATATGATATGGGTGTTTTCAATTTAAAGAACATTTTATTGTGTCTCTAACAACACTAGGTCTGTAGTCTATACTCTGAGAGCATAAGCATCTTCCCTTTTCCACTGTTAATTAAGGTTCCAAAATTCTGTCTGTCTGATGTCACTGCTCTCCACTGACTCTAGATCTTGACCTTCAAGAAAAATTTTGGCTCACTACCAGAAAAAGCATCATTTTCCTGTTATGGGCTATGACATATCACTTTGTGTAAGAACAAGGGTAAACAATTATCACACATTTGGGAAACAGTCACATATTTGAGTCACATCATCCCATATAGTTTGTGCTGGATTGCCTTTGATTGAGTGAGACTTATGAAAGACAGCATAGATTTTTTTAGCTCCTTTACCTTTCATTTCCCCTCAGTTTCTGAGCCCCAATTAATCAGTATACTCGGCTGGTTGGAAAAACAGCTTTGCAGACTGACCCTAGCCCCTTTGCTGCTTGCTGGTTGTCTCAGCCTTCCTCACTCTTGGCATGACTGATTGGAGGCAAACATGGTGCTCTTCATCTGTGGTCTGGGGTGCCCAGTGTTAAAGAAAAACCATATAATTACCCTAGGCTTTAGAACTGAAGAGCTGCTTCTTAATCAAAGCTTCTGATTGCTTTCCTAAACATAGCCATGTAGATGTACCCTTTCTGGTTTTGCTTTTTAAGGCTAACAGAAAAGGAACTGCTTCAGGTGGTATATGGAACGTGAGGAGAATAATTCCTTGTTTAGTATTCAGGGTTTGACTAGAGAGACAAGTATTGTATTTAATTTCTTGCAGTGTTTATATGCTTTAATCTAAATAATTGGATTAAAAGTACTCAATCATAAGTGCTGAGAGCAAAACAGAACTACCCTAACTCCTCAACTACTTGATTTTTTTTCCCTTTTCCTCTTGTCCCTGACCTCTCCATCTAGTATGTCTGTTTGAACAGGAGCAGTGTACTTCGGTCCTCTCTCTGCTTACATGATCTTCTGGGATGCAAGAGATGAGACTTTACAGCCTGGGCATAACACAGATCTTATCCCTTCTACTTTCTGAATGACTATGGTGTGTGATAACACCAGTACCTTTGACAAGGTAGATAAAAGATGTGCACTGAAAAGAAAGTACTCTATTGTAGAGAGCAATCATACTACCATGAGCTGAACTTTTCTGAGCTCTTCCTTGTGGGTATCAAAGACCATAAGCAGGGGCTAGGCTTTCAGATGGTTAATCAGTGTTGAGCATTGCAGAAATATGTTACTGTGGACATCAGGCACACCTTTGTTCCAACTTATAGCAATAACTGAGCAGTGTTTTTTGAATTACACTTTTGGACAAAGCATTTACATTCTACCCAAATCCTTTTGTATGCCAAAGGCCAGAAGCAGAAGAACAAACCTACCTGAGCATTCACTCACACATTTAATCCCAGTATAAGGCAGTGCTGTCATTCAATGCTTAGTGTTTAGCACCTCCTGTTAGCTAAATACATCACCATATTTCTTGTGGTAGATCACTACAGTTTCTGTGGTACCATTCAGAGGTGTTTAATTCTTCTGTTACACTCCATATAGAACATGAACGCCCAGTTCCATGGCTAATATTCTTCTGATGAGCCCACATACCTGTTGTTATACTTTTCACAGGGATGTGAAACAGTGGCTGTGTTTTTCATGGGCATGATGTTCTGTTATTTGGTCTAGTTTGAGACTTCAAGATTTTCTTGAAACTAAGCTCTGGAAATGTGACTTCTAGGAATGAGTGAACAATTTGCTTGACTAGGAAGCCCACTTATAAAAGCCCAGGTTCATGACAGAACATGTATTTAGGAAGCATTAAAGATCTGGTTTAAGCCAATGGATAACTCCACTTAATTTCCTGGTAGAGTTTTATTAGGTAAAAATATTCCAGGCACAGATGCGTGGGAATTTTAAGTGATATGTCTGTCAGAAATTAATGTCTAAAGCCTACATTTGAGTATGACAGCATTTTCCTTCCCATAACATTATTTGATTTTTCTTAGAACATTTGCTTTTGTCCAAACCTTGCTTTTTCAACTCTGTAAAGTGACATCTTCCTAATTTATTTTATTATCATATTTTCAAAAGCTATCAAGCAGTTCAATGATTACATTAATTTTTCACAACCCCACTTTGACTTTCAAAGGTATTGCTTGTCAGCATAATTACTTTTTAGAATCAAATGAAAATATTTACATGTACTTTAAGAATCACCTGTATCTTAAGTTAATTTGCTTTTAAAAACTTAAATCTAATCAGAAACTGCATTTCAGAAATTATAGATGTCACATTTTTATTTAAGTGACAGAACTGCATATAAGGTTACTTGATATTTAAACCAATGCAGGTACTGTGCAAATTTGAAATAAAAAGAACAAACAGGTGTTCAGCATTTTAATTAACAAAAATATCAAGATAAATACTGCAAATTTTTAGATATTTAATGCCAAAATAAAAAAAAAAAACCCTGAGTTTCCTCTACAATCCAAGGGGAAAGGAGAATTTTTAAAGAGAAGGAAGTGTAAAGGTTATTCCATGTTGTAAAATTGTCAGGTTCCAATTAACTTTTCTAATTTGCATAACTTCTAGGATGTGTATGCCTGTGTTGAATTGACCTTATCTGTCTGCCAGGTGTCCACCAAGCTACCCTATCCCTCTCCTCATTGGGACAGGGGGATAAAATACAATGTAAAATCTCATGGCTGAGATAAGAGCAGGGAGATCACTTACCAGTTAATGTCATGAGCAAAACAGACTCAACCTGGGAAAAATTTAATTTACTGCCAGTTAATAACAGAGTAAGATAGTGAGAAATAAAAACAAAACTAAAACCACCTTCCCTCCACCTCTTCTCTTCTTCCTAGGCTCTATTTCTTTGTTAAAGCCAGTGTTTCTTAAGAGAGTGATCAAAAATATAGCTTGCATGGCATGGAAATTCATGGTGGCATCCTTAAAGGCTCCTTAGAAGAAAGGGCAAAAAGTGATAAATGGTGATACCACTCTGTTCTGTACCTAAATATGAGGCCTTTTTCTTAAAAGAAATCAGTAAGCCCAAATTTTTTAATGTGTTCAATCATGTTCCACTCATTCAATGAAAATTAGAAGAGAATCCAGGATTGAGTATGAAGTAGAAAGATTGAAAAAAAAAAAAAAGGTATAGCAAAATTAGCAAGATACTCAATGCAGTTGTACTCTGGAGGTACATTACCATGCCTTCCTCATAATCAAGTAATGATATTTAATTATTTGCAAGGATTCTTTATTTTCTGTCTCCCTAGCAGAATGCTAGTGGGAATATGCAGAAATCTCCAATATGAGTGACTTGCAGCATAGAAAACACTTTGTTTATTGTATTAGTTACTGATATCTGTACATGGATGCTTTTAAGAAAAGTAGAATCACATATTCTTCCAATCCTCAGTGAACATGTCATAACTGAGAGTGACTTCATAGGTGAGAGTGCACATACATGATAAGGAAATGGAATCTATAATAGGAGGGAGGCTGTTACTGCATAAGGCTTCATTTACTCTTGGTACCTATAATCATGCAAGTCAGTGCTCCAAGTAAACACGTTCTCTTTTGCCCTTGCTCAAATTTAGTATAAGATATTTTTTTTTTGTTGTTTTGCCTTTTTGCCATAGATATAGAATATTAGTCACTGCATAAAAAGTCCTGAAAGTATAGCATAACACATACCCAAATAAATCTGTATGGACAAACACTACTTTGACCTCTTTTTAGCTCGTGCATTTGCAGAGCCCTCTAGGAAGGAAGATTAAGACTTAGCTCCCTCTAGCGATAAGAGGTAGCAATTGCATTTTTAAGTGTAGCTTTTGCATCATGATCCTGTTTTAATTTCTTTCTACAGCTTCCTCTTCTTCATCTTCTCCATTTATCTGTTACTTTCCTGAACTTTCTTTCACCGCTGAAGGTGGTGTTACTCGTTAGCTTATACTATAATCCACCTCAGCTTTGAATGTTAATGTAACTTGTGTATGAACCAATTTTGTGACTAATGGGTCACACCATTATTTCTCATGAACATATGTTGTTGTATGGTGTGGGCAAAATACTGAGCATTTCTTTTTTCCTGATTTATTAAAAATGTTGTTTTCTTTTTTCCTAGACTTTTTTTCATGGACACAGTGTTTCTAGACAATAAGACATATATAAGACATGTTTAGTCCACTGGACATCTTCAAATCAGATACTTGGAGAGGCCTGTTGGTCCCTGGGAGTAGGTTAAATGTTGCATGAGATAGAACACTGAAACAATGTCTAGTGTACATATAGGGACTTGAGCACTAACCAAACCATTGATCCTACTGCCCTGAATTACTTGTTAATAAACTGTGTTATGGTACAGCACAGGTCTTCAGAACAAATACTGTTTGTTCCTGAACACCAGGCCTTGGAACAGCTCAGGATTTGCAACAAGCAAGTGATTTCTTAATAATAAAAGACCACAATGACAATATACTGTCATCTGAGTAAATAACAATTCAGAGATCATCCCTTTCTTGCATAGCAGATTGGAGGTTATTTGTACAACCTCAAGTGGTGAGGTTGATAGGTGAGGGACTAATTACAATGATTATGCAATCAAGAATAAATGCAATCAAGAGTAAATGCTGTGCAAGTGAATAAGGGAAAAAAATATGAGAGACTAATAATGAAAATAAATGTAAGCATTCTGGGAATGCTAGACACTTTTGGAGACATTGTCTTCCTTATGTTCATTCTATTTTATCATATTTCTAGAATGTATTCTATCAAAATTGCTACCAAACTACCTGCTTTACTGGCAAAAGGAATATCTACAGATGTCCAAACATTCACACTTTCAAAGTACACAAGCTCTGAAGTCCTTTCTCAGATATGTATACACAAATCTCTGCCTTAAATAGTAGCTTTGAACACAAGGCCAGGGATCTGGTCCCAAAGAATGCCTTGAATACTCAAATGTATTGTTTGATCACTGAAATTCAGCAACCCCTTTACAACCAGCTGAAGGAAGAAATTCTATAGCTTTGCTGGCAATGCCAGTGTAATGTAAATTGTGGATTAATATGGAGTAGATGAACAAAAATAATTCACTAATTGTCATTCTAAGAAAGCAGAAGGCATTAAATTAAATCATAAGCCAACAAAGTGACTGTGGAGATCATTGCCTTAGACACCTCAGACATTCAAAAGAGCTAATATGTGCTCAAAAAGTCATAAAAGATTTCCTTAAGAATTGATAAATAATTTTGAAAATATCACCAATGATATTTCTGCATTATTTCTGTTTGAAATCAAATGACCTCAGCCTGTAATGCTGTGTTAGATGGAATATACTTATGCCAGGTGATGGCCAGAATCCACAGCTCTGCTATGTCACAGCTTTTCTGTTTTCCAAGAGACAGTGTTCACCCAGTAGGTTCAGGATTAAATATTTACTTATTTATTTACTACAAAAAGAATAAATTGTCTGTAAGTTCCCAATTTTACCAAATGAACAAACCCACACAATTAATAGTAAGACTTATGCATAATTAATCAGTGTAGCTGAAGAGGTATCTTAACTGCTTTTTATCTCTGGGCAGAAATCCAACATCTCCACAGTAATTCACTTCAGGCTGGTAGACAGTATCTCTTTAAACACACATAACCTTACCCTTACTAATCCAGCATGCAAGCCTGATGCTGTTTTGTCCTTTGAAATGCAGTGCCACGCATTTGTAACAAGAACAAGAATTTCTTTTCTATCAAACCAGGCAGAACGAAGACCATAGTGCCAAGAAATAGAAACCAGAACATAAACATACAAGTTTAGCATCAGACCTTTTTCCAGGAAAAAGGGCAGACCTTGAGGAGAGTTCTTTGTCTGGACTTTAAGCTTTGCAACAGCTAAAAAGTGTCCTACTAAGTATCTGTTGGGTACCTCTCAAATGGAATAGATAGATATTATTGTAATAACACATATGATCTGAAAGAAAGGAACCCAAATTTTACCTCCTGAACGTTGCAAATGTATTCTGATAACTATCTTCATTCAGTATGCTTCTTCCTTTTGCTTCACTGCTATCAGAAGTTTTATCTTCCATGTTCTTGCTCTGATTACTTTCCTTTCTCTTTGCAAGTTCACACACGGTCACAGAAGAACACAAAAAAAGCTCAAGCCATTGTGAGCCAATAAAGCTAACTCAGCAGTGAGCTTTTAAGGACAAATTTGGCTTTCTGAAGAGCTGCAGTTCCTGGAAGGAGGAGCTGTGATAAGCTTGGGAGTTTGAAAAACAGGTGTGTGTGCCAACTTAAAACACCTGAGGGGGTGAGGCAGGCTGTAGTAGCCACAGGGCTGCAACAGATAGGTTGTCATACTGTCTGAAAGAGGCTTCAAAGGTCCTTTACCCCTGTATGTTGATTTCTCTCTTTTATTCCTTGCTAAACCTGTGCTCAGAAGGACAAGCTGAAAGACTTTAAATGTGGGAGTCATTCAGGCAAGAGGAACTTACAGAAACTGCATGGCAAGAGCTCCTAGAGAGGAAAGATTGCTTAGTGGTCACTGTACTGAACCTTTAGGGTGGCGATTTGGATTAAATTTTCTTTTCTACTGCAGACTCCTTCAGATTTTAAACTGCCAGTTTAATGTGTCTGTCTTTGTTCCTGTTCTGTAGAGTGAAACTAATAATGCTAATATGTTTCTAATAGAGAGTATCACTGTGACACACACTGGTGGCAGGCTGGAGGAGAATGAAGTGATGACTACTTGTTTTCTAATATATCTGTACTTATAAAAGTGGGATGTCTTGGCTAGCTGACTCATGCTTGCAGAACAAATGAATGTCTCAAAAAGCTTATTTACCTCTTGTATTAATGGTCTTTGCTGCTTCTTAATGTATAAAAGTTCAAGCCTGGGCTTGCAAGGACTGCATATTGTCTTTCATCATAAGGGTTATTTTATTTTTCATCCACAATTGTTTTCTAGTCAAAATATAATTATAGAAAAATGTATTTTGACATATTTCAAACATAACATGACTTTCATTCCATAACAGGTCTAACATTTTTAATAAAATTTGTAAGAATTATTGTCCAGCTCAGAAAAAATCACACCCAAAAGGTCTGCTGTTTTCAAATCTGGTTGGTCAAAGTCTGTTCAGACATATTTAGCATTTGCAAAGCACATAGTCAGGGTAACATTACGAACTCAAATGTATGTGCACATAGCATTTCTTAATAAATTTTGTGCACTCTCTAAATCACTCTACTAGCTGCAAAACAAACTGTAGACTGTCATTTCCATTGTGAGCTAGCAAGTCAGGGATGGATCCAAAAATGACTGGGTAAATCCCACTGATTCCAGTAGCAAAAGATCTTTCTTGTGTTGTCACCAGCAACTCTTTTCCTATTCTAGCAAAATACAGTTTGTTTGCTTTAAGTAGCAGTGTTATTACATGTAAGTAGTGTGAGTGTTTCATTTGAGGTTATTCAGCAAATCTTCCCTGATAAATAGAAGAGAGAGCTGTTGATTATCTGTGCAGATTATGAACCATGTATTTTAGGTGGATTAGTACTCTTCCATTACACACGTAGCAATAAACACATGTAGTAATAAACACCAAAAGTACACTTGGCTTCTGAAAAATTGTTAATAAGTATACCTCTCTGATTGCAGTGGCAGTAGAGAGAAAACGTGGAGCTTTCATAAAGCTGAGCAACAAAGACACTCAGCCAACAAAACTATCAGAATTCCTAAGTCATCTGTTTTTTTCTCCTGACTTTTCTCAACCTTCCAGTTTGTATTGAGCTACTCAGACCAATGGTAAAAAGTTGTAGATAGGGTAACTTTTCCTTAACAGTGTCCTTTCACATAACAAGTGTACATTATTAGGACACTTTCCTCTCCTGGGAAAGTTTCATTTGATTTAACACATACATATAAACCATTTTGTGAATAATGTATTTGGAGTTAGATCCCCAAACACAGCTAAGAGAAGAAGTAATAAAGAGAGAGTCTGTTTCTGAAAGCATGCAAAAGGACTTCCCAAAATCATGTCCCCTCTGTTACTGTAAATATGCTCCCAGCTGGCAACCTCTGTCCAAAGAATAGATGGAATAAGAATTCTGCCACTGTTAAGCAGTAGCCAGCAGAGCTGCTAAGTAAAACCTTATGGGGGCATGACAGATTGCTCAGTTCTCCATGTAGAGAATAATGTAATCTGCTGTGAGACGTTTTACTCAATGCCTCCTGCTGCTCCATCTGGGCTGCTCAGCACTGGTGGTGCACTCAATTGTGTGCAAGTCAAATATGAAGGCAGTGCCCGACAGCAGGATATTTTTATGAAGAGATGGACACTGAGGCATACAAGTAGCATTATATTTCAGTCCCTAATTTTTCATTAAAAATATTCAGTTGAATTTGCTTTGGAAGTCACAAGGCAGTTAGGAGCCTAAATGCGCTCTTGGAACTTGCAGCAAAAATGATATGGGTAAAATGGTGGCTGTAAGTTAGTTTAAACTAGTAGAAGATCTGAAATAGAAAACATTCAGAACCATAAAATATCTTAGAGTTTGATTTAATGCATAACTACTATGTGTTATATCATTCTTCACTGACAAAACCCTCTAAATTATTTCATTTGTTTTTTCTTCCTACAGTTACAGTTAACAGAACTTCCAGTATAATTGTTGTCTTCTTTGTTTATTGACTGTGATCAGAATGTATATTCAAAATACATTTAAAATAAATAAATGTATTTATAATTGTATAAAATTATGTTTCTTCTATCATTCAACATTCTCATGTTAGTGTATAAAACTATCCCCTACTTCTTTATCCTAAGGACCTGGAATTCTTTATGGTCTTTTTTTATGGGGAAATCTTCAAAAGTTAACTTCCAGCCAGAATGATTTACTATAGTCAAAGCAAGAAGTGTCTTTCCACTACTCTGTCCTTTCTTAAACCAACCTCAATCTGAAAGTTACAAACTTCATGGAATCACAGAAACATCAGGTCACAGAAGTGCTTTTCAATGCTTCACTTTGCTGCCAGCTTGCACACAGGATAACTTTTTGTAGTGTAGCTCTCCAGTAAGAAGAAAAGTTAAAGTTT
Organism: Galbula dea; assembly: GCA_013399015.1. Classification (NCBI taxonomy): domain Eukaryota; kingdom Metazoa; phylum Chordata; class Aves; order Piciformes; family Galbulidae; genus Galbula; species Galbula dea. The sequence continues at coordinate 912,448 of VWZX01009063.1, read as the reverse complement.
CTTCATGCTGCCCAGATGCTAATCATCTGAAAAAAGATAATGAGATGTACAGATAATTGTGCTACTTGTCTCTTCTAAGATTGGGATCTCAGCTCTAAGTGAAAAGAAGCATCACAGGAATTCCACGATTACTTTGTTGCTAAAGTGTATGACAAACTTCATACAAAGAGCTAGGGTAGAACAAGATCTTTTAACACCACTTAGTGACCTAAAGGTTACAATAAAGACTGCTTAACTTACCAAATATTTCTGTTTATAGTCAACTGAAATCCAGAGGCAAAGTTCACATTGGATATGTGTGAAACCTGCCTAAGGAACCAGATACACAGGGGGGTCAATGACTCGTCTGAGCCAGTCCAGAGACTAAGGCAATGTCCCTGCTACTTCTGGCTATTATCACCTAGAAAGCAGTCACTGTTTGGGCACCCAGAAAAAGACCTATCTTTGAAGCTGAGAAGAAGAGGAAATAAAGCAAAGGAATTGTTATTATTTTGAAAGCAGTCTTTTTTTCTCTTAGTACTTCTTGTTCTGGCTTTAATACCATTTTTTTTTCTCCATCTGCTTGTTCATGATGTCTCTAGCTATATTTTCATATTCCTCACTCACATAAAAATCTCTGCATTAATCCACAGAGCTTTTGTTTCAATATAAGACCAGATCTAAGCCCTACATTTACATTTGACTTTAAAAACTGAATCTCTGTCAAAAACTAAATGCTTTGGAATGACAAGGAGTCAAAAGTCACTTCTAAAACATTAAAACAACACAAGCTAAAATATGTAAGCACATTGTGAGTATAATCTATTTGTTTCTATTATTCTCATCCTTATCAACTGTTTGTCATGCTATGTCTTGGTACAACTGAAAGCCAGCTGGGGAGGTTAAACCACAGCAAAGATTTCTCAACGTTTCTGGAAAGAGTCAGGCATTTCTGAAGACCTGAAAAGTGGAGCAGGTCTCCATCTCTCTGGTACTTTCTTCAATATAACTGCTTCTGCATATGCCCCGAGATATGCTTCTGCATATGCCCTCTCTCACTTGGATTTAACTTTATCCAGTGTGTTCTATGATTTGTTCAGGGAGATTTAGCCAACTGGATCCTACTTAGTGTATTTAGTAGTAACTTATTTCCTCACCTCAATTTTTCCATAACCATATCATTATTCTTTCTGGATATTTAAAATAAAAACAAAAAACCCTGAACACCGAAAACCAAGTAACCAACCAAAAAACCTACCAACACCAAACACCCAACAACAAAAATAAAGCAATCAAACAAACAAACTACCTTGTGGGGTTTTTTTCTGAGCATCAGTAGTACTTCCTACTAAGAGGAATAAAAAACCTGACAGAGAAAAAAACCCCAACCAAACAAAACCACCTCTGTATATAAGATACAACTTAGTTGGTCTTTAATTAAAATGCTACTTTCACTCAAAAAAAAAATCTGTCAAGTAGTTACTGGAATCAGTATTTTGGCAAAGGGAATTTTCGTGAGGAAGAGCTGACAGGAAAAAAAAAAGTCTAGATTTATCTTGTTTGTTTTCTTTGAGCTGCCTTGGGTTTTGTTTTTTTCCCCACATTCTACTAGTTTCTTCTCTTCTCTGTGTTGAATTCTCAAAAAGGCCCTGTTACAGATTTTAAAACTACATTTTTGAACACATCATCTAGTAGAGAATTTTTTCAAGATATAATGTTAACCTTTTTTTAAAAAAAGGTGGGTTTTTTATATCACAAGGAAAACCTTTTTTTTTGCTTAACATATGTCAGACAGATGGTACCAATCTTTTCTGTCATGTGTTGTGAAACACATGTTCTGTGAAACAGGGCAATGAAATTCAGCTTTAATGGCAATCCAGACAAGACGAATTTCTCTTACCTGCTGAGCAGCTGGCTTAGCAGTCTTGTATTTGCACAAGTTTCTTGACTGAAATGGTGTTTGAGGACTTAGAATCATAGAATGGTTTGGGTTGGAAAGGATCTTAAAGATCATCTCATTCTGACCCTCCTGCCATGAGCAGGCATACCTTCCAATACATCAGGTTGCTCAAAGCCCTTTGCAACCTGGCCTTGAACAATTCCAGGGATGGGACATCTGCAATCAATCTAGGCAGCTTGTTCCATGCCTCACCACCTTCACCATGAAGAACTTCTTCCTAATATCTGATCTTAATCTACCCTTTTTCAGTTTAAAAATATTACCCTTCATCTACAGTCCCTGATAAAGAGTCCCATCTCATCTTTCCTATGTGCCCCCTCTAAGTACCGGAAGACCACTAGAAAGTCACCCCAGAGCCTTCTCTTCTCCAGGCTGATCAACCTCAATTCTCTCAGTCTGTCCTCATAAGGGAGGTGCTCCAGCCTGCTGATCATGCTCATAGCCCTCTTCTGGACTCACATATGTAATATGTGATCTCAGACTGTAGACAGGGATTTCAATCCATTTCCATTATCACTACTGAAGGCATATGTCCCTCTTAATAGACAAGTAAGTGGCGTTTAAGTACAGGTTTACTTTCTACCATGTAGATGGGTGTTAGATCTGAGCAAAATCTCCTCATCTGTAACTACATAGGTTTATTTGTGCCTGGGTGTGTACACATTACAAACTGTAGCCTTAATAAGGAGTGCAGCAGTGTCTGTAAAGTCTCTGTCAAGTAATGGGATGTGTTACATAGCTGAGGAAACCGTTTACCAGTGGGGCACAGATGTCAGACTACATTTTTCCCCTTCTTATGAGCCAGTATTAGAGTTCTGCTATATAGTAAAAGCTGCAGCTTGAAAACATTTATTAACTCAGAGGGTAAAAGCTTATACCTGCCTTCTTATTGATGTGTTGATAGTGGGTCTGCTCAGGTTTCTCACAACAAAAAGAAGAGAGTTTGATGTGAACTAAAGTGACCTCTATCTACCAAGAATGCTCTGCAAACTGTTACATGATGCATCCAACATTCACCCTCATAGACTGAGAGAATAAATACAGACACAAGAAGTACAATGATACTTTGCCTTAATGAAGAGTGGAAGATAACAAAATGTGACCTGTCTTGATGTAACACAAAAGACCAGCTTCTACTTCAGCTCACATCCTTCTTAGAGAGCTTTTACAGCTGATGGAGCAGGATAACAGCCCTCATTGGACTGCCACCCTTATAAAAACTGCTGTCCTACTCAGCAAAAATCTGTCCAGCATGCTCATATATGCAGGAAATGTGCAAAGTGACTTTTTCCTCTGTCCATAGCCTGGTTAGACCTGTATGGAAAAGCATGGACTAACACTTTAACAAAGCAATTACAATATTTAACAGCCTTCAGAATACCTACTGGACATCTCAGTTGAACTTAGGTGCAATGGAAAAGATGAAGTTTCAAAAATGGTGCCTACAGCATGTTCTGTTCCCTGCCTCACCCTGTAAGTGCTTACACCATGGACAACAAAGAGTTTGTGTGCTTGAGATCTCTGAAAGGGAAGTGTTGAAACTCAGCCTGAATTTCAGAGGGACTTCAACTGTCAAGGATTCTTTGAGCATGTCTAACAAACACAGACAGCATTGTATAAAGCAGAGTGGCCATGCCCACCTTCATTGAAAAACACTTTCTGTTCCCTCAGATTATTTCTGGTTTATGTCCAATGACTCTGTTGCAAAATGCATAAGCCATGTTGTGGACAGAAATAAGTTCTGCTTTTGTTCAGCACAGTGGTGCCTTCAGACTGCAGACCACTAGCCTTTAGCCTTCTCTTCACCTTTGCTTAATGCATTCCTTACCCCATAATACTTGCTATAGGCAATATCAGCTTCAAGATATGGGAGGATGAGGAAGAATTGGGGTAGAAAGATGCACACCATCTACCTCCTGTGCCACGCCTACTGCTTGAACAGGAAGACTCAAATGCTTGCATATGAGAGATGAGGTTTGATGCTGAGGAACCTGACTCTTTTTTATTCTGTGGGTTTTGTGCCTTTTGCTAGGCTTTTGCACAGAAGAGGATCACTGTCTCAAGCACTTTCTGCACCTTATTGAAGTGAATTGGTTTCCTGATCTTATTCAGGGATGCAGGAATCTGAAGCAGGGTTTGTGGAGGCTGGCTCATGTTGTTTAGCTCCAGGACAATGCTCCTGGACTCAGCATATCCCCTGAGCAGACAGCTTCCTGTATGAGCTCTCCTGTCAGAGTTCAGGCTCTCTGTGCAGTCAGCTGAAGTTCCAGGCAACTCACCTATTTGAAATTGCTTCTTGGAGGAACCTAATGTGTTGCCATTGGCTTAATAGATAGGCAGGTTAATTAAAGAAGGTTGTCTGTATTGCTCAGAAAGAGCTAGGTGCTTGATTTTAGGTGTTGCAGTGCCAAAGATATTTGCCCAGAGCTTATATTCTGTGTCTTGCTGTTCAGCTTTGTTGATGTTTAAAATCTGAAATGTTTATTCTGAGGGACATTCCTGCACAGTGGGTGCTGTGATCACTGACAGACTTACCTACCTATCTGCAGGCATCTTTGCATTCTAGCTGTGAATAAAGAAGCTGGTCCTACTGTTTACAGAGCTCCATAATTGAATTAGTGAACCTTACTTTGCAATACAGAAGTATTCCCACTGAAACATTCAAATATAAACAGCTCACACATAAATTATTCACTTCTACATAAAGCTACAAGGCTAAAGGTACCATTCCCAGGACATCTACATGATGTAGAATGAATCTACAGAGAAGTGCTATGAAAAGTAACCCAAGCTGTCCCTGGCAAAGACTGCTTCAGCAAATATCATAGTTGCATTAATACTCTAGCTAGCAAAAATTGCTTTCCAGCATTGTATGGATGCTGCAGATCCACCTATACTGCTTCTATACTAAGCTAGAATTGCTGTGAAATTTGGCACTGTATCACGTAGTAATGAGAGTTCTTTTCATTAGCCAAGTCCTCAAAAGAAGAGGCATCTATTCATGGCTTGACTTCATTTGTTGTCACCCAAGACTACCAAAGCTTCTTTCTCTGATTTTTCCAAAGCTCTAAGAGTTTGTTTTTCAGGATATACTTTTGTCCTCTTTCTTCCTCTACCTTCAAAACTGTCTTTCTAAGCATCATGTCTGGTTCAAGTTAAAGCCTCAGATAAGTCTTCTGCTTTCTGCAAACTTCTAGAGTATTGAGGGACAGCAAATAAAATGAGACTGAAAATTACCTCTCGAAAATATGTGGATCAGTTTATGGGCTTTATAAGAGATTTTTTTTTTCTGTATTCAATGATTTCTTACTTTGGTCAGACAGCTTATCCACCTGTTCTTGTAGAATGGTTTTCCAGATTGTTAGATATAATTGTTCACTTCAGAATAATTATGACAGAGATCAATTCTGAAAGCACACATGTTCCCCTGCAGCTTCAAATTCTGTGCATGCATTCACATCTACAATTAGTGGCACTGACAGCAATTTGAAATTTAGATGAAGACAAAGACACCTTCCAGGTTTATCATGGGCACAAGGCAGAAGATTTTGCTTAGTCAGTGGAAACCTAGATAGATAGGATACAGGTCATCAAATTTTCTTAAGGTAGAGAGGATTGCAAATTGCCATATGCCAAAAGCTACACTATAAGGTTATTTAAATATTTGGTTTAAAAATTATATTTATATTCAAAGATAAGTGTTACTGAATCCTACTCAAAAACTCCTCTGTTTTAAACTGTCACTTAATAGCAAATGAAATAGCTTCAAACCTTTGTAGGAGTACAAAAGGTTAAGGTAACACTTTACAGTTATAAATGCAGGGTAAGGAGACCTGCAACTTGGAGGAGATGAAAGAGTTTCACTACATAATCAAAGTTTCTATTTAACCATTCAGTAGGGGCTACTTCTTCCCTATTGATGTCAATGTGATAAAAGATTTATTTTACAAAATGTGTGTATAAAGCATGGTCTCCAGTGAGATGGAAAATGAAATGATTTATTCCCTGGCATAATTTTAAGTGTCATCAGTTTGGTTTAAGGGACACATTTGCCAATAGGTTTTAATTCCTACAATCTTATCAACAATAAAATATTAAACTATTTGGGTGACTTGTGGAGGCAAAATGCATCAATAAGAGTAACTCTTTCAAAGGAAAAGGTTACTGAAAAACCACATGGAAGACTCCTTTATACTGTTACAACTCTAACTTAAAATATAGATGATGCTGACTGTGTACATTCTTTAAATAGGAAAAGACATTCATTCCCAAATGGCTTCTGTAAGGATTTAAGATGCTTTTAACTTTTAACATTTGATGTCAGCTTCTGGTTTCAACCCTTAATTTGATTCTAGTTTAACCCAAATGTTAAGATTAGTCTAAATATATCTTTGAATAATGTTGGTTGTACTTTTCTTTGAATCATTCCATTCTTACAATAACTCCTCAGAATAAATCATGTATAGCAGACAATGGAAATATTTTGTAATGATAGCTAGGGTTATTTGGCCCTTACTTTACCCATATTTTCATGCTGTATACATTACAATGTCAATACAAAACTTTCAACCTTTTATACTATGAATCTAAGAAGAAATTTGTGTCGTTTTTACATAGATTTTTTGTTGGTTTGATTTGTAGCTTGAGTAGCAATATTGTTTTGTGATACTAGTTACTATTCCAAAGCTTTCCTTCTTTGTCATTCTTTTAAATGCATTCAGTTCTGTTGGTCTAAATTAATGGCTATACCACTTGTCATATTCCCTAGAAAGTGATGCAACCTTGAAATCTTATTCTGCAGTATAAGTAGCCACTTATAGCTTTTTGAGAGCGTGATCACTACTAAAATTGAGCATTTATCATTCAGTTCAGCTGGCTGGGAAGGCTGCTGCTCAGGGACTGGCTAGGCATGAACCTGGTGGTGGTGAGAAATTGTTTTCATTTCCATCACTTGCTTTTATTGGGCTTTATTTATCTTTTTGTTATTTTCCTTTCATTGCAATTTATTACTTTTATTCATAATAATGATAATAATTGTTATTATTTTTTTAAATTGCCAATTATTAATCCCTTCTTATCTCCACCCATAAGTTTTCTCACTTTTACACTTCCAATTCTCTTCTCCTTATGCTGCTGGAGAAGAGAGTGGTGCTTAGCTGTTGGCTGAGGTTGAACCATGACATTCATGCTTCATATAGCATAGGGTTACAAGGCCATTCCTCATCCATCATTTTTTCCATCACAGCCTACTGCATTGCAATATTGCTCATCAGGGCAAGAGAAGGAAAAAGCAGGTTTATTTGCAAGATGGACCAAGTAACACACACAGAGAAGTGAAATAACAATTCATATCTCACACAAGCAACTTAAAGCAGATATTTTTAGCAAAGGTATTGCACAGTGTGGCTGGGGATTTACTTTTTTGTTGACAGATCACTGAGGATGGTGGATTACTTTTCTCTCTCTGAGCAGAAAACAGGACCCTTTCATAGTGGAAATCAAGGTGATACAAAACAGAACAACTGACTTCTGAGAGAGTTACTTATAGAGATGATGTTTTTTGTTTTGGAGAAAAGGAGTCTGAGGGGCAACCTCATTGCTCTCTACAACTTTCTGAGGAGAGGAAGTGGAGAAGAACATGCTGGTATTTGCTTCCTGGTATCTGGTGATAGGATGCATGGTGACCTTTCAAAGCTACACCAAAGAATGTTTAGACTGGGCAATAGAAGCATTTATTTTCTGAGATGGTGGTCAAACACTGAAACAGTCTTCCTATAGAAGTGGAGTTGTGCCCCAGGCCTATCAGTGTTTAAGAGGCTTTTTGATAATGCCCTTAACAACATGCTTTAACATCTGGTCATTCCTGAATTGCTGAGGCATTTGGACTAGCTGATCATTGTAGGACCCTTCCAAACAAAATATTTTAATCTAGTCTAGTCTATTATTTCAATGAGATGCAGTTATTGTTAGGAATTTTCAGATTTTTTTTATAACTCCATTACTGATCTGTATGCAATTATATTTTGACAGTAAGGACTATGAGGTAGTGTTGTGGGTAGTATTTTTTAATTAAAAAAAAATAATCAGAAAATAACTAAATTTTATTTTATGCATGTGACAAGGTGGGCATACATATTATTTGTAATCTTACTTCTTAAAGAAAAGAGATCCATGTTTAGGCACCTTTCATTAGAGGAAGAATAGTTTCAATTACATAATTAAAATAAGAACAGTTTATGCATTACTTCTATATAATCGGTTGCCAACCTCTAGGCTGATCTGATTCTTCAGTATGATTATATCAACTATTTCCATTTAGTTTGCTGATGGTACTAAATTGAAAATGGCAAAGGGCTAAAATCAATTCTTATGGTTAGATTCTCTGACATATTCTCATAATTTCTGACTGTTCAGGTGTTGGATGAAACCCTGAAATTTCTCATAAATCCTGTGGCAAAAGTTTTTCCTGAGTAAGGGATCTGTCAAGCAACTATAGATTAATTATGATTGACTTTTGTACCTTCAGTCTTTGCAGAAAACAAAAATGTCTGGAATGAACTATATTCTCAATATCTATAATGAGCAATAGTTCTTGTGGACTTGAACCATCTACTAGAAACTAGAGTAGTGACTTGGATGATTTGAGTTAGGCTGAAGGTGAAGTTATGGCAAAATATACCTAAGCTCTTATTGAAAATTTGTCTCCACCATCTTTTCAAAGGAAGAAAGAGAAGATTCTTTTTTATACAGGTTGACAAGGATGACCAAAACCATACTTTATCACTACCAGTATGCCAACTGATTTTATATTGCTAAAGCTTAACACATTTATAAGAAATAATATGCTTCTTTGTGACTTTGTTCCTGAATAAGGTTGCTAAAGAGCATACCAACAAATAGTTATATATATAGTAAAAAAATTAGTGTTAGCCCATAACATGAACATCTCACAGCAGAAATGTGCATGTCCCACAGGGAAAGAAATAAGAGATAAATGGAAAAGCATGAAAAAAAAAATCCACCATCTCCAAAGTAAGAGCTGGCCTTGTATATGAACAATATCTTATTTTTTTTTGGTGTTCCTGGGGCACTGAAATAGAAAATCTCACAGAAGTCACCTTTAGCATAAAGAAAAATATTTATGATTTACAGTAGGAAAAAAGTGAGAAAAAGCTCTTTCCAAAGCAAAACCTATTCAATTTAGTTCCTCTCCTATTCATTCTTTGCTTATTTGTCTCGTTCCTCCAACAATTCAACCATTCTCTTTCACTATGAATAGAGTCATATTTCCACATGTCACTTTACTTGAATTTTCCTCCATATTTCAATCTCAATCTAAGTTCAAAGCTGAAGTTCCACTGTGATTTTTGTACTGTTTTGTACTTCAGTTAAAAAGAAGACTCTTTTTTTGTTATCTAAATCGAACACCTAATCCAGGGAGTCATTGGAGATAAATGGTATGATTATGTAAGCCTATAGCAAAATAAATAAATGCAAAACCTTACATGAAATATAAAGTAAACCCATTAACTCAAAGTAGTGTCTATATTTTTGGAATCAAAATGCTCTTATTATTCAATGCCTAACTGGTGGAATTTTGGCATTTTCAATAGACACTTAACTGCATCGAATTCTGATAAAACACCTGCCTACAGATACTCACTTGCTTAAAATACTTAAATTTCCTGTAAAGCATTACAACTGCATCTGCTCCCACAGTAGTCCTGTTAAAAGTTTTGACAGTTTGGAAATCACTTGTCAAATTACCCCACAGCAATTTGAGGTATGGAAGAGCTCTGAAAGTCTTTCTCTGAAGTATAACTTATTAAAAGAATAGTGCTACTGCTGATAATCTGCCACCTAAGGAAAGATTTGTTCTTATTTGTTTTCTTCCAAAAGAAATGCTGAAGTTCCAACTTGAACTTGTATGAAGTTTTTCTCCCAGAAGTATTTGGATTCTGCTTTAAGGACTAAAATAGCTTCTCGTATATCTCTAGTAGAGGGTTTTTTTCCTCTCCTCAGTGTAAAATTTGTTGTGCTGTGAACAGTCAGGGTGGTTAGTGGGAGGTGTGTGTCAGTTTTAATACTGAGTAAATATGTTAAAAAGACTAAAATAAAGAGGCAGGTGTTGAATCTCTTTGAGTGCTGTGATGTGTGTCCTTAAGAAATAGTAGCATCAGGAATGATCTTATGAAGTTGCACCTCGGCTCAAGACTACCTACAGATTGGTACTTTATCTTGGGTTTATGTGGCAAGGTTTTGGTACCTAGAGGGGCTGCAGGTTTGGCTTCTGTAAGAAGACTCCAGAGGTTGCCTCCGTGTCAGACACAGCTTGTTCCAGCAGGCTCCAAGGTGGACTTGCTGCTGGGCAAAGCTGAGCCCATCAGTGACGCTGGTAGTGTCTCTGCACTAACACATTTAAGTAAAGGTTAAAAAACACAACAGCAGCTGGAAGAGAGGAGTGAAAATATGTGTAAGAAATAACTATGCAGACACTAAGGTCAGTGAAAAAGGAAAAGCAGGAGATGCTCCAGGCGTTGGAACAGAGATTCCCCTGCAGCTCACAGTGAAGATTATGGTGGTGCAAACTGACCCTCTGCAGCCCATGGAGGTGCACAGTGAAACAGATATCCATTCTGTAGCCCATGGAGTATGCCATAATGGGGCAGCTGGAAAAGCCCTGAAGGAAGCTGTGATGCTTTAGAAAGCCTACACAGGAGCATATTTGCTGGCAAGACCTGTGACCCTGTGGGGGACACACTCTGAAGAAAGTCAAGAAGGACTGTATCCATGGAAGGCACCCTGTGCTGGAGCAAGGGAAGAGCATGAAGACAAAAGAACAGCAGAGACACAGTATTATGAACTGATTGCAACCTCCATTCTCCATGTCCCTCTGCCACTAGGAAGGGAGGACATAAGTGAAGTCAGGAGTGAAGTGAAGTCCTAGAGGATTAAATTGAGGGAGGGTTGGAGAAACAGATTTATTCTTATTTCTCACTACCACACTCTTTTTAATTGGTAATAGATTAAGTTAATTTTCCCCAAGCTGAGTTCATTCTATCCATGATGGTAATTAGTAGGTGATCTCACAGTCCTTGTCTTGACCCATGAACTTTTTCATGATATTTTCTCCCCTGTCCTGATGAGGAGGGGGAGTGATAGAGTGATTTGGTGGGCACCTAATAGTCAAAGTCAACCCACCACATGTTGTCACGGCAGTGAATGTGTGGCAAAGATTTGTTTCCACTAGGGAAACTTCAAAGAGCTGTTTATGTGAGAGAGGTCAAAACTGTACTAGCATCTGAAGGTAATGCAATCCAGATAGGTGTTGAAAAGATTGTTTCCTGTCTTGTGAAAGGGACAACTGAAGGTCTAGAAAAAAGGATCGTGAATAAATTTATCTTTCAAAAAGGACTTAAAAATTATGCAAATCATAGATTTAATTTTAAATGTCAAACATATGCAGAAATATATTTCAGATCTGAAGCACTGTAGGCAAAATCTTTCCAAGTAACATAGACAAGGTTGTGTTAAAATGTTCTTGGTTTTGGAGTTTATCCATGACATGTCATTTCCAAAGTGAGAGGAAGAAAAAAAAAAAAAAGAGAAAAAGGAAGAGCTAATGGTGAAGAAAGCATCTCTACATTATTATGTTCATTACAACTTCTAAACTGTGAGATTCTTGTGTCCATAAAATGTATTAGGATAAGTAATAGAATAAACTTAAATGCGTGCTTGCATGTGGAATCAGTTTTACAGCTTCAGTAAGACCAAGATGTTTCATATTTTCATATAGAACCCCAACTACATTAAGACTAATTGATAACTTTGAGAGAAGTAATAAATCACTTTGTTTAATTTACAATGAATTTGCCCCCTGAGTAATTATTTATAGCAATATGCTGAGTAATTATTTATAGCAATTTCCTTGACCGAAAAACAGTGGAAATAAGTGTGTATAAAATCTATGGTTAACTTGAAGAAAGAATGTAAAAATAGGAGTGCAGGTTTTGCCTCGCAGATCAGGGAGAGTTTCATTAGTTTTATTCGTAGTTACTTGCAGTCTGCTTGCCTGAAAGCTGACTCTGATGGCCAACTGAGAATAAGAACATCACAAATAAAACTCTTAATAGATACAAGCATTTCAGAACCTTTGAAAAATATACAGGCTTCATTAGTTACATGACCAAGGGATTAAAAACCTGAGTTTTCATCTTTCAGTAACATGATATCTTTGTCTTTTGGCTAAACAGAAGTAAATCAGAAGGAGCTCTCCTGAAGTTAGCTGCCGGTACAACTCTGTGTGTGCAAGGAAAGTACCAAATCTGGGATTGGATGCAAAGTATCTTGTCAGACACAAAGTATTTAAACTTTCATATACAAGCACTGCCCCTAACAATAATTCTGTCATGGCCCAAACATTATTATGAAAACAACAGCTTTTTCTGAATGATAAAAATGAGGAAAAAAAGGTCAGTAAGTCAGATTTCCATCTTATATTTGATTTAATGATGATAAAAGTATTACACAGGGAACAACTTTTAAACAGATCAGCTTTCATAATGATGGAATTTGTGACTATGCATTGCCTTTTTGACACAGAATCTGAGCAAGTTGCTGTTAAAGCCTTTTACCACATTATGGTCTATGTATTCCAGCGAATGGATATTCTGGGAAACTGCTGGTGATTCCACTTTATGATGCTTTGTCTTCTAGAATAGCTAATAAATTGGCTTGTTTCATAATGTCCACAAACAAAAAAGCCTGTGGAGTTCCACTAGTATAAAACTAGAATAACACAATAGTGAATTATGCCTAAGGTTTTCTTTCCTTATTTCTTTTAACAGCTTGATAGATTGGCTTTGATTCTAATATATCTTCCTGTGATTTTTGTTTTGAAGAAAAAGATTACTGAGGTTATAAAGCCTACACCTGTTGATTTCTCAATGAATTTATTCTTTTCATTTGAAACAGCTTATTTATGATTGTTTACATTTTATTTAGAGTGTGAAAAAAGGGATATATTATTTGAGAAAGCAAATTGATTGGTTGGTTGGTTGGTTGTTTTTTTTGAGATGCAGATGCAACTGAACTTTCACTTTGCCATGTTATGGTGACTTTGTCTTCGAGTACACACAACTTTTTTCTTGTTGATATGAGAGCTGTGAAACCACACATTATTCTTTTGGAAAGCCTTAACAATCTACTCCTTAGTTCTTTCTCAGCGGCACTGAGACCAAAGATAGGCCAGTCAGCAGTAATGGCAAGATGACGTGCTCACGCATCTGAGGACATCTGAGCAGAATTGTTCTGAGATGTGTTAATTATGTCTGTCATTCCAATAGTATGTTGATTCTAAAGGAAAATAATAGTAAATTGTTTGGCAACATTTGTTAACTGATGTATGGCTTAACATTTGATCCAGAATACCAAACTCCTAGGTTGTGAGGTGGAGATCCTGAGGAATTCTTATTCTGATATCTGTTGAAATGAAGAATGAAAAATTTAAATTCCTGTTTAGAAGATCTGAATAAAATTGTTCTACTTCCATTAAAAATAGAAAGAAATGCAGAAACTTATCCTCTCCATAAGCCAAAATGAATCTAAATTGTTCAGGATAGAAGACTCGTATCTTCCTAATGACTGAAAGAGTATAAAATGTTTCAGACAGAGATCTGCTTTTTTAATATCCTAAAAGCTTAATAAAGGAAAAATGAAGCTGTTGGGACAAAACATTTCAGAAGGGCAAGAGTGCTGCAAAGATCTTTCTACAGCAGCTGCAGCACAATGTAGTATTAAAGCTTTTCCCAAGATGTGAGCTTTCATTCTATACTAACAGAGAGCTGCAGTTTATGGACATGTATTATATGTATTATATAGGCTAGATTTACAAAGCATCATTTATGTTAATCCAAAGATCCAGGCACAGATATTATCTAACAAAGAAAAATATTGCACATATAATAGCATACATTTTAATCTATTATATAAATAGATCTCAAGCAGTACTTGTTGACATCATTAAAATCCATTCATGTACTTGTCATTACAGTTTCCATAGAAACTAGTATTGCAAAAGAAATGGAGAAACAGGATTCAGAAACGTGGGAAAAAATAATTAATAAAATACTTCATTAAAATTAGCAAGTTGTAGTTTACCAACATCAGAGCCTCAACCCAGTGAGCAATCTGTGTATAGAAATTCTGTCAAAGTTAATGGCAGTTGTGACAGACAACTGTTCTGTTGTGAATGACATTAGATTATTTAGGTTATTCTAATCAATTCAGATGCTGTATTAGTGCAGTCATTTACCAGAGGGTTTTGTTTGTTTGTTTTCTTTGAGAAGGAAGGGTAGAGATTACATCCTAGGGCACAGAAAATATCTTTGAGTTTTACACAGTCACTGTCACTTAAGTTTCTACTTTTTTTCTGAATGAATTGACTTCACATGAAAATATCATTCTGATTTGTCTTCTATTTAATCTTCTGTATACTTTATCCCTATAATACACTTCATTTAAAACACTTCCTTGAAGCTTCACTTCATTTATTTGGCATAATAGAAATAAAAGTTCTATTTAGTACATGTTACAATGATGAAATAGCTCCCAGCTCTACAATAAAACCAGAGGTATTTATTATGTAATGGTAGCTCTTTGTACCACTGGAACATGCACTAAAAATGTCATTGGTTTATTTATTACAATCTGATATTATCAACTGTATTACCAGAGCCTCCACCAGCTATGATTGGAAATGTGTACTAGAATAATACAGAGTAGTTGGGAGGGAACAATCTGTTTTCTGATGGTTTCACTGCACATGTTTAAATTCTGTATATCTTACAACTACAGTACACTACAGGCTTTCATTTGTAATAAAAATCTGTAACAAAAAAATCTGTAAATAAAATAAGTTGATTTAAAAATCATGAAAAGAAAAAGAAAGTACTTTCAAAAGTCAAATTTGCCATTTCTTAGTAAAATAAGATCTGATAGACAAGAATCTCACACATTTTCCTCGGAATTGGAACACGGGTTTTGGTTTTCAGATGGAAAGAATTGTTTATGTTCTGGGTGATTTATTCAAAAATGTGCAGAATCTTAACTGCAGAAAGCCCTGGTACATTCTTTTCTGAATGTACAACTTTTTACATGATTTCTAATTAAGATCCAATAAAGGAGATATTAAAGCTGTAAAATAGTTATCACATAGGTTAATAAATTTATAAACATTCACTCTTTCTGCCTCAGGAAATAGTTAACATAGGTGTCATTGGCCAGTAAAGAGCTAACCTGTAGAATTCTGGAAGGTATTATATTTGTGTAAGGTCCAACCTCAGCCCAAGAAACACATGGATTATAGATTCATAGTTCTGCCTTTCGTTTTCACATCAAGACATGCTGTAATTATACATTTTCTAACTTGTAATTAATTAATGAATGTGAGAAAACAAATTTCTGTGGTTTATGTGTGAGGAAAGTTCCAGCAGAGACAAAAAGATTAGATGTCCTGTAGAAATCTATGCCTTATATACAGTTAATTATTTAAATATTACCTGTGATAAATAAGGAATTGCAAAAACTAATACAATATTTTTTTTTCCATACAAAATAATTATAATATTGGTTCCAGTCTCACAGGTAAAAATAATTCATTGTTGCAGCCCACTTTATTAATCAATGTAGGTTATTAGTAACTTAACCAACCACTTGTTTCCAAAATGAACTTTTAAAACCCATTAATTTATAATGAGGCTTTAGGAGGGGTTTTCTTATCAGAGATTGTAACAATACTTTTAATTTAATACTATTAATAGATTTTACAAGTGCAACAGTGTCACTGGTTGAGAAAGGGACATTTACTTATGTGTAATGGAGATAACAGTGTAAAGCAGTGGAGAAATATGGCTTTGATGACACTGTCATTAATTGAAGGTTGCCATAACAACTGAAGGTCTGCACTGAAAGCCCATCAGTTACAAAAGGAACCAGTTGTCTTCCATCACCCTTATACTAATTTTTTAACACTTCCACATGCACAGCATGCTTAAGCAGGGTGACTTTTTACTGGGGAAGTATGAAAGTGAAAAGGACATGACAGAAATGAAAGCAATGGCAGCTACTAGGAAGCATTTCAAGTGGCCAGTGTAGAACTAGGTTGAGAAACCTGTAATTTCAGCACAAATTGACAAAGTCAATTTTTTGACTTGCATAAAGATGTGTCAAGAGATCTCTGCCTGCACAGTATATGTGCAAGCACAAATAACATGAAGGACACCACCTAGTTACTGATGCTGGGAGACATTTTTGCAGAATGTTTCAATTGTTTGAGTCCAGTTTAGTTTGTCCTTTAATTATTAGAATTAATAGTACTTGTTTTGAAGCCATGAATGATATGGTGAATATATCTATGTATAGTTAAATATTAATTTCATTAAAAAGTCTTTGAAAGATTACTAATTTTCAAGAGAGAACATATATCAGGGGATTTCTTGGAGAAGATTTTTGAGAATAATATCTTGCTCAAAATAACAGAGCATAATTTAAACAAATTTTACTAAATGACTGAATTCAATGACAATCACTTGCAGAGCAGAATGATGTTTTTGATGATCAGTAGCTGAAATATTAAGGAAGCTGTTGTGCAAGAACCAAAATAAAGATCAAAACAACAGATTGATGGCAATGGGTATGCTAAATGAATGTGCCGTGAGAAGAGAACAAGAAAAATATTTATCATTTGCAGTGTCTTGTTTGCTGATTATACTTATTATTAAGTATAAATTAGCAATAGAATAATGGATATGTTGTTAGCAACCATGTCCAACTTCAGCTGTTTAGGAACATAAATACTATGAAGAACTAAAAAGACAAATGCTATATTATATATGAATAAATAAATAAACAAATTCATGCATATACACATGCTTTATATGTGTACACACACATGTTATTAGAAAAGCAGCTGTAAGACTTGTATAATCACCTGGATCTCTGATCCTGTATTGTTGCAAAATTTAAACATATGATACAAATGCTTTTATTGAGCAACAGCAGCTTGTTGAACTTTTTTTTCACAAAAACTTATCTGAATTTGTTTCTCCATATTTGTGAAAAAAAAAATCTAAAGTAACATAGAGGGAAATAAAAGTTATTCCCAGTACTGACATGTAAATGTAATCAGTTTTTACACAACAACTTCATAACCACAGTTTTTCCAAACCACTATTTTATTCATTTTTGCATGTTTGGATTCCAAAAGTGAAGTAGTAAGGGACAGATAAGAATTAATTTGAAAACATTCCTAGGGAGGTCATCCAAATTCAAGGAGAAAAGATTTAATCATTTGATCATTTTTTCAGTCACCTAACTGGAAAACTCCCCAAAGTAAACCTGTCACCTAGAAACAGAACAGGATAGCAGTTAATAAGAGTTAACAGGAACATAGAACCCCAAATCCTACTTCATACATCGAAAAATAAATGTCTACCTAAAGGTTCCCCAGTTGTTATTTTTTTCAGTTTCTGTTCTGAATATTTCTCTCTTTCCCCTCATCACCTCATGAAAGGAATGCTTGAGCAGCTGGCTTTTACTTTGTGCTATCTGTAGAGGAGACATCAGTTTCTCAGGGACCTAAGAGTATGAAAACTTGCCCACTCATAAAACTTGCCATGGCTCTTTCAAAATGTCAATGGGAATCTGCCCAGATCTGATCCAAAATACTATTCAGTCTTGAAAATTCAGGATTTGCTGTTCTCTTGGGTGTATGATCTTGGAAATGTCTGGAACTTACAACTACTCTTACAAAATGTCTATGGGGCTGTAGTATTTCTCTGGTAACTTTAAAGATATAAACAGGTTCATAGGTCACAATAATGAAACTCCTGTTTCCAAATTCTTATTCTAACTTTGGAGACTCATTCTTAAGTTTTTGCATTGCTCAGATCAAAGGGAGTGGCCAAAAATATTTTCTGAAGTCATTTGCTTTCCCAAGACACTACATGTTTAAAAACTATAATAAAGAATTGGGCCACCAAAGGACAGCAGACCAAGAGATTCTGCAGTATCTCTTAATCACATTAAGTGATCATTATACAGGTCTATAACCAATGTGTCAGGGAGCAGTTTCAGGACATACACATCCACAGGTGCTTGCAACATTCTCACCTGTTTCTCAGCCAAAATTGTGGTGGATTTGTCAGTGTCAATGTATACAAAGATGTAACAGCATCACATGAATCAGACATTCTGTGATTTCAAAATTCTCCTTGATACTTGATAACTGGAATGACTTTTAGACAAGTGAGTTGGAAAATTAAATTTTGAAATCTAAGTTATTGTAAAAGTTAAGATATAGTAAAAGAATTGAGGTGCTGCTGGTATTTCTGGCACCAGTTTGGACTGATGGCTTAATACTTAAGACTACACAGAGAGTCTAATTAATTAACACCATAAAGAGTGCCAAGATGGGCAGAGACAGGCCTCACTAATGGTATTACTTCTATATGTGTCCCTGCAATAACTAGCTCCTTTTGCAGGAATAGAATGTGTGTTACAGTGATTACATAAGATGAACATATGGTTCATTCAGTATAGCTCTGCAGTTGTGGGAGTTCAGTAGCTTCTTAGTCAAAAGTAGATGTTTATTGTAGAAACTAGTAACTTGGGATTTTGTCATAAGGAACAGTTAAGTCAAGATTTCTGCAATATTTGTATTGCAAAGCAAATATGTTATATGTGTAATAATTTAAATTGTCATATAGGTTTTTCCAGATAGGTATTTCTGATGGGTATTCTTAAACTATTCTACCACAGCTCTCTCTGTATTTTCAGTAGTGACTTTCATCTGTCACAGTAGCCTGCAGTCATTTGTTCATGTGTTCACTAGCCACCTCTCTGACACATAATGATAATACTCATATTATTACTCTGCTAATGTAGCTTGTGGATAACTAGTGCATAGGTTTCAAGAGTGACAGATTAGATAAAGGAGGTATGATAAAGCAGTGGTAAAACAATTCAGGGTTATAGCAGAATTTTTTAATAGAAATTTAGGAAAAAATAATTATAAAGATTTAAATATTATAAATACAAATACTAAGTTCATAAATATTTTTAAAATTACTTACTATTATAAGATATTCCCTATTAAGTGTAATAAAAGAGCCACTCAAAACCAAACAATTCAAAATATTATAAATTTTATAAAGAAATTAGTATTTACAAAGAATAAATAGTAATTGGTTCCCAAAAATGTAACCCAAAGAAACATAAAGACACTCAGGAAGTAAAAAATAAAAGAATCAAAAAAAAATCAAAAGCTGAAGTAAAATTCTAAGGCAAAAAGTAACCAATGTTAGACCATCCATCTTGTACTATGAGTGAATAAATCCATTTCCTGGAGGAACAGGAAACGTTTCTGGAAATACACAATAGTAACCAAAGCCTCATGGATATTAAAGCTTCTCAATATTGCAGAAAATGTAGTGTTTGAATTTCTCTCTTGGTTATATCAGGGTAGGTCTGTAAAATCCATTTTGAAAATAAAATATTTGTAGAAAGAGGTTTCAGACAGGGAAAAAGAGAGTTGTAAATTTTTTTTTCTTTAATAAGATATTCCATTCCTGTCACATTGACTATCAAAAGTGAATGAAAAATCCCAGGATTACATCTACTTTAAAAGTAGTTTCTTAAAAAGAGAAAAAAAAAAAGAGAATAAAGGAAAAAGCAAAAAAGAGAGAAAAAATGATTACGTTTTCCTGTTGAAGTGAGAATGACTATCAGGGTACTGCTGATACCTGCCTTACAGTACTCACCTCCTTCCACTCTGTACAAAGCCTCAACAGGCTCTTCATTATTGTGTAGGGAACATAATAAATCACTCCTACTGAAGCTTTTCTACTTTGTCTAATAGCAGTCATATTGTATTTGGAAGAAAGTGGAACTGTGTAGAACATGTTCATGGTTAGAGCTTTAACTTGGGCAAAGATATTCTGTCTCAGTCTTTTTCTCAAGGACAAATCAGGTTAAGGACCATTGGTTCCCATGACCAAGTTCAAGATTTATGTGTTATGACATGTCCTCATTCACAGTTTTGGAAAAGGAGAAGAGGGGGCCTTAATTTTTTCAGCCTCTTTGTGACATTGAAATTCTGGAAATGACTGGGTATTGAATCCAAAATGCTCTTCACTGACACCTATTTTTTGTATCTGAAGATAAGCCAAGACTTTCTAGTGAAAGACAGTTTTATCTCTCTGTAAAAGGACACAGACTATTCAATTCAACTGGGCACAGAACCAAAGTATACTTAAATTATATTACTTTATTAAACCTAAATTCCCTGAGGTTTGTGTGCTGTAAGTATTGTCAGTTATAAAACTTACATTGAAGTTCTGACTTTAATTGAAACTCCCTTATCAGTTGGCCACTTCAAAAACATCACCTCCTGAAGATGTATCTTACGTCTTTTATAAAACAAAAAGATTTTGTGATATATGGCCACAGAGTCCCTCTAGATTCTTTTGCAAACACAGATTTGTTAACAAAAAACAGATGTGCCAGAAAAACAAATCCACCTGCCAAATGCTGGAACCGTTCAGCATTGCTTAAAATAAGTTTGGTCCCTGAGCAATTTGGTGCCTGCATCCTGCTTTGCTCCCTTGAATTTTCACTTTAAATTGTCTTGTTTCTGACCATATATAATGCACTCACTCCTTTCTGCCCATGGTGCTGGCATGCTGCTGTGACTTCTCACAAGAAAAGCTTTGGGAGCCACAGGACACATTTAAGCTCTTGAGTGAATTTTTCAGTAATGACTTATGGGTGTCTGCATTTTCTCCTGCCCTTTTTAATAAGCAGTCTCTTGTTTGGATTCACTGCTGGTTTGGCTTTTAGCTGTGGACATCCTGATGAGTGTGGGGTCAACATCCTATTCCTGTTGTTGTCTTTCTCCACAGACATGCTTTCTATAGATTTACAGCAGTAATGATTTTGCCCTCCTTCTTGTTCTTGGTGTAATGTTCTATGTAAATGAATTATGATATTCAAATATGGGGCCTTCTCAGTAATGACAAGGGAACTTCATCATAGATTTAATTCTATAAAAATTCATTCAGAAAAAAAAAATTCCATATCTTTCAGCCCATTAGATTTACAATTACAATTTCAAATCTCTGAGAGAAGAAAGGAAAAAAGAGGTATTTTTTACTGGTTTGATAAATCAAACTGAATAAATTTGCAGTTGTTTTAACAGGGTGACATCCATTAAATCTAAATTGCTTGGAGGGAAAAAAATGATGTTTACTTCTCCTGTTATTCCTTCTCTTACCAAAAAACTTTGGTTAATATTTACTACGAGATACTCCTCTCCATAATTCTTCTATACCAGGCTATAACCAGACCACTGCTACTCAGTGGAAGAATAGTCCTCTGACTCATGAGTACTCCTAAATCTGCACAAGTAACAATTCATTAGTGTAGCTTCATGGGTTCCCAGAACAGAAAGAATACAGCATCACTTACACCACACAGGTTCTTCTAAATTACTAGACAAGGTCTGTAAATAAAAAGAATATTTTATGCTATCAAACTAGTTAAAATACTTTTGATTAAATAGACCTCAAAGCATAAGACAGTTCAGTGCTAGGTTATGTTTTTAGGATTTCCTTTTCTGTTTCAGTCTCTTGTGTAAGATAGCAAGCTGACATTTCAAAAAGCTAAATAAAGATGGCCAGAAACCATTCTCTGGCAGTCAGAGAAAACATCCCTGAGTCGTTCACACTTAAGCTGCATAAGGCTAGCTTGCTCTCAGGAGTTTTGTTCTGGAAAGGGCTGGGTGGATGTCGTGGTTTAAGCACACCCAGCCAGCAATGAAGCACCATGCAGCCACTCTCTCACTCCTACCCTACTCCAGTGGAATGAGGAGGAGAAAGTACAACAGAAGGCTCAAGGGTAGACAAAGACAGGGAGGGTTCACCCACTAATTATGGTGATGGGCAAAACACAGACTACACTTGAGGAAACAATTTAAACAACAAAATCAGCAACAAGTTACCAATTAAATGGGAGTAGGATAGTGAGAAATAAAACTGGATCCCAAAAACACCTTTCCCCCACCCTTCCCTTCTTCCTGGGCTTGGCTCTGCTCCTGATTCTTTACTTCCTCTCTCTAGAGGCACGGCAAATGGGGCTTGCAGTCAGCTCATCACACATTTCTGCTGCTTGTTTCTCATCAGATGGACTCCTCACGGTCCTCCCCTGCTGCAATGTGCTGCCTCTCCTACAGAAGACAGTCCTCCATGAACTTATCTAACCAGCATGGGTCTCTTCTGGCTATAGTTCTCTCAGTGATGGGCTGCCCCAGCGTGGGTTCAGTCACGATCTTCTTTAGGCGCAGCCACCTGCTCCAGCATGGGGTCCTCTGCAGTCCGCAGGGGAATTGCTGCTCTGGCACGCTTCTCCCACCTCCTTCCTCATAGACCTAGGAGTCTGCTACCAAAACCCCACCAGACACAAACACAACACATGGGCGGGGGGGTTGGAACTAGATGATCTTTAAGGTCCCTTCCAACCTGAGCCATTCTATGATTCTATGAGAAATCCAGGAGACAAACAGCATAAGCTAACAAGTAAGCACCGAGGTTGATTGCCAGTCTATTGCTCATGCTAACCCTCCTCTGTTTAACAGTTCATACGTTTCCTGGGCCAAGAGATTTTAGGTACTATTGAGATCTTCATCAAAATCACTAACAGGTAAAATAATTGGTTTTTCTCTTACCCAGAAGGCTAGAGAGAGCATAAGATAAAGAACAATATTTGTCAGCTATCTCAGTTTACAGTGAAATTAATTATTTTTTGATGAACCCTTTCCAGTTAATACTTTGCTCTCTGTTCATGGTAGCTTGGTACTAGGGCATCAGATGATTAGCAAAACGTGTAGTTACTTTCTTCTTCCTTCCTTCATCAAATTTCTGCCACTTTACTTTCCATATTTCTTATTTTAAAGGTTATTCTTTATATAAGCATCTTAGAATTATAGGACTTTGCAAGCTGTAAAATTTCTTATTAAGCTCAGGCATGACATACCAGATGGTGAAATAAAGACACGAAATGCCTAGAATAAGTAACAGAGCTCCTGTATGCACTGTGAGTTTTAGGAAGCCCTTTTTGGATGGCTTGTTAAAGGTACTTGTCATGCTATGCAGACAGTATCATTTTTTAAAACAGGATGGAATGTCTAATGGCATAATTTGGTTCTTCAGCTGTGCAATGACATTTAATCAACAGTGCTTCTCATAATAATGTCATAGAACTACAGTTCTTAAATACAATTACTAGTCTAAAATGCATGACCAATCTAAAATATTCAGGGTAGTTTAATTAGTTGATGTTCTGTGACCACAGATATCTGCAGCTTCCTGAGGGTAATATTACCTCTGATTTCTCATTCACCTCTGCACTCTTCAGTTCATGCTTGGATTCCAAAATGGTTATAAATGTTTATATATGAAGTGAAATGGGTATAACATAAACCAGATATTTTTCTGTTGTCTTATTCTGAATGACATCTAAATGATTTTCACTTTGAACCATACAATATACAAGAAGACAAGTAGAAGTTAGTGGATAGATGAAGCTGGAAATTCACATAATAATTTCATTTTCTTTAAAAATACCTACATTTATCTCAATCTTCTAGCTTAAATATGATCAATTACAGTAGTTGGTGAGAAAATACATTATCATGCAGCTTCTTTGAATAAATGTATGCATGGCTTTACCTTCAGCTGTGAGGTAAAATGTATTAGCTTAAACCTTTTGTGGCAATTTCATTACAACTAGAAGCTATGCTTAAATAGTGATTGCCACATCACAAGTTCAATTCCCAGAGACAAGGCATGGACTTCGATCCAAATGCATCCATAAGTACCAGAAAATTAAGTAGATGTAGAAATGCAGCTGTAAAATGTGTTGGTTTATTTGTGGTGGTGGGGGGGTTGTTGGTTGGTTGATTTTGGTTTGGGTTTTAGGTCTGGTTGTTTTGCTTCATTTGTGTTAACATTTACCAATCATACAGCCATCAATTGTTTCTTTATTTCAACCTGATCAGCCAAAAATCAGCAGAGGCATAAAAGATTAATTTAAATCAGCAAAGATTACAGAATAAAATTGTCTGAGGACTTTACTTGCATTAAGCATTTGTGGGAAGGGTTTGGTGGGGAGAGTGGGTTGGGTTGAGTTGTCATTAGGGGTGGCTTGTGTGAAAAATGGCCAAGAGCTGATCTCTGGTAGCTCCTCAAAAGACCCACCTCACACAAGAGCTGAACTCATCTGCACAGCTGATGACTCATCTGTGAAAATATATTTGAGAAAGAGCAGAAGATGTCACAGAGAGAGAGAGGGGGGGAAACTGAGTGAGAGACAGCAGTGGGAACACCAAGATCAGAAGAGGAGAAGGATGCCATGTCAGAGTCAATGGATATTTCCTGAAAGGCTGCAGCCCACAGGAGAGGCCATGACAGAGCAGAGGAGAAGTATGAAATGGAAGGAGTGACAGAGAGAAACCTTTGTGTGCTTGATATAACCCCTCCATCTCTCCTGTGCTGCAGGAGAAGGGTAGAAGAGTCTGGAGTATAAAGAACATGGGAGAAGGGGAAGGAACTATGTTATATTAATATTTCTCTTTCTTTCTCACTACCTGAATTTGCTTTGAATGACTATAAATTAAATTAATTTTCCCCAAATAGAGTCTGTTTTGCCCATGACAGTAAAAGGTAACCAATCTACCTATCTTTATCTCAACCTACAATTTTTTTCATCCTATTTTCTCTTCCTGTTCTGGTAAGGAAAGGGAGTAAATGAGCAGCTGATTGGGAGTTTGACTGTTTGCCAAGGCTAACTGCCCTCCCTCCCCAGCTATTCTCAGGAAGGAAAAAAAATGTTTTTCTCCATTGTCTTGATGTCTGAAAATGTGTTATATTTCCTGCTATAAATTCCGTTTCATTGTTTGTAATGCGTATTTTATCTCTTGGTTTTATGATCTCAGATGACTTTAGGAATTACCCCAAAAATGTAGCTGCAGGTGTAGAACAGGTTCTGCCAATGATACTGAAGGCAAGGAATAGGGTCATGGAAACAAGCATCAAATAAGCAAGGAAAACTCCATATATTAAGTAATATACAAAAAATCCATTATCCACTGTGCTTTGAATTTGACAAAACTCCACTTAGCAATGTTAAAGGCTGCTGAATCTAGAAGCCTGGCAGAAACGAGGGTGTCACTGTTTCATGTCCTCAGATCCATCCAGTAGTGAGGCTGAGCATGTATTCTCAGTAGACATATGAGAGCACATATGCTATGAACACATACTTCCACAGCCAGCCACGGAAATCAACACATTAACAAATTAACAGAGAGAAACATTCATATACGCACAGATGGCACAAATGGCCTAATTCAGTCCTCCTCCCTGGCTGTTCAGAATGCAGGCCTGTCAGTGGGAAATAAATGAATAAATAAAATAGCTGGCCTTAAACAATTTATCCACTATCTGACTCTGGATCTGTCCCCTTGGAATTTTACAAGACAGGACAGACTATGTTGATTAGGTGCTACACATGGCCAGACACGAGAACTCTCTGGCCCCTTTCTACATCCAGCTGACCCTTTTATTCCCTTACACTTCTGTTTTCCCGTGTTTGCTCTCTTCAAACCTCCATGATCCCTCCTTTTCTTCACTTTTGGTTCCTCCATTAAATATTTCACAGCAAGCTTTGTAAAGTCCCAAAGTGTCCTTTCTCTGTGACCCACAACAGGACTCGTGCCAATGCAGTAACCTCCTCATCTGTAAAGTGAACTGAAGAACTGTTCTTGCTGGCTCATGGCGATGAATCTCACCCAGCCCATGGGACTAAGAACACCCTAGGATGCCCTGTGAGGGATGAGGTTGAGGCTTGTTCCCCTAATTAGATTATTTGCATTCCCCAGGTGGCCATCAAGCCTCTGTGAGCCCTTGTGTTTTAGGGATGAACCTTTAGTCACCTAGTGAATAAACAACATGCAGCTAGAACACAATTACAAGTTTAGTTACTACCGTAAATACCAAATTCTTCTTATATTAATAAAAACATGACAGATGGACAAAACATTATGTGAGGATGCTATGTGGTTTTGTGCAAAGACTTTCTCAAGGAGACTGAAGAAAACTGTTCTTTTCATCAAGCCCCTTCATATATTTTTTGAGACACTGTAATCATACTTATTTCTAGAAACATTATGGCATTTCTATGGCAATTTGATATTTATGTAGGCAAGCTCATGCTAACCTTGGACTCAGCCTGATAGGAACTTCTTTTAAAATGGCCAACACAATGAAAATTGCAATTTATTGCTTAACTTCTACTTGCTTGACTTACCCTCATTCATTGAAGATCCATGAATATGTTTTAGTAAAAAAGTAGTGGCTCAGAGGTCAGTTATGCATTCTAAGTGTACTGACAAGATACATTCACACAGGAAGGGATATTATTTCAAAGGCTTCTAGAAATCTTAGGGAAATTTTGGTTTAATGCAAGCCCCATTCGGGATCTACATTGATTATGTTATTCACAGTGTTGGTGTGTATCTGCTTGCAGACTGGGGTGATAAATGTGTGGTTAAGTTTTCATATTTTCAATTATTATTCTAAATCGATAGAAATCAGACAATCAATTTCTAATGCTAAGTATCATCTTACAGGGTTAGGCAGGAAAAGAAGTCTGATTTGCTATACATGGTAAAATCCGTGATTAACACTCTAGGAGGGGGAGGAATACATTACTGTTTTTATTGCTGAATGAGAAAAATAATTCTTGGATGAATGCCTAATAGAAACAGTGATGGCTTTGGAGGAATTTGCTTTCAGTTAGATTAAGCTATGGGACTTAAGAATTGATATTAGTGCTTAATAGAAGGGTGATAACTCTGGTGCTAAGCATTGTCCTGAGGAAAGGTTTTCTTTTTAATATTATTTATTTATTTATTCATTTATTTATTTAGGTAATATTTGCTTGCAAACCCCTATGTCAAAATTTAAGGGTTTTTCCTTTATTTCCAGAGATATTTATCTTAAAACATACCTGATAGAAATTTCTGTTTGTATTTTTTACGTTTGATGTATATTTTGAAACAATTAGTCTGGTGTTGTGGTATAAAATAGGGGTTTTTTTACAAAACAAATACATTTCTTTATTTATTTTAGAGAAACTTATCAGAGAGACAGAAAAATATTTTTTATATAAATATGAGACATATATATATATAAAAAATATATAAGAATAATCAAATCTTTCCACTTTGTTGTTCCACTCCTGTGTACACTTCAGTTTTTCAAGTAGGGGCACAAAAAGTAACACTGATAAAAGGTGGGTTTGTTTGGGTTTTGGTAAGCTTGTTTTTTTTCTTATTTTCTTTCATTAACTGACAGTATATGAACATCTATACCAACATAAAAGGGGTTACAAAAAACATTAACTAAATGTCTTTGAATTACTGAGGGCAGTGAAAGAGTCTTCTCTCAGATTTGTTTGTATTCCTTATCCAGTGCAAAGGCAGATCTCTGGAACTTCTTTGGGAGATGCATTTCACGGACTGTTAATTATGCAATGCAGTTTGAAGAAGTGATGCAGGGAGAATGGGTAGAACTACTTTTCTGCAAAAAAACTAAACACCCTTGGGGTGTTCCATGGAATTAATTTCAAATTGAATCTTGTAAGTAAATGAGATAAGTTCTACACTCCTCTAGGTTATCAGAAAACTATTAACAAACTTTAGTTTTGTTAAAAGAAATAATAATGGAGCTCCATTTCCACAACATTAATTTTTCAAGTCTGGTAATATCATTCAATTATAAGTGCATGTAGACTTTCTTCACTTATTCCCATTCAGAACCTGTCACAATGTTACACTTCAAAAAAATACATGTGGGAATAAGCCTTTCTGTATCTGTGATTGGATGAGGAAAATCCTTCTTTCAAGCTATGTTTTTAAAGTCAGTGAAGTTATCTGCAGGAGGAAGTGTTGGCATAGAGCCAGGGAACACTGGAGACACTTGCTGAAACAATGTAGCTAACTCTGCAGACAGAAAAAAATAAAACCAGCATACAATGACCACAAAACAATTTGGGAAGACAGGCAAATGCTTGCTGACAGTGTCAGTTGCCTATTTTCCCAACACATCTTCTAAACCAAAAGTTTTTGCTATATTAGCTGTTTTCTTGTTTCCAGGATTCATTTTCTTTACCAGTTCCCATAATTTAAACTTGAGCCTTGAGAGAAGTTCCTTACTTTTTCATGCTATAGAATGGGACTATCACCAAGATTTGTAAAGTGACCTGAGTTACATTAGTATGGAAACTAAGAATTAGTATTATCCCTAAGAAGTCTTCTAAGAAGCCCATACTATTTTTTCTTTCCACATTTATTTAGATCTGAAAACTTTTCAAATTTGGGAGCTCTTCTTAGTCATCACTTGATAAAAGTGTACAAATGTAGTGGAAAAGAGCAGAGACAGTTACCTGTGCCTGCTGAAAGCTTGTATGAGCTTCAGTGATATTTGGCTGAACAGGTTTTGTCAGGAGTAACAGGGTTTGATGGGAAGGCAAGTCTTTACATCCAGGAAAACACATTGGAGTCAGTTTTTAATGCATTTTTCCCCAATACTTTGTTCAGATCTTGATCACAATGACTAAAGATGAAACAGCTGTGACTGGTACCACGAAATTACAGGTTTGATTCAATAATCTAGTTTAACAATACACTAAAATTAATTTCTTTACAGTTATATCTGGTTGTATTATTCACTGTAAACAACTTTGGCACTCTATTCACTGTAAACAATTTCTGACTAGCCCTGTCTTAATCATATCTTACTCAGAGAATAATTACTTTATTTATTTTCTTGTAAATACTGTTGTCATCAGTATATATTATTTGTGACTCATTTTGTCACTATCTGCAGTCAATACTGTAGAGACAGATGCATAGTACCTTTCCATTATTTTTCAAGTATTTCTACAAAAAAGGAAAGATGACTTACAGTAGCTAATGAATTTGACTGTATCTAAAACCATTAGAAGATCTGACTTTCCTGTAACATCTAAGCTCAAAGTCTGCATACATACATATTTACTAACTTCAGAGGCTGGGAAAAAACAAAACAAACCTAAGCCCAGACACTCAATCAAGTTTTAAATTCATGGGGTTTATGTCTGTGTTCCATAATATAGCCTTCCTAAGCTCATATAAAAACACAGAGAATCAGGGAGTGGAAGCACATCTCTTTAATTATGGGTTACTGGATCATTAGCTTACTCTTGGGAGTACTAAAACTCTGCATAGTCATATCAGAAAGCCTTTGGAACTTTTTGGATGAAGCTGATGACTGTAATACAGATGTAGGTTAAACTAAGCTAATTCCTGCCATATTAAATAGTACATGCCTTGAGAATTTAAAATATTTTGTTATAAAATTAACCATTTAAAATTCACAGGCATCCTTAGACACATCTAAGTTCTGAAATAAAAGATCTGACAATTCAATATCCACAGTTCCATTTGCTGCCACTGGTACACATAGTTAAGCCTCTCAGTAAAATGAACCCTGCCTGCACAGCAGGATGAGATTATTGCAGCTGGGATAAAAAAATATCCAAGCAGGTGTTCATGTCTGTGACTCTTTTAATAATATTTTCATTTAAATATTAAAGAAGGGATTCTGGCAGCTGTGAATTTTTGTGTATGAATTTCTTCTTTAGAACAGTTTATATTTCTCTTCAACATTTTAATATAATGAGCTTCATACTCTTTGGAGCTTCGAAAAAGTATCAACTGGGTTTATATTCTATGCTATATAAATATGGATTGTATAGGTAAATTAAACTAAGAATTCATAGCATGGTGAAGGGCTAGAGGAGATTTCCTGAATGAGACAGCTTTGCCTTTAAAAATGTGGAATAAACAGCCAAAGGGAGTTCAGATTTTTATTTTTTTTTTTTTTTGTAACAATGTATTTTGTGTTTATCCTGTCAGGTATCATTGCTGGAGAACTCAGAGGAACAGCAAGATCTGAAAGAAACATGTCACAGTTAATGTATACCAGACTTATTCCCAGAAATCTATGGTTACAAAAAAACTTGCAGCTTTTGAAATGTATTTTTCATGTTTTAACTGCCTGTTATTTATTAATAAAAAATAATAAAAGAACTTTAATAATTTGTGAACTTTTTAAAGACATCTCCTGAAATACCAATGTGAGGAAAGCAGAAATGAGACATTTGAAACAGATGCCACCTGTTGAATGCTTGCTCCTGGTAAAGTTTGAAGTTCAAAAAGACTGCCCTTCTGTAACCTAAAATATGAACTGGAAAAAAAAAAAAAACCAACCAAAACATTTTAAGATATGAGAACTTCTAGTTTTACATGTATGGAGGTACACTATGGATTTTGAAGCAAGTTTTAAGAGCATGCATTATGTATTTTTTGAGAGTGAGGACATCTTCCCTATCTATGACAGAAGACACCAGATCAAGAGTGGTTTAGTTAAAGACCTTCCTGTTCATAAGAAGAGTGCTTTTTTGTCCTTTTTTTCCCCCCAGTTACTACTATGCTGACAATTGCAGCTCCACTGATCCTACCAACAAAAAAGTTACAGAATTATCATTCTGCTTTGCAAAATCTACATTACTTTGTTTTCATGACATCAAGACAAAGGCAAGAAGAAATGTGTCTAAATCTGGGTATTGACCTGGAATCTAATCTCCCCTCTCAGTAGGTACTGGTCTTCTTGGCTTCTGCAGATCATGTTGGAGATGAAAGTGCTCAGAGCTTTCCTGAAGGCATTTGAGACAGAAACTGCACAAGCTAACTTTAGAGGTCTATGATGCAGATATCTGTGCTTGTCATCACAGGCTCCTGCTTTACTGCTGATTAAGAAAGGCAGAGACTTTTAAAGAGCAATTGATCTGATCTATCACGGATCTCACTTCAGGGTGAAATGAGTTATGCTCCAAGGTGTTTATTTCTCTCTATTGACTACAAAAGGAGTGTTGAATGACTCATTCAGGAAAATTTCATCAGTTTAATCCTCTATCTAGTATCTAAATGAAGAACAGAAAAGTGAGAAAGGCACTAAAGGGTAAGGGCAATAAATGACAGTGAAATTCTGGCACTTCGAAACTGTTGGATATTTGACACATTATTCTTAGTAATGTACTTTGAATAGGTTCTGCATGTTTTTAAACACCAGTATCTTATGTCCAAATCTATGTACATTTACAATCCTAAGCATATCCAAATGAAGAAAAAGCATTTGTGACATAATGGCACACAGCTCAGTCTAAGTTATTCAGTAGAACATAGTGTGAAATCAGTGGAGTACCTTCAATGCAATATGTTCATGCCTGACATGGGTCTATCTCCAATGGCTGGGCTTTAGTCAGTTCAGGAACCTGAAATACTCACTGAACATTTCTTTGAGTAAATGATGTTTGTTCAACCAATCAATGACTTGGATTTCTATTACAGCACATTAGGGAAATAGGAAATAAACAAGCTTGATGGACAAGTACTACTTGAAAGTATTGGTGATTTCCATGTAAATTAAAATTATATAGCTGAAAGGGAAATAACTCTGGAGAAATATTTGGCAGTCTGCCTGCTTATTTCGGCTATTCAGACACCAAACAAGGGTGTCAAGGCTATTTAGAATTACATCTGTAACTTTTCTTTGATGCTGAGTGTTTGGGAGTTAGTAAATACTGCTTAAGGGTTGGTCTTGGGACTTTGGGATGATACCAACAGTGGTGAAGCTGGACAGCACTGCAGTTAAGAAGGTAGAAAAGCTTGAACTTTCTAATTGGGTTCTATGAAGAATGTGACAGCATTTATTTCACAGTAATTCTTTTTAGCTGATTCATTGCACATTTACATGGCCCTCAGGAGTAATTTTCTTATCCCACCAGTCAGACTAAGAGAAATCTAACCTTAACTGTTTTGGTGATGTCAAATCAAGGAACTAAAATGGAAAATTCCATTTATTGTGACTTTAAAGTCAGGAAACAAAAAGTAATGTGTAAGAAAAGTGAGAAGACCAAGCTAATATTAGTTAACTGTAAGAGGGGTACCATCTTGTGAACAACAGGAGGTTAGTTCAGATATTTATTAGGAAAAAAAACTTTATTAATATTTAGATTGATCAATATATTTTTAAAGATTCTTCAGAACAGCAGTTATTATAACTATGGCCCACAAATCTCTTCCCACTGATGTAAAAAGTAAGACTTCTATTGAGTAGTAATTGTCTCTAAATTGTCTATTTCTTTTTACATAGGACCACTTTGCTGACAGAACATGTGATATAATAGTTGAGATAGAAAACTAAGAGAAATAATTTAGTTTGAGGAGCCCTCTTAAATATCACTTCATCTTGAAACTTTTGACAGAAAAATGAATAACCAGGGTGCAAAATCCACAGCTTTGTGATTTCCCCTTCAATTCTCCTCACTCATAGTCAATATGTATTTTCTTTTAGAGATATTGCACTTTCTGATTTACTTCTGAATTTGAGTGTTTGTTGTTTTATTTTGGTTTGTTTTGTTTTCCTTTTTCTCCTTGTTGTATTTTAAGAAAGAAATGAAACATGATAAGAAGTAGAATGTCCCAGTTCCCTTGTTCTTGTTTGTGTATTCTGGAATCTCCTTCCATGTAACTTTTGCTAAGATGGTTTTTGCATATTTAAAGCTTTTTGGTGCAGTATGTTTTGGCAATATATTTTCCTTTAAACTGATCTACATTTACTCTTGCATACACTACTTCATTTTCTGGTGAGTTCAAAGGCAATAATTGTTACACTTAGTCTACTTGCAATGTTCAGAAAAAAACCCTCAAACTCCCAAAGAATTACCCTTATTTTTCTAATTTTCATGTAAATTATCATGGGATAGCAATCATACCTCCATAGGTTTTTACCCTGTATTTGAGAAAATCTCATTGTCAGGATTAACACAAGATTCTTTTGTGGATTTTATAGGGAGTTTTTTGCCACAATTATGCCTCTGATCTCTTTGGCATTTTGCAGGATCTTTGACATGTTCCAGTTAGAAGCACTTCTGAACAAGCTAGAGGAGAAAAAGCCAGAACAGAAACATCAACATTTTCTACTGAAAAACGTATTCCTTATTTCTTGATTATTTTGCTGAAATTAAGGAAAAAATAAAAATCTTAATTGTGAATCCCAAGAGACAGTAAACACTTCCAAGGAGCTCAGAAGCAAGTAAATCTTTTCAAGATGAAGGGGAGACATTTCTGGATCCCATTCCAAGTGGCATAACTTTACTCATAAGTTGCATATGTATTCAGTGTACTCTTGAAGTACATTGAAAGGCTTGGTTTCTGCCAGGAGTTTTATGATGATTATTCCTATGCCTACCTCCTTTAGTGACCTAACACATCATATTCACTTTTAGTGCCAAAGGTTTAAAAAAAGCGTAAGTACAGTCTTTCCCCTTTCATGCTACATCTCATATTATTACGAAACATTCAATACCTCTTGTTGATTCTCTGACCTAAATTAACATAATTAACAATTTAAAATATAAAAAGTGGATATGGAAAGAGAGTGTCAGACATTAATACCTAAAAGAACAAAAACAAGCAGGAAAAGCAAAGTGCACAATATTCAACTACTGTCACAGAATGTGGTTTTGAGGGCAATGATTGTTCTGGTAAATTGAAATATTTTTTTTAAATATGTGATAAATGACTTAAATATAAAACATTTTTCATACATTAAAGTCCTTTTTCTCAGACAATTTATGCAGTACTTGTATTATCTATATCCATCTGTTTCCTTTTATATAGTTCTTCAAACATGCACCTTTCTTCAACAAAATATTTTCTAAAAATAATAATAATAAAGAGGTCTGGCTTTATCTGCATCCTGAAGTTCTGCTGAGGGGAAGTTTTCTTTATGGACAGATGAAAAAAGTACATTTTCTGAAGATGTATCTAAATCTATACAGTATGTGAAGCACATTAAGAAGCCCAATGTGCAGTAGAGTTAAAGTCACAAAGACCAGTTTCAGGCTGTGTCTGTTTCTTTTTCAGATACGATTCTGTCACTGAGACAGTGTCTCACATTTAGTTTTCTGAAGACTGACATGATTACAAGGCTAAGACAGATCAGATGTGTTCAAACTTCTGCATAAAATCTGTTCTGGACCAAACTTAAGTGGAAGCAAATTGTTTATAATGTTGTAGATTTTATACATTGTCCCTGTGCTTTAAACAATGGCACTCTTAGACTGCTGTCTGCTGTGCTGGTTTTTGTCACTGTCCCAAGAATGCAGCTGGAACTAGGAAGAATGTGTAGCATGGGAAGTTCTTGGAGAAAACCTCCACTCTGGATAATTAAGTAATTTTTATATCACAGACACATAAAAGTGCATAGGACACCACCACACTGAGCAGCCAATAAAGCCTGTTAATTTCTATTTTGCAGTAATAGATGGTGATTTGTTCTGTTCTTTCACACCATTGTTTTTTCAGATTACTTTCCTTTTCCTACAATTAGGACAGCCCATAGCAGTTACCAGTTCTTACTTTCTGGGGATATTTTCACCTTCTCCCAGACCATTTTTCACCTTTTCAGGTGATAAATTACCATTACAGTTCTTTGTGTTTGCACTTAACCACAGTACCTCAGGACGTCTCCAGTTTCTAGGAACCCAGCTGTCCTTCAAAGATGCCAGTTGCCCTTCTCAAGGATGCTTCTGGTTCCCAGGCCTAGTTCCCAGTCTCACAGTTCCCAGGATGACAGGCATTTTCTCTGTCAATATTTTTCTGCACACCTTTTCTCCTCTTCAGTAGTTTTCCACTTCTAACCACTCTGCCTTTGTGACTGTCCCCATCACAGCTGCAAACAGCCACAGGCAAGGACTTTCTACACTAAAAAAAGAGCACCACATAAGACTGTGTGGTGTCTTTTGGCCCATTACTTTCACAGCATATGGAGTTCTTCACTAATAAGAGATTGTAATAAGGGTCATTCTATAATAATAAAATAAACCATGTTACAGGTGTGCCGGAAATCTATAAATAAGATATTTCAGTTTGTCTTGTAAGTGAAACAGTTTCTCAGCTCCTGAGTCCATAGGTTAGGTTGTCTTTTCCTTATCTCTATACATTGTACTCACATCTAGTACCCCAGGCTCTGGGGTTTCTTTTCTTTTATAGTAAAGAATAACTTAAAGTATGTTCCAGATTTTTACCAAAAAAAAAAAAGGTTCAAATTGCTCCTATGGGCAGCAATGTTCAATAATCATCTACCAGGGAGTATCTTTTACTATCTTGGTCTGTGTCAAAGTTAGGATATTTAGCTAGACAAACTATTGGTCAGATTCATTATTACAATTCCTATTTTCCTATGGCTTTTTATTTCCTCAGTAACAATTACTCTGAACTGGATAATGCAATTTGATGCCTACTTCCCTTGTTACTTGGAATGTATGATACTTAGTATAATAGGCAAGTCTCACAAAGAGCTTTTACTCCTGAGTAGTGAAATGATGCACTGACATTTTCTGTAGTGAATAGCTTTCACAACTGACACATTAATAGGCTTTAAATGGAGAAAGGTCTGGTTGTACATATTCAAAAAGCTGCTGAATGGGAGACAAGTCTTTCAAGTATAAAGATTTATTTCTTTCTAAGATTATATATTGTTGAAAATTACAAATTAAGCCCAGGTTTTGTTGTATTTTTTGGTTTGGTTTGTTTTTTTTGTTTTGTTTTGTGCTCTAATCTCAAAATTCTGTATCAAGGTTTATATTTTACAAGTATCACACATCTAATGTTACCATAAAAAGTTCCAAATCTAGCTGTCTCACAAGCCATATGTTTTTGTGGGGTTTAAAAGCATATTAGTGCATAACATGCAAGATCTTATGGGTGACATTTTGGTCACAGTCCTATTTATTTCCAAAAGGTACTAATTAGTGTTTCTTCACTAAATGACAGCATCACTCTTTCTGAACCATGAAACACACTATCCTATGTTAGCCCTAGAAATTCAAAAGCCCACATTTCAATACATTTTCACCTGCAGACCTCCTGTGGGATCTTGGACTATTCATTTAGGAGAGTAAGCATAAATTACATAAAGAAGACAAAAAAAATATTATTTTCTCCCTAATTTGCCATTGTACCAGCAATGGATATTATGGATAGTGTTGTTCAACCTCATCTATGTTAGAAGAAGACAGTTTCTATGGATCCAACAAAGAATGGCAGAAACACTGAGTTAAGACACTATAGATGGCTTCAAAGCCTATTGCTCTGAAGAGTTTAAACAAATTTATCTACTGATCTCTGCATGCAAGGTTCCTGCCTTGGTTTCAAATGCTCTTTTTAGATACTTGTGGCAGGTATGGCTTACCTACACAGAAACACTAGCAGAACAAAACCCAGGCGTTAAGCCAGAACAAAGGATCCACAAACTGCAGAGGCAGCATGGAGGCTAAGGACACCTGAGGTGCGGTTTGTAACAGAAACCCTTTCAGGAGGAGCTCAGCACCCTGCAGTGAGTAGCTGCTTCATGTCTGGGCTTGGTTTTGCTATTGACAATAACTCAACTTCAGCCTAGGGTACAAAAGGAGACTCTCCAGTGGTGGCAGAGCTGAGCTGACCTCTGTGACATGAGCACCAGATTCTCACCACAGGGTGGGGTACCCCTGGTGGATACTTCTGCAGATTGAGTGAGCCCTCACCCCCTTATTTAGGGTGAGTGATCTGGGTACCCACAGAGGGAGGGTTTTCCCCTTTATTGTGACTGTGTGCATCACTGTGGTTTATCTTCCTAGGAATAAGATTGCAGCTTAAGAAGCAGTCGTGCTGTTGTATATCTCCAACTGACATCCAAACTCATAGTTTGTCATGGGGAGTGCTAGCAAATCTTGTCTGCAATAAATCCACATTTTGGTTAGCCATTGATGTCCATTTTGGGGGTGCCTTTGTGACAGCACTATAGGCCTTAATTCTCCACCAGTAATGTGTATGTGTGTTGCAGGAATAAACTAGTTTAAAAATTCTGAAACACTTAATTGCCACAGGGAATTCTATCAGTATTTTTACTAGAGATTACAATTTGTATTTCAGATAGGTGATCAAATTAAAT
This sequence comes from Galbula dea, assembly GCA_013399015.1. Lineage (NCBI taxonomy): Eukaryota > Metazoa > Chordata > Aves > Piciformes > Galbulidae > Galbula > Galbula dea. The sequence goes on along the minus strand of VWZX01009063.1, from coordinate 875,299 downwards.
ACAAGCATTAGCTTTCATCTGTCTGTGAGATGAGACACATTTAAATTCAGAAATGTAGAAGGTGTAGCTAATACTAATCCCCTAAACTACTCAGTATCACTAAATTAAATTAGGCCTTTTCAGAACTAAAGTAATTAAATCAAAACTCTTATGTCATGCCATTGTAGCATAACTTGTTTCTCAACAGAATATCTTTGATGAGACATTTTGGAATTTATTAAAAAATAAATCACTAAATATAGCTCATGGACATTATTATCTATATATATCAATTATAACTGGTTACTTTTATAAGAGCAAGTGTAGGGGTATGATTAAATCTGCAGTTCAGCTGTAATACAACCAGTAATTCATACCAATATGAGAAAGAATATGAAGGGAAATCCCAAAATACCTAGACTGAACCTCAGCAAACAGGAATGCATCTTTATTTTTACTTACATATTCCTTTATAAAAAGAAACAAAATCAATATACTTCTCAATGTATGACAATTACCCAGTAAAAGCAGATAGGTTAAAAGTGCTTAAGCAGATTTAAAATTATTCCAAGCAGTCACTTTGTAAAACTAAAGCAAAAGATGGGATGGTCATGCCAGGTGTTCACTCACTCATGATTTGTATAAATTATTAGCTCAAGGTGTTAGGACAATCTTTGGTGCCAGATAGGTCTGGCTGAAATCTTTTTGTGTTAGAAAAGACTACAATTTGAGGTAATGAAGATAAAAACAATTTCTTTCTTTATACATTTCTTAAAAAAGAAGTATTATTCTGTCAAAAATATTTAAATGTATGCAAATGAAAATATTGTAAAATTAAATTACAGTACTAGTGGGACCTTTAATAATACCATCAGTGTGAAAAGCAATTTGGTTTATAACACTCCATATGTTCCAAACTGTCCTTTCATGTATGACCAGCTCTGTTTAGTAGAGTTACTACTTTGATTTTAATAAAAAAATAGGACATACAGATCCTTCTGTTACTTTTGATTTAAAAATAAATATACTCTTAATACTGCTATTAGAGCAAAAAGATTCAATTACAAGTTTTTCTATGATGTTAAGGAAAAATGAAAAAGGTCTTTAAAATCTTTTAAAACCATCATGTAAATTATTCCTTGTATTTGGTACCTGTTCCTTCCCATTTCCTCCCCATTCAGAGAAAATAAATTATTTTCCACTGAAAAATTATACAAATATTGCTGAGACACTTTCTTATTAATACAATAACCACACAGCATGACCTGGTGGATGCCATTTCCCATGACATTTTTTGGTAAACTAATTAACAGATTATCTGAATGTCTGAATCTTATGTGAATGTCTCACTTCTGAATCCTCCCAGAAAACCAGTACAAATATAATGTTAAATTAAAACTTTGTTCTACAGATCAGATTTTATTAATTCAAAAATCAAAGCCAAAGTGTCCTGTTGTCACCGGGACACAACCCCAGCCCAGCCATGGTCTGCAGGCTGTTAGCAGTTTCCTCTCAGCCAGGTGTGATGGTTGGGACCTGGCTTCCTGCCAACTGCCCAAACTCACAGTGAAATCCTTCCCCCCCTTTCTCTCTCAGAGTCTGAGGAAAAAAAAAACTACAAGAGAAACTAAAGAGCCTGAAACAACCCGAACTACATCAAAAGTATTTATATTTATATATATAGCAGTTATATATAATTAAAACACTTATGTACACAGTAGAGGGAACCCCCAAGGGAAAGGGAAAAGGGAAGGAAAAAGGGGAAAAAGGGGAAAGAAGGGAAAAGGGAAACTAAACCAGGTATGTACACTCGAAACCCAGGATAGAACTAATAAAAACAGAATCTTACTACTCTCCTTAAGATAGCAGAGTCGCACTGACCAATGCCAGCAACAGCTGCCTCTCAAGGCCTACAAGGCTTGACTCCTCTGCACGGGTGAGACCGATAGCAGAGAACCTGCGTCCTCGGATCCACCGCAAGGCAAAAGAGAACGAGGGCCTCTCCCCCTCTGTATTTATAACCACAGTTACGTAAAATCGTCTGGAATACTGGGTAAACATGATCACTTCCCTGGTTACAAACTGGTTACCAGGAAAAGCCTGGGTCAAACCATTATGCCAGGGCAGTGACTTGAGTTGGCTCACAGGTATATCCCAGACCACAAACATCATGGTCATTATAAAGAGGGAAGTTTGCTGAGGAGAGAGGAGTAATCTGCTTGGGTTCATCCTGAATCTGCTTTGCTCTACCCCTGTCTCTGGAGGGGCTTGCTTACCCTTCAAGTCCCTGAGGAATGTTTTCTAATTTATTGTGATTGGTGTGCATTTGCTGGGCTGTCTATAACTTTCTATACTTTATATTTGCATTGGTATTAACTTGGCTGTTTCATTAAATCAGTTTAGCATGTCAGCATGCAGGTCTCCTCTCCTCTCTTTCCTGATCCCCCTCCTCTGTTAGGGAAGCGTCATTTGGTGATAGCCCTGGGTATGGGTTAAATGTAGTCACAAAGTTAAATAATCTAACACATCTTCCTAAGATTGTTTCCAAACTTGCCAGAAATGCTTTAGGGAAAAATGTTTCTGGCTAATTGAAATGTTTCATTTTGAATTTAGATATCATGTTCATAACTCTAATGATATATTCAATTATTACTTCAGGCTTTCTATATTGTTAGTTTTTAAATGTTCCAATATTGCAGGCTCTTCAGTGTTTCTGTGCTGGGGAATGGAAGAGAGAAACTTTATGAATACATAAAATTTAAATTCATTTTAATTGCAAGACATTACTTTTACTTTAAATTTAGATATTTCTTTAGTCACTGTCCTGATCAATGGCAATGCTAAAATGTCAATAAGTGTGGAGTTGTCTGTCGATGGCATTGTAGCTATGAATATACTCTAAGTAGAGATGTGTTACATTTTCAACAATGTTGAAAAAAAAGTATATTTTTCAAGGCTGGACCTGAATATACAGCAAATTTGAATTCCAAAATGGAATGAACAATTTCTCAAGCAAATATTTGTGTATATTTCTACAATAATGATGTACCGATATCCTTTAATATTACCCAGAGAACTGTAGAGCAAGTAGACTCAGGCATGGACTTTCTTGCATGTTGGACACCTCACTTGTCTTTCTATTGCTAGTCCAATAAAAAGGTGTATATTATCCTTCAGCTAAATATAACATTCTTACTGAACAGAAGAAAAAATGTCAATAAACCAGTTTTTCCTGGAGCTTAAGATATGTTTTCTAGCAATATTGATGTACATCAGAAGACAGAACAAACCAGTTGTTCTCTAAACATTAAGCAATATATATGACATGTTTTGTAGACAGACTTCATCTGTTCTTGACCTTTCCTAGCTGATATTCCTTGAATCAAGTTTTAAGAAGCAATTTTAATATGTATTTGATCCAAGTGAAAAAGAAAGTGTGCAACAAAAGAAAGAAAAGAGTGAAAAATGGTACTAACAAAAATTCTAGTACTGGTAAAATTAAGGCCCAGATACAGCAAATTACTAAGTGCAAATTCAGCTGGAGTTGATGTGACTTACAACATGACCTCATTAATGTTAAAACAGCAAATAGCTCATTAACCTTTCCTTAGTCCTGGAGCAATACCAAGGAACAGCTGCTAGTTTTCTGATTCTAGTGTACGGTGTACACTAGTAGAGAAGAGTGGGGATATCCTGTAAAGGATTCCCACTTGTTGTTGTAGAATTAGAAAATTACAAACTGTAGAATTAGAAATTTCATTGTTATTTTAGGGCACCATGAGTTTATAAAAAAAATGAACAAGAAAGACAAGAACAATTCTGTCTATTATCTTCTTAGGCCAGAAGTAGTCTCTTTGTTCTTCTATTGATCTTACTATTACAGGTGGTAGTTTGTCACCCTGTTTTCCCCACAGGATAGATAATAAGCAGATGATAATATTGTAGCACTACTCATGTTGTAATTAAGAACAGAAATATTCTTTGACTTTCTGAAAATCTTTAACAGAAAATGAGATATTATGATGAGTTTTATAACATGGACTGTTTTAATTCCTTAGTCAAGAACTTCTGCACCATGGCAGAACCACATCAGTTGTATATTCAAAAATGAACTATAAGGGCAAAACATTGTCTGTCTGAAAGCTGTCTGCTTTTAAAAACAGCTTATGTCTTGCCCTGTGAACCAAATCCATACTGCTTGAAGTACGTACTATGTAAGCTGTGTAACCTATTAAGGATTCATAGAATGAGATTTTTAAGACATTCTTTATTACTTGTTACTATAAAAATGTCCATTTTGTGTCCAGCTCATGTATCTGATTAATGCTGCCTGCATGAGGTTACAGGCAGCCTGAACCAAAGTCACAAACTGTTTAACCTCCAAATAACCCTAATCAATAGGCTACAGTGAATAACAAAAAGGAAAGGCTAAAAATATTCCTTGGCTCTGCAACTGATTTTTTTTCTCTAATGTTTGTTTTATCTGCCTCCCAAAATACAAAGCCTTTAGGTTGTATTTTTTTTTTTAAATGTACTTTTTAGGGCAACATTAATCATGTCCCTTCATTTTGCCAGTACAGCCACATAGCACTTTATGATAATTCCATAGCCAAACAATGTTAAAGCTAAAGCATATTTGGAAGCCAAATGGTCTAATCAGATGAAGCTTTTCTAGTATGAAAGTGTATTATTTATTTTAAAAGGATTTAAACTTGTCCTTGCAGATGCAGAAAAGTATTTTGCCTTCTTTAAAGTTCCATACAAAAGCTGAAAATAAGCAAGCATTTGTATCATTTTCTCAGTCAGAAAAATGAATCAAATACGAGATTTCATATAAAAAAAAAAAAAAGAAAAATGAAGACAATAAGAAAATAGAGATTTTATTATTAGATTTGGAAGACCTCTAGGGCTGAAATGAAAATTCAAACAGATTAAATATCTGGAACTTAAGGGATCCCTGGTGTAATTCAGAGACACATATTTACAAAACCACGTGCACCAGACTTCTTCAGCTAGGCAAGCAAATAAGATGAGCTTTGGGGATTTACAGCTTTCTAATGTCCTTATCGAAACTCCTTAATCAAAAGCCCTTAAGTAATTTATCTCTATCTTCTCTGCTGGGCACCTTAGACACACAATTGAAAAGTGCACTAATGAAAATGCACTGATTTATTTTGTTTTCTGACATTTATTTCTTTAAAGATATCTTCTAAAAAAATACTCTTCAGTGTCTTTTAGTAGTTATTTACCATGTGCTCTGTTTTAGAACAAAGCAAACAAAAATAATCCTTATTCTAGGATGCTTTAAGCCCAAAGCCTCAGTGCTATCAGTAAAAGTTTTACCATTGATTCATAAGCTTGTGTAAGCACAAGCTTAAGCTAGCAACAGCAAAACATAAAAATCCCAATCTCTCATACTTTCCAGTATTCTATCCTGTCCACATGTAAGAGTCTGGTCTGCTGTGAAAATCGTCATTAGAATTTTGAGGCAAAGACAGATACATTATTTCAATGTTTTAATTATATTTTAAAAACAATAACAACAAAAATACTCTCTCTTATTTTGGTATTTCAGAGTGTTCACCTGTAACTTATGTGGGTGTGGGTTTGTCAAGTACTTAGTAGCAGATTTTCCTCTATTTTCCTGGCTTCATAATTTTACAAACTTTTACCATATGATGATTTTATATAGATTTTTTCCCAGTATTGCTCTTAACTGTTATTTTGCAATGCTTGATGGCTACGTGCTTGAAATATTTTGTGTGCTTTGTCTGAAGCCTAATACCCTGCAACAAGAAGTCCCTGGCTGACTTGAGTCATAATGAAAGTGTTTTAGTTACAGGCAAAGAGAGAATATCATAAAGCTGTTAAGTATTTTTGTAGTTGTTGTTCAGGTGTACAGTTAACATAACCAAAACATCATAAAGCCTTTGATAGGCCATAACAATTCTCTTAGTTATTAATGTAATAATTAATTAATTAAGACAACATATATACCCTATGACAGGTTCTACTTACCTGCAGAAATTAAATGAACAATTGGAAAAAAATAAAAGGGTTCTAGAATGAGAGAAAGCTCTGATCTTTGGGACAACTCATTATACATAATGTATTACAGCAAGGTGAAAACACAACAGGGGCATCCTGATGTAGATACAAAGGAGCTGACCAGCTAACATCTAGCAGAAAGATTTTCTCTGGCCACTGTCCAGGATGGGCCTAGAAGGACTAAATAGGTTTTATTTTACCTGATACAATGCTACTTCACAGTGGGGACACGTAAGCTACTTCTTAAGGTCTGATTCATTTTCCTTTTCCTTGCGGTGAAGTTTGCATATGCACTGGCAGCTCTGAAAGCAGTGTGCAACGAATTAATATTCTGATTGTCTTGCTATTCCTGACTTTGTAAGGTAAAGGTCAAAGCTGAATTAAAGCCTTGTTGCTGGAATTCTTAAACCTACACTGAAGCCTCAAAGATAATAAAATCTACCTTTTAAGAAAAGGACAGTAAAATATATTTATGTAGTTTAATCATGGAAAAGAAAAATATCATTAATATGATTAAACAGTCTATCAATAAATCATAGTGATTTAAAGAAAAAAAGAAACCTCAGGATCTAGATTCTAAACTTTAGAAAGCTAGAAAATTATAACACCCTCCCCCTCAGCTTTTAGTTTTACTTCTTTTATTTCCATAATTTTCTGTCCCTTTTGGCACTTCAATATAAAATACTAAATTAGCAAGGATTACCTTGTGGTAAAATCCATGCTTATACTCAAAATTAAAACTAAAAACAGATACACCATGATGCCATTTGATAACTAATAGCATCAATTAAGCCTCTCTAAGCATTTAAGTTGTCTTCCCTTTTTTCTTTTCTGTTTCTTTGTGCTCTGGAGTGTTCAAGCCTGCTACTGAAAATGGCTTGCATATGCTTTCGACTTATATAAAATCACAGCATACCCTGTATTTTAAAATATAGAGAGAGACTTAGCTGGAGTAGTCACCTTTACAAATGTATGGCTAGAACTTTAACTCAAATGAGTGGATCTACCTTGATTTACACCAGCTTTAGATTAGTTTCAGAAAATGCTTTATAAAGTTACATTTTAAACAGATGACTTTTCTGTCAGGGGATTTTAATAGGAACTGATGGATGCAGCAATAAAAGCTTAGTGAGTAGCAATGTGTATACTTTGCTACACCATATATCATTTCTATGATCCCATATTCCTTATATTATATTAGTTTTACTATAACTTCTCTGAAATTTTTCATCTTCCAGGAAAAAAAAAAAAAAAGAAGACCAAATTGTTGGAAAAGTGGGAAGCAGTGGGATAAACAAGAGTGAGCTCTGGGTCTCTCAGGTAAAGTATTTATTTCAGAATCAGAATCAGACAATGTTAACCCTGAACTGTTAACAGAAGGGTAGCTGTGTATTGAATGTAATGTGCAGCCCCAGAAGATGACTGGAACAGTGAGAAATACATGAATCCAGATTAGCACATAAGGTGTTCTGCTTGACTCCAGCAAGGGCTTCAGCTGAGAACAATCTTCTTACACTGGAAATAAAGCAGAAAAAGGGAGTAAGGAAGTTGATAGGTTCTCATTTGTTCCATAGTACAAGGCAGCTTGTCCTGTGGAGGTCAGGGCTAAGACTCCTACCACAGTGGACTGATTCCAGTCCTCAGGAAACTGGGACCAGATTTGGGAACTATTATGGGAGTAGTAAGAAACCAGAAACCCTTCCATTTCAGGGCCGTTTTGGCTTGATATGGCTAAGAGTTTTATTTGTTTGGTAGACAATTGGTAAAAAGTAAAACTCCTGTTCCTGTCATTAAACTCAGATTAAGATTGGGTTTGATATGGTTAAGTCTGGTATGGTTGATAATAAGTTTGGTATGGTTTAAGAATAGCCAGGAGCTGCAGCCCACCATCACAGTGATGGCTTTTCTATTTAGCAGTTAGTGTCCAAAATATACTTTTAAAAATAATTCTGTAATGTTGGGGTTGCAATAATTGTACAGTTCCTCCTAAAATTCTGTTCTGTTCATTTGTCCTTTTTATCTTCCTGATAAGCTGTTGAATTAAAAAAAAGTAGGTGACAGACCTCAAGGGTTACCATGAACTTAATATTCAGTTATCAGAAAATATTCCAAACTGCTAAGTAATGGTGTCATGCAGAGAATCAGGCATTAATCCTGATGTTTCTAACTGGTCTCTATAAGAATGAAAGCAAACTCATGCATCCATGAGTGTCAACAAAATGACAAAAATAATAATACATTCATCCAACTTGTGTCTTCTGAGATCTCTTTATTTATAATTAATATGCATTTTAATATAAACTCTTCAAGTTACAGTAAGTTCAGATGAACTCAATTGCTGCAGTACTAATTGAAAGCTCTGGAGCAGCTACATAGCAGAAATATTGTATATGTGCAGGGAGGATCTAAAGTATTTTTAACATGAAAGATTGCTTTCTTCTGCATTAGGTACCTTAACTGTATTGTATTAAATACAGCTTGCTTTTGCTTGCTTTCTTTTGGTGGTCAGCATTTGGTCACAAAAAAATAACCAAACCAACCATAAACCAGTTTATTTTTCCAATTAACTCTTGATTAAGGAAACTACTTGAGATCCTGGTGTAGAAAGGTTAAACAATTAATAACATGAGATATTAGTGCATGTGTAGTGTAACACAAAGTGATATGATTACAGAACTTCATTAGCCTGTCGAGAAACAAGAGTTTTTCTTGCAGAAGTTTTGTCTAACATGATAAAATCAGAGGAATATGATTCATAAATATGATGTATTTAACCACACAAATTAGAGTTCTACATTTATTGCTTTCTCTCTCCCTACTGTTTTCTAAAGTTAAGAAATCTAGAAAAATGTACTGTTTCTTACTTTAATAGACTAAGTTCTTAGTGTCTTTTATTGTCTTTGAAGAATGGGATGAGGAACTACGTCAGTTTCAATGTTTCTTGTGTCAATGTTGAAAAAATGAAGCTACTCTGTAACAAATCCAGCATCCTTTGCTTGTCTTCCCCACCCAGCTTTCCTAATGACCCCTGAAGTGGTCAGGTAGTTGGATTAGATGTTGTCTCTTCTGTCTGTTTCCCAGCTATGTGCATTTATGTACATATACTTGAAGAGGGATTCCTTTCAACTTTTTACATAGTTTCATTTTTGCTACAGTTCATTCACAGATTGGATGGATAAAGAAATGCAGAACCTTACAGAGTGCACCACCATCTCTACTGCAAATACTTTGGAGAATTATTCTTCTAGGTCGTAGGTTACAAATATACTGTTTCAGATAGAATAAAAGAATCATCCTCCATTATATTGTGGCAAATCAGAAATTTGTTGCAGCATTTAGCAACTCTGCATATATACATATCTAAACATGCACACAGGTCAGCAAGTGCTGTCAATATGTTGTGCTACACACTGAAGTCCAGGGGACTTTGTTAAAATACTCATCTAAGTGAATCAATGAAGTAAAAACTAAATTCAGATCTTATTGATCTCTGAGATATATCTTTTCCATACACTGTATTTTTTTCCTGATGTCAAGTGGCTACACATAGAAAGTAGTCTAACTCACAGTAATTCTTTAAAATTTTATTTACAAAACATCTGTTTCTTTTCCTTTTACCCTTATAGGCAATGCAAAGAAAAAGTGAAAAGGTGAGAAAAGATGGTAAGTTATATTGCCTGAATGGAATTTTCTCCACCTATGCTCCCTCAAGGACATTAGTAATTTATATACTCATTTATCTTTAGTTGGAAAGTATTATGCAGTTTTATCTGAAAACACATGAAAAGATCAATTATAGGACCATGAATTCTACATGGTCAAATGATTTATTGCTTGATCATCCAGCAGGACCTAATAATAGCTGTAATAAGGAATACTTTGAAATAAGTAAGATATTAAATTGTTTCACCATATGCTCATAATCATCATTTTCTTGGTGAGGGTCATAGCATGGCTACTCTTAAAAGAATGAGACAAGAAGCATAGACTTCTCTGTTAATTAGTGTTCTATAAGTAGAGAGAAATTGGCACTAAATATGTTGAAACTTGTATTATAGCTAGCCAAGGCATATAATGCTTGAGTTTCCTGAGTGATAAAATACTTTTAGAGAACCAATAACAACACACAGATGACAAAAATATAAAGAAAATAAACTAAGCATAAAAACCAAAGTACAGGCTATTGCTGAACAGTGCTTGCACTGTGCTAAGGTCTTTTGTGTTTTTCATGCTTCCCCTCCCCAGCGAGTAGGCTAGGGGTGGGCAAGGGGCTGGGAGAGGACAGTTGACTCGATCTGACCAAAGGAGTATTCTCCCTGGTATGTCAACATGCTCCACAACAAATCACAGTAAAAAGAGAAGTTTGTTCACTCTTTCCTATCAGCAAGGTGTCCTGGGAAGCTGGGCCTCAGCACTCACAACGGTTGGTTTGGAAGACAGATGCCATTACCACAAATGTCCACCCTACCTTGACCCTCCTTTCCCTGAGAGTTTTTTTCTGATGACATGTTGTCTTCTGCTTCCAGTGTTTTCCCTGGGAAAAGAAATTACTGTCAATGAGTGTTGAGTCATTGCCTCAGCCACAATCTCCTCACAAGGAGAGGTCCTCTCTTCCCACTCTTCCAATGGTGTTTTCTCTCCCTTCTTAAATATGCTTTCCCAGATGTGCCATCATCTTGACTGCAGGGCTCAGCTGTGCCCTGAGTCTGAGCTGTCCAGAATCAGCTATGTCTGGCATGGGGAGCCCCAGCCTCTCCTCATAGAGGTCACCCTGCATCCTCCACTGCCAGTTCCTGAGCATGGACATCCCACACAGCACCAGGTTATTTAACACAGCTGTCATAAATCAATATATTGTTTCCTTGCCAACTGCTTGTTGTCTCCACTTCACTACAAGGCACCAAGGTGGACAGTGTTTCTTTCTGTATTTCTGGGGAAGTTTTTGTCACTGTGAGAGATGAAACCAGAGTGGCTCCAAAGACAAGGCAGCAGTGCATGTGGTGGCTCAGGCACTGCCCAGTGGCCTTTCTGAACTGATTACTGAATAAAATGACTACTAAATAGGAAATATTCTTTTGTTCAGTCATTTTTATCTGGAAAACAAGAGTTTTTTAAAATAATACTAGTAATCATATAAACCCTATCAGCAGGGGGACATTTCTCTAGACTTTAAAAAGAATTTAAAATAGCCATTGAGAAATTTACCTTTCTACTAGAGATGTCTATTACCATTATATTTAAATGCATACTTTATCATATAAAAAGCTGCTATAGAAAGAAATAATCACACAAAAAAAGTAGGCAAAGCTTATCTATATTTATAGACAAATGCACAAATACAGTGAAGGTGTTGTCTGGATGACATTTCCAAATGTCCAGAGACATATATGTAGTCTCTTGGGTAGTTCTTATATTTTTATTACAGCTGAAGTCATCAGGCAAGCTGATACCATCTGGAACAGTAAATAAGAGTGGGATCATCTAAATAAACATTAATGCTACCCACACACCCGAGAGCACAGCAAGGATCAACCATACTGATAAAGGACATGACCCAGAATCTTCTGCTAATGGAAATATCAATGCAGAAAACCACACCATATTCTTTATAATCAGCAGTAGATTTTATTAGCTGTTACTGCTGTGACAGTTTTTCTCCTTTTTTTTTTTTCCCTGAAGGAAATTCTACATTCAAAAGTTTTAGGATCAGTTTCAAGAATTCTGTAGTATTTTCATTTAATGATCATGTGTGTTGGTTAGATAGCAACTTTCATTCTAGTGGATATAGGTAGTCAGTGAAAGGCTTGGGGTCAACCAGCTGAACAGATAACATTCAACGTCTGTAATGTGCAAGGGAGAAGCAAAATTGCAAGTGGAAGATGAAAAGTTAATTTAAGAAACCAACAGCCATTTTTTTTTTCTTTTAGGTGCCATAGACTTCTGTCACAACCTTGAAAAACTAAAGAATTTTTTTATTCCCTTCTTGTGTTTTGAAGCCTTATGTCAAAATTCCTACAGGTCTCATACCAGGTCCTTACTGACTGTATATTAGCAACATTGAGGGGCGAGAGGCTGAGTCAGGCATATGCTCTTCACTTGAGTGTTTAACACTGATTGGTTGAAACTCAGCCCTTTTTGTTTTTCTCCTGTGATTATATATTTCAGCATATTCGTATCTGTATAATACAAAGGCCATAAATCTCAGACTATGGGTGCTAGATTTATCAGCATAACCAAAAAAAAGATTACTCTATGCATTTGGTACCTAAATAGACCATGAGATAGATACTGAATCCTTCCAATGGAAGCACAGGGTTGAAGTCAGCATCACATATGTGATAAAGAGTGACTCATTCTCTCTTCCTTTCCAACACAGATCAAAATAAAATAAAGAACAACAAAAAAAAAAGGAAAGAAAAATTAAACAAAAGAAAAACCAAAACTAAATCAGATAAATGCAATGAACAATTCCACTACAAAATCTTTCTTTTTCTTTTCCCATTATGCAGAAAAATCAGCAATGGTAATTATAATGGAGAGCTGATCAGTGAGAGCAAATTCTCATAATCCCTCTGGCCATAATTAAAATGGTAATTGGTTGCATGTAACAGACAGGACAAGTTTGTTTCATCCATTACTTGCTGTAAATCTAGAATAAGTATATTGACTCCAGCAACATTATTCTGGATTTACAGTGATTTGAATTAAACTACAAGTTGCTCTTACCTGAGATTTCTTCTAAATATATCCTGAAGTTTACTTTTGTAATTTCAGCTTGCTCATTCTAATTTTTTTTTGCTTTCATTTCAGCTTCTAAAGCTCTTTAAATGTTCTGTGGTTTCTTTCTCTCTTATGCAGTTCTCAGTCACACAGGGACTTAAACTTCCTGGTCTGACCACTTTGTTTTCACTGCTCTTTAAACTTTATGTATTTATTTATGCTTATGTGGCTTTTTTTTTCCCTCAATGTGACCTACCAAGAATAGATTCTTCCTTTTCCACTCTCAATTTTTCATGAATTATTGAATTTTGGCCATTTTTATTCAAATTCTTTCACATTTCCTCCAAGTCAGCTTTTCTTACAGTGTAATATCTTTGTGTTTGCTGACCTCTCTGCAGAACCTCATCAGCATTTCAAACTTAATGACATTATAATAATGGTATCCTATGTGCTTTCCAACTCTAACCTTGTTTATCTTACAGCAGTAGCCTCATTTTCAATTATTTGGCCCTTTTGACCTCATTTGCTTCTTGTTCAACTTACTGTGTAAGAAAGAAATTATTTCAAAACTCTTTTTGTAGCTTTCTTATTGCTATTTCACTCTGGATTTTCTTTACTGAAGGAAAATACAAAGAAGTGCTGTATTGTATTTTAGATGATTACCTTGCATTGAAAAAAAATAAAATAAATTTTTTATCTTGCATTTAAATTCTTTTTGTACTGTATTTTTTGTCTGTATAGACAGATCTAAACAGATCTGTCTATAGAAATACAAAATATGTTTTCAATAAGAAACCATCTTTACTTTTTCAATTATTAATTCAGTCATTATTTTGCCTTATCAGTCAGTAACACTTTGAGCATATTTGATTTCCATGTTCAGTCCAAAATACAGCTAGACTACATATCTGATTTTCCTTATAAAATAAAAAAATTACTTAAGTAATTTCTGATACATGTTTATATTGAGAGACATTGATGTAAAAACCACACTTGGTATGTACAATAGGTTTCAATTATTTAGAAAAAAGAAAAAAGCTGGCAATAAAGCAGCAAAAATGGAAAGACTGAACATTCAGCACTTAAATGAAAGAGGATCCTGCCAGGTCATACTGCCACTGAGCATATTGTGAAAGGGTTTATTTATTTTAAGAATAAAAGTCATTTTAACGAGCAGAATGCAGTCACTGCCAGTAGGGGTGTACAATACAGTGCAAAATCTGAGTTTAAAAGCATAGGACAATTGTCTTCTACTTAAAGAGAATGACAGCCACAACAGGCATACAATGCAGGAATTCAACCAACAGCTTTCGAATGTGTTCTTCAGGGTGATATATTCCTCTGTGATGTATTATGTCAAACTGTGGCAGCTGAACAGTGTAATAAAAGGTTTTTGTAGAATCATAGCCAAGGAACTATTATTAGAGGAGAGAGAAGAACTTACAAGTTATACCACCTGCACACACAGAAAAAAGTTTTGACACAAGCTTATGCTGATAATTAGTGCCTTACACTATCCCTTTCCAGCTACAGATTTAACAGTATGTATAAACCTAACTCTTTTGTTTATGAGTAAGATTACAATGAGCACTGTGGTTTTGCTTTGATGCTGTGTAAACATTGTTCAGAAGTAGCCAAAACATTGGTGTGTTACCAACACTGTTGAATTTCTGCTCAGTAGTGCAAGTTGCAGATACTTCTAGGCAGCTTTCTCTACCCTTAGTCATGCTCACAGTGAAATTGCTTTAAGCCTGCAGGGTGCTGTTCAACTAGTAGGATCAATAGTTTGCATGAGTATGTATTGATAGAGGATTTAAGAAGAATGGTTCTTTTTCTAAACCTGGAGAATCAGGGAACTGACGTAATTGTGAAAGCTGATTGAATTATTCTCAGTTAGAGTAGCAACATGCAGGTCTTTTTCTGTTGATGGCTCATTTAAAAAAAAACTATTTTGAAAAATATATTCATCATTCTAAATTACACAGATGTATTATGCATTGTAGTTTCTGCCTATAGACTGACAGCAAATTGTTCAGTGTTGTCTGAAGTATTGAGTATTCTGAATTTGCTCATGTAAAGCCTCCTTGGCCCTGATTCTTAGGTCGAGTAATATGAGAGACTCATTTGAAAGAAAGCAGAAATTGACTTTATGATGACTTAGCAGTTCTACAGCAGTCACAAGATGTTTTATTCTTTGCAACTTTATAGAATAGCCAACTGTGCTTTTTCATCAATCTATGTGGTTTTTATATGTAGTGGCTGCCACAATTCCTTCCTAGAACATAAAAAATAATTGAATTCGTTGTATTTGTCCTGGAACATGGCTTTCAAGAACTTGTACAGGTGATGATAGGATTCCATCTGCATCCCAAGAGATGCATTTGGGGTAGAATTTCTGTATATCAGCTATTTTACACTCTCCCATACCTCCACACCATCCAGGCTACTATTGAAATCTTACCTTCTTATTAAATAGCTAGATACGACTGCTTTGATGAGAAAGGCTGTTCAGACACTGTAGAACAGTGTAGTTCAGTATCTGTTATGTATGTCAACCATCCAAGATCTTTGTATGGTAGAGATACCATCCTGAACACTTTTTTTTTTATGATGCATTTATGAAGAATAAATGTGGAGCACTCATGAAAACAAACAAAAACATAATCAACTATACTTCCCTCTCTAAACATGATAATTTTCTGTCTGAAATGCATCATATAAATGCCTTTCTGTAGGCTCAGCCTCTTACTTTTTCTTTAGAATGCCAATTATAAATATCTACAGGAGTGCAGAAACAAGAATCTTCTTGTTTCTCTGTGTCTAGTGTAATGCAGAGAAGTCAAGAAAGATGTAAATAAATGACTCCTCAAACAACTTCATATGATGACACAGTGAAAGAATAGATGAGATTTAAAGTCCTGGTTTATGTGGATTTTATGAAATAATAAACCAGCCTCTTAAAACAGCAAAACACATGTCACTGGTAACCTGTCCTTGTTTTTAAACATCACTTTCATTACCTGCCCCACAACTCTTTCTTTCTGTCAAGTTATCAGGGAAGTCAGTAGGCAGCAGAAAATAAGCCCTATGTTCAAACCCTGAAGTACATATAGTAACAACCAGTGCTCAGTAAAGCAAACACATTGACTGACATTAGGTTTTCTCCTAACGTCCCCATGTCTTGGTAAAAGAAAATGAGTTTTTATTCTGTAGATCTTTTTTTAATACCATTTAAAGTACAAGATGAAGCCCAGTGATATCATGCACCCCTTTTTAATCAGCGAGCAAGACAAGAAAGATTAGAGAATTTGTGAAAGTGGTTTACACAATTTACCACATTTTTTAACAAGAAGTTTATTTTTTTTTCTTGAAAGTAAAAAGGCAGATGTCATGTCTGTCTTCTGAGGGTGATCAATGCTATGAGTAAGTGATATTAGTCACTCAGATCTCAGGCACATTCTTCTATACCTTGTCTATCAAATGCTATAACAGAAAACCTGTAAATGGGATGGCATTCCTCCTGGAGGAATGGTAGGACACATCTCTCATCTATAACCTTACTGTCATTATACCAGCTTATAAGACATATAGGAAAAAACCAATCATCCAAGCAACCAACCCAAAACAACTGAAACCAAAGCAAACAGATGGGCAGAAACTACTCCCTTCGAACATGTTGGTGTAAAAAACTATATGCCTAAACACTTCTGAAAGACCATTCTTTACAGTACTTTAAGAAGCTTCCTTTAGTATCATCAGCAGTTAATATTTTCACGGAACAGAGACAGTGCTGTTCTCTGATTTGAAAAAACAGAAAGCATTTTGTTGTTAAAAGGACTTAAAAATGTGTTCTGTATAATTGGATTTAAATGAAATAACCTTTAAAAAATTCATTTATAATATTTCTGCTAATTTATCATTCTTTTGCCCTTGTTGGATATTCACTATTGCAATTTATTAGCCCCTTTTTCATACTTCTCATTGTTCCTTATTTTCAGATTCCCCACACGACTTGATTTGGTTTTAATACTTCAGTATTTAACTTTTTAAAGCAGGACAGAACTCTTTGTCACTCTGTCCTACATTTGACTTCAAGTCTAATTTGTAATTAAAATGAAGTGTTTCAGTTTAATACACTACAACTTATAGAAATTTTTATCCCTACAGCGTATTTAGTGCTTACAGATGAGTATTTCTGGGATCTAGTGAAAGTGCAGTCTTGCAGTTCATGCAGGAAAATAGACCCAGCTGTGGTACCTCTAAGGGCTGCGGATGTACAGTCTTAAACAGCCTGAAAACTAAACACATTAGAGCCATACTATGAATGTAATAACTGTGGTAAGCATTTCTGGATCCATTTGTTTGGAAGTGTAATGTGTATTCTTAGAAAGTATTGTTTCAGACAGAGACTTTATGACAGTTTATGTGCAGTGACTTTTTCATGGGTCAGGACACATTAGCTAAGGAATGACTGGCTTTCACTTGGGTGAGGTTCAGCTGATTTTTTAGTTACTTTTTTCATTTTTAAATGGGATTAAGGACCTGTGGGTAAGCAACTTAATCCTTTCTCTCTGGCTTATGACATTCGAAATTTTCCTCAGTCTCCACTGACTTCTTTGACTGCCAGGGATTTTAGGCATCTTCTGTCCCCACAAACACATAAAAGGAGATCTTAATATGTCTGTTGAAACTCAGCCTTGTCAAGTGAAAATCAAGTGAAAATTTTTCCCTGTCCCTTTCATCTTAAGCACTGTTTTTCAAGATGGCATTATACTTAGTCTTTTGACTTCAGTCATCAGTTTGGAGATCCAGGTCACCGACCTTGACTAACCAAGATGGCTAATCAGTTTCTGTGTTTCTGGACTCTGTCTCAGTCAATATTGAAGAGACTTAATGCTTGTGAGAATGACTATCCTAGGGTTATTTGGTCTGGCTAAATATATATAAAGTAGCTCCCATATACAAGGTAGTTGATTTACTTACAGATCGATTTACTTACTGTTCATAAAACCAGAACATTGCCCACTTAATTACCCAAGAAGTCAGCATGAAAAGAGTCATAAAATCTCCCCTTAAAATAATATTAGCAGTAACAATAATAGTATTTATTACCAAAAAGCTCTAAGTAATTTTTTGCCATCTTAAACAATAACAGTTTCTCATCAATAATTGAGACAGCTACCTCCTTGCAGCCTATAACCTACTTCAAACAGAAATAACTACATAGATTTTTCACAGTATATGAAATATATAGCCAATCTATTTGGAAATCAATGGTTTGTGAAGAATACCTGTATACTAGTAATGACAAGGATTCTTTCAGCCTCAGGATATGTACATTTGAACTGGCTTGTGTAGTAGTCTGATTATATATTTACATAATGCATTGGGGCTTTTGATTCACCTTCTCGTGGTGTTGACTTTTAATTGTAAAGGATAAGGATCCTCAGAATCTTAATGAATTGCACCCTGTATATCTCTTTTTTAAGAAAGTGAAAAGAATTGGCAACACAGGAACTTTCTTCATCTGTCCATTAGAAAAAGAAGAGGCCAGAACAGTAGAGACCTTTAACAGAGATCAGTGATTGCCAGTAAAACACCAGAAGAGTGAAGCCAACTGTGTATACAAAATTTTCACTTCTCAGTTGTGCTTGTTCTAGTGACAGGATATGTTCTGTTGTTCTCAAGCAGACTCTTAAAGTTTTCTGTCCAGACCAAGGCTGCAATGTAAACTGAGAAGTAGATGTGGCAAATGTTAAGCTCTGTCAATGGATCAGTGTTTTACACTTGTTTTTACACTTGTTTACTTGTTTTTATCCAAGATAATTTCCATTGTTAATCTGAAAATCTAACAATTCTGCTTACCGTGTAAGCAGTTTATGTAGTGTTTAAATCATTCTTTAATCTTCTGTTAATGAACTATTATTACTATTATGAATCAGCAAATATTGTACTTCTGTGTAGGAGTAAACATTATTAACTTGACCTAGATATCATGTAACACCAATTTTAAAGAAAACAGGAGTTAAAGATATGGAGATATAATAAATAAATTTAAATAATTTTCTCAAAGGTAGTTTCTACCAGAGTAATTTGATTGCTTTCTTTAGTCAAGAGAACTTTGATATATCTAATCTACTCAGATTTTAGTAAAATACTTAGTGTTGCACCACATGGGAAATTATTAGCAGAGCTGGAGAAGATGAGATGTAAAACAATGAATTGTGTAGCTGACTAAAAGAGAAATGGTAAGAAAATTGTTCTGAAAGAGAACTATGAGACTTGCTGGAATGTATGGAGTTCCTTAAGAATTTGTCTTTGATCATTTTAAGGTGACTGATATCAGTGACTAGCTCAAAAAACCCTAAGAATTTGCTGATGAAATATTCTAATTATATAGTGATATGAGATGCTGTTAATGCAGAAGATTAAAATAGCACATGGAAAGATTTGGATGACCTTGAAAGGCTGGGTAATACATTGACATTAAAAGGTGTACCTGCAAGTTTATATAAAGGGTAATTTGTAGTTCTTAAATGCCTACAGTAGACATTATGCATATCACCACTTTTGTGTAGTGGTGAAAATGAGAGCCCACTGTATCAAAAATGACTGAAAGTCTGGGTGAATGAGGTCAGACCTTTGAAAAGATAGAAGTTTTGTATGCTCTACTAAACATAGATTCAAAACCAAAACAAGAAAAATCCCAAGTCAAAACCTATTAAATTCACAGGATAAAATTAATAGCAAAATAAAATTTAAAAAGAGGTATGAATAATTCTAAAAACATAGTATTTCCTGGGAAGAAATTAAATAGACTTAGTGTTACTGCAGGTTGAACTTCTGGGAAAAAAAATGGCAAAAAGTTTAGTCACTTTTAAGATGGCTTTTTCTCTTGTTTGTAGAGATCATAAATGAAAAATGAGTTGATGAATAATATCAGCAGCATAGGAAAACCAATTTAGTCCTTTGAGTCTAAAATGTCTTGTCATACAAAGTAGAATGCTATGTACATCTAAGAATAGTGTCAGAGCTATGACATACATTAGTCATGTAGTCCCATGAAAAGCTCTAGAATTAAACAACTTCTGTTTTCATTTAATCAGTATTGATTTAAATTTTCTGCATTATCTCTTTTGAATCCTTTAGTTTAAGCACTGCAGAAAATGTTCCAATGTATTCCTGGGATCAAAGCTAGGTTGTGGGCATATAATTCTATGGCTCATCCTGCTTCCCCTTTTGAAGAATTGAAGCATTATCTTTCTTCCAGTCCCCTGGATCTTCCCTAGTGTTCCAAGACTTATTGAAAAATCAATGCCAATTGTCTAGAGAGCTCTCCAGCCAGGTCTTTTAAATTTACTGAATGCAAGACTGATTTAAAAATATCTAGTTTTAGTAGTTGCTGCTTAACAACCTCCAGAGTTACTGTGGGAGTGGGAGGGATTTCATCATCATCATCTGATATGACTATACCATCTTTAATTTTTCTAAATGCAATGAGAGATCATGTGTATATTCCTGCTTCCTCTATATTCTTATTGTCATAGATACAGGGTTTACTTATGTTAATATATAACTTGGGTATTTGCAGTCAAGCTATTAATATTGTAAATCTAAATCAATAATTAGTTCACAGTTATTTTCTTACTGTTTACATTCCTAAACTCAGGAATAATTTTGTGAGCTTTGTTTATTCTGTTATAAATTTGAGCAAACCTAAATAACTTATTTTATGACAGTTTCTTTTGGAAAGGTTTTTTCTTATAGTTATTTTGATTTGTATATATATGCTTAAAACAACTTCATATATGTATATCCTCAGGATTTGGGGAAAGAGAAAAAAAAGTTTGATTTTCTTAATCAGCTTGGAAAATAAAATACAAGGAAAAACCCCCCAAAAATAAATAAAAAAATCAGTGAAGTTAAAAAACCTACCTCCAGGATACTGCATTACCAAGGTGTCTAAGTGGCATATGTGCCATTTTTAATCTGTCAGTACTCAAAAATATTTGGCATAATGTATGCTAAAACTTCCTAACTCAGATTCTTGTATTCAACTCAAAAGTATTTCTTATTGGATATAAACTTGACAGATGGAAGTGGGTTGATTTCAGTATTAAAAGCTATGTGACTGGCCAGAACTGGACTACATTTTGTGTATGCAAACAGAACAACAAAACAGTCAGTGTGCTGGTTTTCCAGAAGGAACAGTTTTATAAAAGTGGAGGTAAAGAGGATCAGAGAGAAAATGTAAACAGAGTGTCAATGATAGCGAGGAACTAATTCAGCTATGTCTCCACCATGGTGTTTACATTCACATTAGCTAAGACAATGTGAGGTCTGTATCTTCCTCATTAGTAACAATCCAAGCAGCACACATGCACAGTCAGTGAAGGTTGTCCCAGTTTAATGAAACATCTGAAAGGTTGGGGTTTGAGCCCAAATTAGCCAGAATATAACAAGACTTGTCATCCTTCGTTTATTACCGTTGTCTCCTGATCTTTGACAAGCATCCAGATTAAGGTCTACCGAAATCATTCTTTTACTCCCAGGTTTGTTACTCAGCCTCTCACTCCACACTGCTTATAACTCTTTAGTATGGGGAACTTTCATTCATAGAAGCTTATAATTGTTATGGTTGGAAAAGACCTCAGAGATCATCAAGTCTGACTGTTAACCAAACACTACCATGTTCACCCCTAAACCATGTCCCCAGGTACCACATGTACACATTTTGTGAACACTTCCAGTGCCAGTGATTGCACCACCTCCCTGGGCAGCGTGCTTCAATGCCTGATAACCCCCTTGGTGAAGAATTTTTTCCTAATATGTAATCTGAACCTCCCCTGTTGTGACTTGAAGCCATTTCTTCTTCTCCTATCTCTTGTTACTTGGGAGGAGAGACTGACCTCCACTTTTCTACAACCTCCCCTGAATCAGAATAAACCTTAGACATCCAAATTTTCAACATATTTGAACAAACTATCTATCCCCTTTGTGCTGTCTTTCAAAGCAGAAGCTGAATAATGTTCAACTGTTTCAATGTAATTGCATTGGGTATTAATTTATTTAACAGAAAGCATTTTTAAGAGCAAGTCTTAACACTAAAAGGTATTTGTGAGTAGCTTACAAATAATTCCTAGGACTTTCTTTTAAAGATGATAACTGCAAATTAAATAATATTTGTAGAATAGCAGGTTCTTGAAGTGGGATTCAAGTAAATATTTAAGTACAAAATATTTGGAAAATACTGTTAGGTGTGTTATGAGAGTGTTGAGAGAGAATTCTGTGGGCATTTCTAAGGAATTGATACCTTCATTTCCAAAGATAAGCAGAAATTTACTTATCATCCTTTTTTGTGAAGTTTGGTTTTCTCATCTAAAAGCACAAAAACCCACAAGAAACTCATTATACTTCCACATGAAAATCCATAAGAAGTAGACATAAATTTTAACATTTGGAGTAGGGATGATGTGATTTTTATGAGGTTACCGTTCCAAATTTATGATGTGATCTTGGTCTATCAAGTAGTTGGTGTTTACTCAGGCAAAAGACATTTTTCCATCTGTCTAATGAGGATTACAGTGTACCTCATGAGGGCATCAGTTTATGGAAGTTCAAAGTAATTAGTAATATTTTACCAAATGAATTTCCTGAATAGGCATTCCCAGGGAATTAATTTAGTGCTATAGCCTCAATTAACCAATGCACTTAAGCACATACTTCATTTTAAGTTTCAGTAACTTGAATGATATTGGTTGTTTAAGTATTCTGACTGACTCAAAAGTGACTAAATATACCTTTAAATGGTTTATTAAACTATCACTCCACAAGCATGTAGTAACTGCTCTTCCCTACTGCCAAATGTACTAGAAATAGAGGTTGATGTTTCAATCTCCTGATAATGTTTTAAGATAGAATTTAAATGACTGCATTCTAAATAATTGCCAGTGATATTATTCAGACCATAGCAGTCTGACTGACAACATATATCAGGTTATGTATGTGTGCATTATGTATCTATGTGTACATGTGTGTATTATGTGTTTACACACATAAGGATTACATTAGATTTTTCCAGAAGCACACTATATTAGTAACTATTTTCCACCCTCTTTCCTAAAACCATTCCTAAATCACTGCTTTTGACTTACTTATTGCTAAGAAATTGTGCACATCAACTCTTCATGTCTGAAATGTTTCCCTTATTTTTTCTGAAAATATTCTATTATATTAAGATTCCAAACCATCACAAAACATAAAACATTGTAGCATAGCAAATACCATATTTTTGCCACATTCCCTTGGTGCTCAGAGCAGTTAATCAGTTGTGGCTTCTTGGAACATGTATATCTGAATCAAAAGTTCTGTGCTCATACCCTCAAAATATTTTTGCTCATACCATGAGTAAGATTAGAATTAATATTGTTGCTTTGATGTGGTTATTTATGTGGGTAATTACCAACAAGATGCAAAAGGGCAGAACAACAAACTGTTTAAAGATTTTGTATAAGATATACATTTAGAAGAAAGCTTATTGGAAAGCACTGAAAAAGTCAGGTGTAAGGCCAAGATTTTTATGATGTCTTCGTGGAGCTATGCACATGATAATGTAAAGACGTATGTTTGATTTTTAAAACAGACTCATTTGTTTTGCGATTCTTACTTATGTAATATATCACCAGGATCCTAACCATAAGCAAATTAATTAATACAGACTGCTGGCTGAGCTTAGTAAAGCCCTTTGGAATATTCATGTTATTTAGGGCTCTTTGAATTGCAGCCACATACAGCAGTGTACATTTCAGGCAGTGGATATTTTCTTTTGTTTGTTTTTCTTCTAGCTGAAAATAAGAAAGCCGCAAGGTAAAAATCTTAGCATTTCTTCCTGTTACAGAACATACCACAGAAGCTGGAAATGTGAGCTTTTGCTTTCTCTTTCTGTTTGCTCTATTTTTCAGGTAATCTGTGTAATTTAAGAATTTAGATTACCAGATTTTGGTTTGGAAACTCCAGAACAGATTTATGGTTTCCAGTCTGAAATGTCGTCTTCCTTTGATCATGAATGTGGTCACTTTATTCAGCCTAGACAAAGAATACTGTTGGGGAAAAAAACAGATCAATATGAATATAATTTTATTTTTTTTTGATAGAATGTAACTTCTGTTCTGTGTCTGTTTTATATAGATTTCAGTTCTGGGTGGCAGAAATTTGTTGGTATGTAATAACAGAAAGTATATATTTTGCTCATCATATCTGGCTTGGACTTCAAGAAACATTTGGGATGAGATTCTGATTCTCTTGGGAGATAAAGACCCTCTCCAAACATTCAGATCAAAATCAAGTGGAAATATATTTTAAAATATATAGCAAACTCACCAGAAATTAATTTATTAACTTGTTTTCAGTACTTGGTAAGGTCATCATTAAGAATTTCTATTCACCTTTTTAAGGAACTCTTTTGTGGATTTAGTTTCTGCAGTATGTATTAGATAAATTTGGGGCAGATTAAAGACTAATGAGGAGAAAGTATGCTGTAGAGAGACTTTTTATATGCTGGGTGGGAGCTGTCAGAGTCATTTATATACATTTTTATTAAAATGTCCTGTAAAGCCATCTGGCAAATGCTGTTTGTAGTTTTATAGGGTCACAAAGGCTTTCCAGCTTTTACTCTGTTATCTCATTTCCAAAGCTGTTAGGTAAGTTTTCCATGAGGACAAAGCTCTCTCCCTCTCTCCTTTCCTCTCTCTCTCTCCTTTTACTAGATGTTGAGAGTAAAGATTATTCCTACCAGCTATGTATGGGGGAAGTGTTTTTTTGCAATAATACCACAAGGCATGGGTTGTAATCTAATTTCTGTTGTTACATGACCTTTCTCCAGTTTTAGTTAAAAGCTGAATTTCATTCTGAAAATGTCTGAAACAAACATGAATATGATAAAAAGGAAGAGGATCCATGTCAGAATTCACAGATACAGGCTTGATAGTTTGAAAAATGTTACAAATGAACCTAGTTGCTGCATTTCAAATAGACTGAGTGGAAGCAATGATGATGTTAGGGACAACAGAGGGAAAAATAATATAATAAGAGGAGAAACGTTAAAGATTTTGCTAAGAGCTTTTGATATCTATAGGAATAAAATTGAGTTCACATTTCAGAACAGATAATAAACTTAAATGAGCTATAAAAATAGAATGTTGACCTGGTTTCATCTGGAACAAAGTTATTTTTCTTCCTAGTGCTGTATTTTGAATTTAGTGAGAGAATAATGTTGCTAACACACTGGTGTTTCAGTCAGGACTGAGCAGTGCTTACACTAAGTCAAGGACTTTTCAGATTCTCATGTTGCACTTCCTGTAAAAAAGACTTAGAAAAAGTCCCAAAATTTTAGATTATGAAAAAGTGTTCTGTGGTCCAGGCATATAACATTTTTATACATTCAGTGATTTGTTTCAATGGTTACATAGGTGAAATAAGGTTATGCAATTGAATTGAAGTATTCTAAAATATCTCTTATTTTCTTTGGTTTTTTAAGTTATTTCAATTTATAGTGCTATTCCTACTAGATTTTATGCATACAGAAAGTTGGCAACTCTGGAAAAAAACATTTGACTTGTCAATAAGTTATGAATACTATGAAAATATAAAGAATTTGGACTATATTGACAAATCAATTTATACTTGTTACATTTTCCAATGATAAAGTCATTCCCATTATACCCTCAGAAACTGTGAAATATTATAACAAAGAAGATAACAATGAGGTTTTTCTAAGAATATTAGAAAAAATATTTGGAATGTTTTTTTCCTATACCCACTTACTTATGTAAACAAGTAAAGCTTCCTCATTTAACAGCCACTTTCATATATCTCAGACATTTGAGATTAATAAATGTGTTTTGTTCAGGGATAAGTTTCTGAATTCTATCCATTTTTGTTTCATGTGGTGCAATTGCAATTTAAATGACTTGGATCTTATGTAAATAAATCAATCTGTGATGTGTACAACTATAACCAGCTCTGTGGTACCATGTTATTTTCCCCTCATAAGAAAACAGGATATTTCGTTATCTTGCTTTTAAGGCTATAGAGAGTAAAAGAATAATAAATAAAAATCCCCTGTAAATTAGAAAGGTCTAAGTGAAAGCTAAGAGCTTGAGAGTCTAGGAGTTCTGAAATCAGCAAAACAAAGCTTGTGATTTGGACTCTGCTAACCTACATAGCTGGATGCATGGCTAGCAAATGGAGACCCAAGTATCTGGGGTGCGTGGCCTCAGCAGAGAGTGAGGAATGTGGTAGATACAGTGAATATTACAGAAGACATTGTAAAGGTTCTTTTTGTTGTATGTGATTTAAAGATGATCAAAACAATATTAGAAGTAGCTAGCTAGGAGTTAGGTATTTCCTACAAATGCCAGTCTGTAGATATTGATTTATTTACCTTCTCTAACTGTTCTGGAGAAGTTTTGACTAAGAAAAATAACTCCTCCCTCCACTGTCTAACACTCCATCTGCAGCCATTAGCCCCCACATCGTGCTTTCCTGCCCCTGCAAGGGATTTAGTGGTCCACGTGCTCAGGATCCAGGCCCAGCTCTGATGTGTCTCAGCTATCTAACCTTACTCAGGTTGCTGAAAAAGAGCTCTGAGAGAAGTCTACAGAGAGATAAGAAAGGTGAAATTACAGAGCAAGGTAGCATGTATTTGAGACAAGGCTGTTAGTTGCTCAGGTAGTCAAGAGAGGAAACAACAAAAGAAGGTATAAGATCATACCCAAAAAATAAAAATAAGAAAAAATGGAGATGTTCATTGAGCTGCTCAGTGTGGTGCAGTGTTCCTCAGGAGTTATTGGCTGAGCATCAGCAATAGGTGTCAATGGAGCTGGTAACAAACACAGCTTCCCAAGGCAGAGGGTCTGCTTGCAGCATGCAGTATGATCCTGACCCTGCTGACCCATCCTGCCTTCCCAGGCATGAGTCTCTGGGTGCTGTCTTATGGCTTGTGAGGCCACAGGCTCCTAGGCTGACAGCTGAACTCCAGTTGCCTTTTGTTTGCCTGAGTCAAGAAAAAATTTCTTTATACTTTGAAAGTGTATGTATACTGCTTGCAGAGTCTTCATCAGTAATGGCACCTCACTGCTGCTAAGTAGTCCCTGAGCATCTAATTTCATCTAACTGCTCAGCTGAATTGGCATGAAAAGGAGGAGTTCATCCCAAGGGACGAGAAGGAGAAAAAACCCACATATTTTGCAGATCTTCAGTGAGCCTACACATATATGAGCAGTCCAGGGCTATGAATTTTACTGTAGCATCCAGAAGCTTAATCTTTGGACTTGGCATTGGCAGAATTAGCATTACAGAATTATCAGTTTCCCACAAGAAGTCTGTGGCAGAGGACAGAACTTATAGCAATTGTTTTAATTCCAGCCTAGCTTTCCTCTCTGTAGCATTCACCTTCTCTCATATTACACAATACCTAGTTCAAGCAGGCACAGAATTAAGAAGCATAGAGTATTTCTGAGGTTCTTTGCACCATGACTAACTTTAACTTTAGTTCATGTTCTGTTTATTGTGTAAACTATTTGTCATGTAACAGAAGGCATAGCACAGGATAAACAGCTTGCTCAGAGAACTGAAAGCATTGTTCTTTGACTTGAAAAAGCAGTAAAACTGTTGTGAGTGATACATGTTTCCTATGTATTGTCATTCCAATAATGCATGGAAACATTCACACTGAAATACTGAAATAAAAGCAGCTGCAAGCATTATTGCATGCCTGAAGAAGATTATAGTTTGCTGCCTGCATATACAACAGTTACAGAATTTAAAATCTATGTTAAAATGTTTGCTGTCCATTTGAGTATATATAATGTCTTTTCTGATGGTGTATACTCAGACAAAACAAAAATAGCTTTCTGTCATAAATCCCCTGAAACTACATACTAGGTTTAAGTACTGCTTCTTCTGGAAGCTAATCTGCCAGCAGTGTTCAAGGAAACTTTCACATTGACACAATTTTCTTTGTATGACATCACTGTGATTGCACTTGATTGGAACTCTCCAATGTTTTTAGAGATACTTTTAAATGTATAATTTTTACCCTTTTAAGCTGTCAGACAACGGTGGATTTTTTTTCCACCTCTTTAGAGTTCTTCTAGAAAATATTTCTACAGTAATAAAACTCCACCTTTTCCCCAGACCTTGTAAATGATGAGTACACAAGCAGGACATCAAGTTTGAAATCAGATATCACAGTATTTGATTCATCTCTTGTTCGGTTCCTTAGTCTGGAATAATGCTGATGTTTTCTTCCCTTTCAGAAATCTGGTATGTGCTGTCATATTCACTTGCAATTAATACATGTCTGTTACAGTCCAATGGCTTTAACAATTGCAAACCTTCAAATATTTCTTCAGCTTCTCCTAACCAGTTGTTGCCATGGTATCCAGTCTGGCAGGAAAAAATGGCATAGTCTGCTTTTGACAAGTGTGTTGATGAGCATTACTGCTTTGTCTTATAGCTCTAATAAATACACTCTTATGGATAAAAACTGTGAGAAATTTGGTCATGTTATTAGGGGTAAAAAACTGCACATAACTTGCTCATAACTTTTAAAGGAATTTTACAGCTCTGTACCCATGGTTCATGTTTTAAAACTAGGAGCAGACATTCATGGACAGGGTGTATTCTTACTATACATTAAACTAAAGTATCTGATAATCAAGTTAATTTTTAAAGAAAAACCATAAATGAACATGAAAACTAATGAAAACTGCATGGTGTCATCTCAGGTTTGAAATTCTAGATGGACATGAATGAAAGGAAGCCTGCTCTTGGGCTGGGCTGACACTAGCACTTCAGCAAGTGAACTACTACAGGAAAGAAAACGTCCAGCCAGAGGTATTGTTAGTGATCAGTCCTTCTGAAGACAAGTGTGTAAGTCCAAATGTTACTTTGATTAGACAATATATGTTCATATGAGTGAGCTATGTTATGAAAAATACTGAAAGGTCTTTGTATTTGGTTTAAAATCATTTAGCTAAAGATGAGGAATATTTGTTTCCTGACTGTAGAAAATCTTGTATCAAATTTTACCAATAGAGGCAATGAGTACACACCTTTATAGGCTGAATCACCTAGTGAAGGGAGGACACTAGCTGAAACTGTAACTTCTTATCACCAACAGAAGAAAAGATAAAGAAACAGAAGGAATGGAAATGTAAAATAGGATATTTTAATAATTTTCAATGGAGCCTTAATCTACATTATCCCACCCTTGATTATCAGGCCAATTTGATAAATGTGCAAGAGGCTGTAATTACTTGTCTGCATTTTGAAAGTCTAGCTGCAGGATTACAAATGTGCTGTTTGGCAAGTACAGACATGGTTGTTAAGCACGTGAAAAATTTGCATCTGAAAAATTAACTGTCACCTGTAGATCCTGTTGTGAGTAAACAAAAGTTTTGAAAATTACATATGAAAAGACAAAGACATTTATTTTGATGCATTTGAAGAATGGCACATCAGAAAGATGTCTCTTCATAATTATGGGCTGTGACTCCAGTTAGAGCATCCAGGGCTACTGGGTGACTTAACTTAAATCTTTGACATTAACAGCATACCTATAAACTTATCATCTGATACTAACACTACAACCCAATTTATGTTATTTATTGTCATAACTATTCAGAGGTATTACATAATTTTTGTTTCTTTATTGCTACTGTGATGAATACTTTGTTATTGTTACTTATTCATGTTTATATTAATTTTCAGAATATATTTTCCTTTATCATTCAAAATTTCTATTCCTAGTGTAATAATTATATTGTTTGTGGTTTGTTAGATAGTTTTAAGCTAAAATTTAAGTACAATGTCTAGAGAAGAATATTTAAGAACAGGCTGATTCTAATGTATTAATTAAAACAGTGCTACTGATACATTTAAAACTGAGCATGTCTAGATTCACTATTAGTAAAGCAAGTATACTTATGATTAATACAAAAAAGCATGTCTGTATATATATATTTCAACAGTAACTGCAATCAGTAGTAGCAGCAGCACCAGCAGCCAAGTACATATTCAAATATGACTAATTACCACAAGATAATCATCAGTAAAGCAGCAAATACACTTCTGATTAACTACTTACATGCATGTCTGTATATGTATTATTCAAAGTAGAATAGGAACACTAACATCAAACCACTCCCAGAACTAGGGCCTCAAAATGACTCCCTTGAGCAGGGCCAACCCATGACAGACAAAGTCTCACTTCAAAGATGATCTGCATCATGAAGTCCGGCGTCAGCCACATGTCCCTGGTGATTGTCCAATCAATCTCACAGATCTCATAGAAAGGCTTCATTTTGAGTAGAAAGCAAGTCATTAAAGAGTGTAGGACAGTACCACCTGGAGCAGCCAATAGATATGGCTAATTTTTGTTTATCACTTGGGACAGGCAATAGAGGTTTTCTCTTCTTTCAGACCAGTTTTTATTTTTGCAGATTGTTTTACTGTTCTTTCAACTAGAACATCAAATAGCAGTTGTTAATTCCCAGTTTCTCAGGAAGTTTTCCCCTTTTTTTTTTAGGCTATTTTTCCCCTTTCCAGATGATAGCTCTTTAGCGGGACCTGTAGCAACAAGGGTTAATGGTTTTAAACTAAAAGAGGATAGATTTAGACTAGATATAATGAAAAAATATTCATAATGAGGATGGTGAAACACTGGCACAGATTGCCCAGAGAGGTGGTAGAAGCACCATCCCTGGAAATATTAAAAGTCAGGCTGGACAGGGCGCTGAGCAACCTATCTAGTTGAGGATGCAAGGTGGGGATGGACTGGATGACCTTTAAAGATTCGTTCCAACCCAAACTCTTCTGTCATTTTTGTTGCAGGTTCTTGTGTTTCCTCTCAATGACAGTATCTCAGGATTTATATGGGCTTTTTAGGTACCTAACTGCACTTCAGAGATGCCAGCTGCACTTCTCAATGATGTTTCTAGCTCCTAGGTAGATTTCCCAGGCTAGCAGCTATCTAGCAGTTCCCAGGCTGGAAGGCATCTTCTGTTAGGGTTTTAGCAGACATTTTCTGTCAGTATTTCTCCCATTAAAAAGAGCTTGCCTTTATGGCTGCTTCCATCAGGAAGACCTTACAATTGTATTAGGGTCAGAATTATGCTTAAGATGGCAACAAATCAGAAAAGTAGTCATAAATAGATACCTAGGGAAGGCTCTGGTCTATGAGTTCTTTAAGCCTATACTTCAGCACTCACAAGGCTAGGAATTCCCAGCACAGCTACCTGTAAAGTGAAGTATTCATTTTTTTCTTTCAAAAGCCAGCCTCCTACTACTTTCAACTTAACAACTTGTTCCTGTACTTGTAGAAACAGTGAAGACTTAATCCCTACCTATTCTTTTGCTACCATGTCTGATTTTATAGACCTCAGTCACAATCATCCTCTGACATGATTTTTCATGACTGAAGACATCTTTATGATAAGAATATTACAAAATTGTTTCTTAAACTAAAGAGCTTTCAGGTTTATGACCACCATAATTGCATTCCTCTGGATTTCTTCCAGTTCTCCTAAACATTTTTTGATAGGCAGAGATAGAACTACAAACTGTATTCAAGACATGAATAAAAGAAGGATATGTTAAACTGCATCATAATATTTTCCAATTTTTTACCACTCCTTTCCTAATAATTTTGAAAATTTACTTTCTTTTTTGACTGCTATTTCATGCCAAGTTGACAGTTTCATACTATTGTTTCAGTTCTCAGAGCCTATGATATTATTTTATGTTAAGATTATTTTTTGGAAAATGTCACTTTATATTTATCTGGATACAGTTCTATCCCTCAACCACTCAATCCTTAGTCATTCTGCAGTTGCTCAAAATCAGCTCTCATCCCTACTTGTCATTAGCAATCTTTTTACTTCATGTTTCCTGTCATTTATATGTTTAACAACACAGATTGCAGTCCACTTTGCTATGGAACTTGACTGTCAGTCTCCTCCCACTGCAAAACCTGACCTTTCACTGAAATCCTGCTTTTTTTAATCAACAGTTTAAGCAACCAATTACTACTATTCTTATGCCTTGGATGACTTCTTAAAAGCACTTGGTGAGGAACATTGCCAAAATCTGCTTGTAAACCAATGAAGTTTATACTAACCAGATTATTCTCCTTACTTGCATTCTTGGTGTCCCATTTCAGAAAGCCCAAGACCTGAGAGGAGACATTTCCCTTTATGAAAGCTATGTTCATTTCCCCAAGTGTATTTTATTTATACAGCCATCTAGCAATTTTGTCTTTATATTGTAGTGCAAATAAATGACACTGAACCACATCAATGATACATAGTCACCTCAGGTTTGCAGAAATACAGCCCAACCTCAAATCTCACTTACATACTTAATACTTCTAGGGCACTGAT
Source organism: Galbula dea (assembly GCA_013399015.1). Lineage (NCBI taxonomy): Eukaryota > Metazoa > Chordata > Aves > Piciformes > Galbulidae > Galbula > Galbula dea. The sequence goes on along the minus strand of VWZX01009063.1, from coordinate 843,110 downwards.
GATACAATTAATAGTTGAGCAGGATTGCCTGAACAATAGTGAACCCCAGGGATAAGAATTAAATGTCAGAGATGTCTATATCTGACAATATCTCCTTTTGTAATATAAAACAACGAAGCCTTACTTTAATCATCTAGGTTAAATGTCAACTTATTCATTTCTGAACCCTGACCACTCTCACAGATAGGAAGCATTAAGGTTTGTTGGGAAAATATTTAATCCTGCCTTTTTATTTCAGTGTTTACCTGTGGTACTTCTTTAACAAAAATAATGTGTCATCCTAGAAAATGCAGTTCTAGACTAGGCAGTGTTTTGCCATGGTGAGTGTTTTACAATTCACTTAATTAATGATCAGATTTTACTCCATTCTGACTAAATTTTTCCCCTAGTGTTCTTGTGTTCAGTGACCTTACCTTCTCTGTGTGTTGATGGGCTGGCTGTATTTTTCATGGTACACATATTTTGACAACCCTGGTGATAATAATTGGTCTCTCAGGAGCTTTCCATAATAAATCTATCTCACTGGCAGTCAGAAGTATATATGAACTCTCTGCCTTCTTTATCTTCATTGTTCAGCAGAGCCATACAAAAGAGAAGAATGTGTGGCAACATGGCAAATATTCTTCCTTTACACTTTATTATTCAGAATGTGAGAAAAAAACCAGTCATGATCAGAGAGGGTTGGATGACCTCAGCAGGTCCCTTGCAACCTTTGGAAAAGAACCAAAAGTTCTTTGAGAACACATGCAGTTTCTTGCTAGTCCATTGTCCCTTAGCTCATCTATGCAAATTATTAGCTAGAAATTCCTGGGCTGTTCAAGGAATTAATGATATAAAAGTACTGGGTCTGTATACAAGTTACAGCCCAAATGTAGCTAAAGAGCAAACTTGATTTTCATACTAGTAACTCATAACTTAAGTCTCAAGCTTTTGCCACAAATAATTGAGAATATTCATAAAAATAGTCTTTAACAATTGTGAAACAACAAAAAGCTCTTGCATTTTATTAATCCATATTTAATTACCTCCTACATAGTATCTTTTGATGTTCAAAGGTTGTTTTCAAAGTTAAAAGGGAAGTATGTTCTTCTTGATAGATAGTTTGTGAACAATTTGTTGTGATTCTGTGATTACTGGGCTGAAAATATCATGCCTATGAAGCTATGACCATATCTTACTTCTGTTTCTAGATTACATAAAGCTGACCAAGAACTCATAAAACTTTGGCTCTATTTTGGTAGAATGAAATTTCAAAGCATTCATTGTAGATGGGCAAATATTACAAGTATAGAATCTGACTTTCTCTTTTGAAAAGATACTGTCACTTCTGTCTGGAGTGACACTTTGTGAAGGACTACATAAGTTTGTGAAAGAAATCCCTTGCACGATGAAATCGGTGCTATTCTAAAATGTGGAAAAGCAGAAAACCAAAATGCTTGTGTTTTTCCCTTCAGAATCTCATAAAGACATCTTTTGGATTAGGAAAGGCAAGAATTGTGAGTACTGGCTGTGAATGAGTGGTCAGTATTTAAGCAAGTTTACAGATCATTAGTTTATGCTTACTAATATAGAAGGATTTTATTTATTACTTCTTTAGTACATAATTAAATCTTGAATATATTACTATGTATAATAGGTGAATTCATAAAGTGCTGTTTAGCTACACAAAGCTGTATTTTAATAAGGTGTCCTCTGTACTTAGTCATTTCCACAGTTGCAAACACATACATAACAGAAATATTTTCACCTGAAATTTTATTTCCACATTTCTGAAGTGATATTGTCAATAAAATGTTATATGAGAAACCCAGCTCATATCAAACTCAATACTAACTTTATCCTTTACTTCAATTACAGTAGAATTATACCATACTGAAAGGTATTGTCAAAGAAATGGAATCCTTATGCTTTTTTTTTTGTCTTTCACTTGTGTTATATTGCTATGCATGCTTAATTTTTTGATGCATTCCACCAGATGGTTGGATGTATTGCAGTCAGAGGGACAGAGGTTTGGGTTGTACCTATCTGTTTTTCAAACATTAAACATCTGCACTAAAGCAAGAACAAGGTAGGGTACATCTGAAAAAAACACTATAAGTGGCATAGCTCAGATATTTCTGTTACTGTTGCAATAAAATCTGCCTTAATTTGGGTATAGCTTGAGTATTTTTTTTTAATGTAGAATAAGTATGATCTTTCAGGAATTTAAAGCCAACGCAGTTGCTAGTTGGTAAGCTGTTTAAACAGAACAAGATTAGAAATTACCAGTTTCAAATTATCTTCTGTATTTCTGACTCCAAGATGGTATTTAAAATGTGAGTCTTAGAAGAAGTACAAAAGCTTTTCTTGTTAAGAAAAGCAGCTACTGCATATGAAGGATGATATTATTCAACACAAAATCAGAAGGCCTTTCAACACATGAATATAATGTGCACCTGCAGCAATCTTTCTGACACTATAAAGCTTCAGAGGACCCATTACTGTCTTCTAGTTTACAATCTGTGCACTAACAGGTTTTGTGATCGACAGAGCTATTACACACTCTATTGTGCCAATGTTATCTCTTCTGAGAAAAAAATTAAACAAAGGATGTTAAACAGAAAAAAGGTCTTAACATCTAACAAAGTTGTTTAAAATATTACAATATGGTTGCTGTAATATTATATAACACAAGACAGTGATGGTGTCATTTGAATAAAGACTCAAACCAAAATAATAGCTCAGATTCGGTTCTTTAATTGTGATTGAAATTATTACTGCTGAAAATGAGCTTGAGGTAGCATTGAGTAGCATTGCTGAAGCACACTCTTGGAAAGCACAGGAGTGTGATGGTTTGGAGCTGGTTCCCTGCCAAATGCCCAAACTCACGGTGAAATCCTTCTTCCCCCCCTTTCTCTCTCAGAGTTTAAGGAAAAAAACTATGAGAGAAACTAAAGAGCCTGAAACAACCCGAACTACATCAAAAGTATTTATATATATACATATAGCAGTTATATACAATTAAAATACTATGTACACGGTAGAGGGAACCCCCAAGGGAAAGGGAAAAGGGAAGCAAAAAGGGGGAAAAGGGGAAAAAAAGGAAAAGGGAAATTAAACCAGGTATGTACACTCGAAACCCAGGATAGAACTAATCAAAACAGAATCTTACTACTCTCCTTAAGATAGCAGAGTCTCACTGACCGACGCCAGCAACAGCTGCCTCTCAAGGCCTACAAGGCTTGACTCCTCTGCATGGGTGAGACCGATAGCAGAGAACCTGCATCCTCGGATCCACTGGAAGGCAAAAGAGAACGAGGGCCTCTCCCCCTCTGTATTTATACCCCCAGTTATGTAAAATCGTGTGGAATACTGGGTAAACATGATCACTTCCCTGGTTACAAACTGGTTACCAGGAAGAGCCTGGGTCAAACCATTACAAGGAGTCACTTCTTGAAAAGCAACCTTTTGGAGAATATTTCTAAGGAAAATCTTTCATACCTTTTCTGCATCAGTTTCTTCTAAGCTCTTTCTGAGTCCTACTAGTGACAGAACATTCTGTTTAGGAAACATTTTGATTTTAGTTTTCTGGGTTTTTTTGTGGTTTTACTTAAGCAGTCAGCAAAATAAGTAAGGCACACTTGGCAACAATCTGCTTACTTTAAGGTCTTTATATTCAGCTCTTTTTGACATCTACAGGGCAACTCATGTAGATCAAGTACAGGTCCTACAAACTTGTCTTTCTGTAGGGTAAGAGATGCATGTCAATTTGTTTGTAACAGTCTAAGCTGCTGTGCTGAAGTTAAAGGAACAAATTTGGACTGCGTGTAGCAAATCAGAGAATTCAATGATGTAAAAATAAGTGACTAGTTTAAACTGAGATTCCCTCAAGAATCCCACCTGGCTTTCACCTGTCACAGATGGGCTTCTCTTCCATGTCCCATGTCAGAACTTTCAGGACCATGCAGAGACCCTTCATGTTCCAGAATTTATGAAACAGCAGCAAGCACATATATTCCAGGAAGCTTACATCCAAAAGGAAACACTGTTAATGACAGCAGCAAGACCAATTCTTCATAAATGGTTAAGAATTGCTCTATAAATTGATAATATTCCTTTTTATCAAGGCCAAATTTGCTAGCTCAGGCAACTGAGTCTGTGGACAAATTGCAGCTTTTTCCCTGTTCCCAGACAGTGTTAAGAAAAGGGTTCTGTGGGTTTGTCACTTTTCATGGTCTCAGAAGTTAGCTCAGTACCTATCTAAAGAAAGCAGGATTCATTCAAAGACTGTAAATTAACCTGTGCAGTCTACCATGGATATCTGTCTTGTACAGAGCAATAATCTCCTATAATGAATTATTATCACACTCCATAGCACAAAGGCATCAATTTCAGTTTGGGATCTGGATCAGATTACACATTTCCAAACTGAGCCACACTGCCCAGAACTTTGGTGTGTTTTAAAAGACTTATGTATTTATCAAAAGAAGAAAGTATTTTCATATTCTGATCCTTTAATCACTCTTAAAAGCAAATAGCTGGCAAAACATCAAGATTGACATGATTTTAGGAATTTTGTACAGATGTTCATAAAATTAATGTAATCTTTATAATTACACATCATTTGGACATTGATAGGAGGATATTGGCCTTAATTACAAACCTCATCTGAATTATGAAGGTGTCTTTATTACTGTGTGAGTACAAATCTATATGTTTTAGAACACTGGCACATATCACAGTGTGACAAAATCCTGCAGTGCTATAAAGTGAGTTTGAGGAAGCAATAAAGTATCAATTTTAGAAAAAAAACCCCCACACTTATGCAAGATCAGCTTTAATTTGCTTGCACCCTGACAAAAATATCTAGTTCAGCCCTGCTACATAACAGTAGATTTTTGGTTGGGTGCCAGTTGATATTAACAGATCAATCAAGGCATTTGTTAATGATGTTTCCTTCAAAAATGTCAGAATACTTAAAGACTCATCCCATTTAATTGAAAACAGCATATGTTTCCTTGTTTGATTCTTTAAGAAAGGGCCTCTAATTTTAAGCATTTGGAACAATAAAGTCCTCAATAGTTACAGCCTGCCTTCCTTCCTTCTTTCCTTCCTTCTTTCCTTCCTTCCTTCCTCACTCCTTTCTACCCCCTCTTGTCTTGGTTGCTAAGGTTATTTGTGGTGAATCCCTCACAACTTTAAATGCCTGCCACTCCATTTGCCTCATTCAGATTAAGCTGCTGTTACTGCTTTGTTCTGATCTGGTATTGGAAAGTGACAAACTAAGTTTAGAATAATTATGACCTGTGGATTATACATTGATTTGCTGACAACGTCTTATAATTTGCCTGAAGCACAGCTTTTGCAAGCTTGCAGTTGCAGAAATTATGCTAAAATCCTACCTGTTTGGCCATGAAAGCATTTGTGAAGCTGATGGATGGAGAGGAGGTAATACTGGGCAAACAGGAGTCATTAAGACCTACAGCAATTAAGATACCCACTTCCCTCCAGTGACTGGATGGAGTATATAACAAACACATCTTTTTTTCATCCTGGGAGTTCAATGTAGTATATAAATCAGTGTGATAACACAACAGAAAAAGCAGAGAATTTAGAAAGTCCAGTGTAGTTGGTAATGACCACAATTATGCAAAGTCTTTGCTTCAGGAAATGTATATTTTGATCATACATATTCAGTTACATATAATAATAATATATACTCATCATATTCTCTAGATAACATATAAGAAAAAATGCATTTATTTCTTTTACTCTCCAAGTTTTTGTTGCAGTATTCTCTTCTGCTTATTGAGAATGCTTTAAGAATTTCACATATGAAGGCTGGAAACTTCCCATAGTGCTTTGATTATATAAAAACTGCTTTAGTTCCCATTGTAATGAGTAGGAGGTCTGTTTTAATTCTTCAAGAGACAATCTGGCTGCTCACTTTCCTTTCTCTGGCACATTTCTAATTCAAGTACACATTATAAAAGGAAAATCTCCCATGTTTTCATCAAAACCTGAATGTTTTATTTTATCTTTGTGTTAATGATGATGTCTCATGCCTCGTTTGTTCACAGTAATAGAGTTTTACTCTTCATTGGTAAGGAATTCAGAAGCATTTAGCTCTGTGAGTTAGTAGAATGATTTCTCTATTTTTCTTCTTAATTTGAATATTTGTTTTATTATTTGCCTTATTTTATTACAACCTCAGAAGAAATCCATCTACAGTGATCAGCTTGCAAAATGGCAGCATAAACATCTTCCTTCATGCTATGTTTGAACTGACCTACTGTCCTGGTCTCACTTGCTGAGTTTTAGTTCAAATAGAAAAAAGTTCAACAAAGCATTACGATAACATTTTGCCCTTACAAAAGAATCTGCTCCTCACCAGGACTTACTCTGTACGTTGATTTTCCAGTTGAATTAAAGAGTAGAAAGATATTGCATTTCTATGTTTCTTTTGTTCAAAATCATGTTATCATCATGAAATAAACCAAAGAGATTGAATGAGTCTGAGGCAAGAATGAACATGTAAAACAAAAAAATTCTAGCCAGGTTTTTATTCGCAAACCCTCCTTATTAAGTGGAGTGAGATGGGATGTTTCTCTGTGCACATATGGGGTTTGGGTCTGTAAGCTGGAAATGAAAGCATATTCTGAGTTTAATATCAAAATCTATAGGAAGTTCAATATCTTGTATTAAGTACAAGACAGTATCATTAGATATCTTAGACAAACATATGAAGCTCTAGGTGACATCTGCTTTTTGGTAAAAAATTGGCTAAGCATATCAATAACCACTTTAATGCAAAGAGTTGTTTCTGAGACAATATTATTTAGCTCTCTAATAGCATTGCACCACACACAAAAATTTATATCATACTAAAATGGTATGAACACTAAAATGCCACAATTGTCTCTTACTACTTTTTTAATTTTTGCTGGTTTAATTTCTAAGTGGTTTCTTCCTTTTTTTTTTCCTTAAGGTGTCTCAATAAAACCCCTCTAATATGTCTTTCTGTCTCTTTACTGAGATCCCATCAGCCATAGAATCCCAAAATTATTTGGGGGTGATGGGACCATGGGAGATCACCTCATCAACATCCTGCTTCACCTTAGTAAAATAAGATCAACAGCCATATGCTTGTCTAGTTTACATCCACCAGTGACTCTGCAAATCTTCTAACTGTGTTGGCTCTTAGGAAGCTTATTAACTTTCTTTTTTACTATAATTCAGGGTAAATTAGAGCAGTGTTTCCATAAAACATGCATTTTCCAAATCTTTTTACATTTTGTGGCTTTTCCTCAATAATAATAGATTTTTCTATGGCAGTATCCTGCACTCTAAATTCATGATGTGATGTACCATACACACTTGTTATATATATTATATGAAAATGACAAGAGGTCCAGCATAGTTTAAGAGATAGTCCTAGCAGAGATCTCAGTCACAGAACTTTTTAGAAAGCTTTATTTCCTTCCCTTCAGTTCCCCCCCCCTTTTTTTTTTGTTTCTTTTCTCCAGCTCTTTCTTTATTAATAGAATTTTTTATAAGCTATATGGAGTGAAAACTTTGATGCCTTTGCAACTGAAAAAAAGCCATAATATGCTCTAATTAGTCATCATTCATTTCAAAATCCATTTTAAATGAACAATGTTATTCATTAATGTTTCTTAGACAAAAATGTATTTTGTTCAATGCTCTTAAACAGCTTTGGAGTCAGTGTGTGCAAATTTAGCTTGTCATCATTCTGTTGGGGGGAAAAAAAGTGGTTGGACAATCTGCGGAGAAAGCAAGAAAAGACAATTATTTTATGTTCCAGTCACTTACTTCCAAGTGACAGTCCTAATGGAAGCAGGGAATGTATTTGATGCAAGTTTGACTAACAGTGTCGAGCTGACTCCAAAGTCACTGTTTTACTTACTTGAAGTTACAACTAAGTCAGCAGTTTGTTAGGCTCAAGGTAAGGAGGATTCACATCGGTCAATCATTTGGAGTGGAATAAACAGCAGATACAGTAATTCTGCTTGGCAGTTACACTGCGGGCATAGAGAGCTGCAACCACAAATCAGCACTGCTTACTCAAATGTTCCATGACTCTTCTTATCACTTTTTCAAAAGGATGTCATCATTCAATTAAATGAACAAGCTGTCATTATTAAAAATATAGAACTAAAGCATAGCTTTAAAAAGTTGAAAGCCACATGAACCTCTATCACTCTCCACTCCACTAAGCCAAACCACTTTTCTATTTTTAATGTTTTCATGCAAAATTTTTTCTAGCTTTACTTACTGGGCATCTTACTTGTAGTGGACTACCCTTGGAAAGAGATAAAACTTAAATAACATGAATAGAAACAGAGCCAAATAATATCATTTATTGGGAAATAAAAAGGAAATTTTTAGAGTTTGAAAAAGTTAAAACATGCCAAATCTGATTCTTGTTTAGATATATGTATTTTGTTCAGTTCTTTAACCTGAGGTTTAGAAAGCTTTAAGCAGTTGTCAGGAAAATGTATAGGAAGCCCTTTAAATGAGGATCAGGCACTATAAATCTTTGTGTCAGCCTTTTAATTAAGGAAAGAAAACTTATATTCCATGAAAGAAAGGTTGATTTGTGTGTGAAAGTTTGCTGTGTTGTTTAAAGGGACTGTCTGTAGGTGTATAAAAATGCTTTAGCTTCTCAAATATCTTTTCAAGTTGGAACAACAAATCTAACAGAGTAATAATGCTGCTCTAAGAGAGTTGAGAGTTATTCAACGGAGAGCATCCTGTAGTCATCATCCCTGTCTACAAACTTGCTTCTACAAAAAAATAGGGGGGGAAAAAAAGCATCAGGATTGTGTGAGACATGAGAAAGAGATGGCTTTGGCAATAAAATCACCAGGCAGAAGTCTGTGATCTAATGATGTGAACAGAATTATCAAGTAGAAGCAGTGCGATGCTATAAAGAGTTATAGTTCAAGTTGATGGAGAGAAATGGGAGTCCAGGACCAATAAGATAGATTGAAACTTTCTTATATGGAATGCAACCACTTGTCCTTCTACAAAGATACTGTTACTTGAAAGAGGAGTTGGAGAAAGGTATAGTGAATTAATAAATATGTTTTTAATTATATGTAATTCTTGGGCTTTGTACCTTATTTGGAAAAACATTGATGTGTTTCAAAGCTCTATGCCAAGCTTGTTTCTGATATCTATAGTGTTCTTTTAATAAGTAAGCTATGGTAGAAGACTAAAAAAATCACACTTGAACTAGAGTGTTTAAGGTACAAGCAGTCTCAGGAATAAGGATTAAACATATGGGAAAGGCTTTTTTGAATAAATTGGTAGATATAAGTCCTACAGGGAGGATAAGGTCTGCAGGACTTAGGTCTATTAATTTGTCCTAAAAGTCATCTGGTAACCTAGCAGTTTGTACATGGTGTGGCTGGAATGATGTTAATTTTCCTCATAGAATCATTAAATGGTTTGGGTTAGAAAGGACCTTAAAGATTGTCTAGATTCAACCCTCCTGCCATAGTCAAGGACAGCTTCCACTAGATCAGATTAAAGCCTCATCCAGCCTTGACCACTTCCAGGGAAGGGGCATGCACAACTTCTCTGAACAACCTGTACCACTATCTCATCACACTCAAATAATTTCTTCCTAATATCTAATCTAAATCTGTGCTCTTTCAGTTTAAAACTCTTACTCCTCATTTCATTACCACAGTCCCTCATAAAGAGTTCCTCTCCATCTCTCTGCAAGCCCCCTTTGTGTGAGAGAGGTGTTATTAAAAGGCACTCTAGCACGAGTATTCCAGGTAAGCTGTGAAATGTTTGTCTGGTTTTAATAAAGATCCTGTATCTCTGTGCATTTCAATTATCATAGCTTCTTAGTCAGTCTTTTTGGAACAGCAGATAACTATAAACTAGTATAATTCCATTAAAATCAGTAGAGCTACTGCTAATTTACATGTCTTGCTATCAAATCTAATTGCCATTGATGTTGAGAGTAACACCTTGCATTTGTATAGTGCTCTTTACTTGCAGTTCTCAAACTGCATACAAATGATCTAATTATCTTCATAATCCCTGCTTTGTAAAGGAAGTAATTGAAAGACAAAAGATGAAGTGACATGTTCACCATCTTTTAAGTCTAGTACATGCATTCTTCAGTTTCTATTGCCTAATTATGACTTTTCCACTAGCTTGTTGAGCACCTAATAAGCACCATATTTAATATATCATCTTTCAATGGACAGTTCAAAATCCTTTCACGTTCAAGGCTTGGATTCAGGTTTGGGTCTGTTGGGTTTTTTGGGGGGAGGGGGGAGTGGGTTAGACTAGAAAGAACTCTTAGGTCATCTGGTCAACATTTCACCTAGGGTGAGAATATTTAGGTTTTTCCTAAAATTGATTGTACATATTGTTAACCCATCCCCAAAATGTAGTGTATTGCAAGATTGAATTAGAAGGATTTGACTACGCTAATGAGTTTTTGCCATTGCCTTTACAGGTATTTTGCCCAAATTGCTGCTAAAAGGAAGATATTGTACAAATAGACACTCCCAGCCACTCATACACAGGTGACTTATTCATACTGTATAGAGTCCATATTCTTGTCTGAATTTTATTGTTGATTAATTTAGTATATCAGTGTGAAATAAAAACATTTTTCACGTGGGCCAAACAATTTATGTGATTGCTACTCATGCTAACACTGGAAGGCCAGTGGTATGGCTTACTCTCTTGTAAACAAATTGCAGATTTCTTCCTTTGAGTAATTTATTAGCCTAGTAGCATTTCTGCTTCAAGAGTCCCTGGAAACCATGTTTCAGAATAACATCATTATAGTAAAATTAAGTTCTGATATCTCACTGGAATAAAAGTTAAATGTATCATGCAGGAAGGTTTTGTGTACTTATATTTTCTTTTCATGATACCAAGGAAAGCAGTAAGATACTTTTCCATCAAGAATTTATGTGACATATGTACTGAAGAAATAATAAGACCTTGTGAGACCTATGAGATCTGTGACTATTCATCCTTTTTATGATAATCTTGACTGGATTTGCCATCCTCTTAACTGTCAACATGGAAAAGCTGCACACAGAACTCCTCCTGCCATTCAGACAATATGCTATGTACCTTTTCCCACTTTCTCCTGGTTCATCAAAATGCACTAATGAGATGTCTTCCTGTTGCCCACTTCTCAATGCAGTACATATCTCACAATAGGGAACATACTGAAGAAAATGAGATACCTCTTTAATACTTCAAAAGACAGAGAATGGTAATGGTTTCAGGAAGTGAAAAACTCATTTTGAGAGGAGTGAATACTTCTTTTAATGAAAACTTCTATATCAATTTGACAGAATAGTAGCAGAAATGGACTTTAATAAGTATTTTTTCGTTCCTTATTTTGATTGGTGGAGTCACCATTGCCTCTGGAAAAGAGAATAATAGTTTCTTGATATTTACAGAGGAACTGCCTGCTTCCTTGTAGAAAGTCTTCAACGTGGTTATAAAGAGAGAAATGGACTTCTTGTATACTTTGTCCCCACAGGAGTTGTCAGATTTGAGATGTGGAAGACAACTCAGAAGGTGACTATTGCAGAGGCTGAGAAATCAGAGGTGTCAGAGTTAAGAGCTTTCTCTGAGAGTAACCAGTCTTTCTGGATGAGGTCATCTGAAGACTGTAGATGTTGGAACTACTTCACAGAATATGCTATAACTAGTGGCTGTTACCCTCTGTTCCCCACTTTACTTCTGTGTGATTTGTGCAAAAAGTGATGCCACAGGCTTCAAGCTACAGGTCTCTGATGGATTGTATTGCTACTTCTCTGGTCCCCTTGTCCTTCCTATTCACTTGATGAAGAGCTATCAGCAGCCTGGAGTCTTTCTTCTCTTCTTTTTCTGTGAGGACTGGCTCCTTTTGTTATGTGAAAAGTAGCAATTCCTTGCACAAGAAAGGGATGTGCTTCATGGGATGTGATTTACCTTAGTCACTAACATAAGGAAGTGATGACATTTCTTCTGTTCCATTGATTACTGGCAAAAATGCACAACTGGTATGAACTTTAAATCAGAGTGGAAAGCAGAATGTTACCCACTATATTCACAGTATTTCGTCTCTGCACTGAGAAGAAAGCACTTGACTTTGCTCCTTATAGCAGAAATTTTATTCAGAGTACCTCAGATTCAAGGCCTGAAGTTTCTCATTTTTTCTAGCCCAGATTCAGTGCAGTTTCTACTGTCCCTTAATTATATATTTCAAACTCCTCTGCTCCTTACTCTAGAATCCAGGAATTTGAAGCTGCTGGAGCTCCTCCTATGCAAAACTGTGATACTAAACAAAAATCTTCTGCTTGTATCATACCTGAAACAGGTTTATCAGTTCCAAGGATTCATGAAAGGTTAAAAAAGAAATAGCAGACCAGACTGTCTGATTTATTTCATGTTCTCAAGTGCTTGTCTCCCTTTTAAGCCAACCCTATATCCTCCTAACAGTCTCCTAATTTATTTTTTCCTTCCAAACTATACATTCTAAATTCTTGTCTTTTTTTAATAGGTTTGCTCTGTATTCCTAAGACCAAAAAGCAGCAGCAACAGGACTGAGATAATTTCTCATTCCTCCTACGGTATTTTTTTTCTAGAAGAACAGTGGACATAAAAATGAAGAGAAAATTAAGCTGAAGAGCAGATAATTTTGTTTGGTAAATGAATTGTCAGGTCCTTTAGGGATGAGGCAGGTCTCTGCTTCATATCTACAAGTTCAGATTTTGCAAAGGCATATAACTCAGCCAGGTTCTTGCAGATTTTCACTGAAATGGCAAATGCTAATCACAGGGTAACTCACTGAATAAGTTAAGGCTGATCCAAAGCAGTGAGGTGAGATAACATTTCACAGAGAAAGAAATAATTGATTATTTTCAATAAGAACTAAGCAATATATTACCCTGATTTCTCATACTTGGAAACAATTAATTCACTGAAGCTGATATTAGGAAGAAAAATTCACCTAAGGGGCTGAGCAAAGTGGAAGTCTAAATGAGACACTTCGTTTGAATCACTTCAGGCAAAATTATTGTATTTTGTCAAGATAAAACCAACTAAAATAAAATTTTGTTTAGAGCTATTCCTTTCCTATGTATAAACTCTCTTAGAATACTACAAATCTGTATCATGAGTTTCACAAGTGCTGTATTTTAATTACTACCAGATTTTCTGTAAATATGTCAAAATATTTCACATCTTTAATTGATGGACAAGAAATATTTCTGTACCAATCTGAACGGAATACAAAGAATAATGTGTGAAGTGAGAGCAAATTAAAAAAACACCAACAAATCTTTAAAGCAAAACTCCAGGAGAAATTTTGATTTTAGAAGCCTCATGCACGATAACCTAATTCCTTTCGAAATGTCACAGGAAAGCACATGATTGTGTAATGATCTCATATAGCTCCTGGTTTACATTCAGAGCACAGTCCTGTTCAGCTAATATATATTCAACCATTTTGAATAGCAATTTTAGAGGTATTTAAACAAGTCTAATAGTTGGAATAAGAAGGTTAAAGAAGTCTGACTTTAGTACTTTCTTCATGCAAATTATTTTATTTTATTAATAATGGGGCAGTTAGTTTTATTTAAAGTGTTCTGTGGCTTACTCAAGTGCAAAACTAAGTACAAGGCAGCTGAACATAAGGAGGAACTTTGAGAGTGGTGGAGCTCTGGGCCAGGCTGCATAGGGAGGTGGTGGAGTCTCCTTGTCTGCAGACTCCAAACCCACCTGGATGCCATCCTGTGCAACCTGCTCAGGGTGAACATGCTCTGACAGGTGGGTTGGACTAGATATCTCCAGAGGTCCCTTCCAACCCCTAACATTCTGTGATTCAGTGAAAGCAGACACCTAGAAACCAGAAAGATATCAGCAGAGCTCTCTATATAGGCTTTTTTTTTTTTTCTTTCTGAACAAGATACTAAACTCCTCTGGAAAAAGAAAGTCTATTTTTGTACTTCCGTGTTAAAATGATACAATTTCTAGTACTTCAGGTTTGTATTTTGCTTTTTTTTTTATTATTTTTTTTTTCTGTTATAGAAACCATATTGTATTTACAAAACAAAAGCTTTGTGTGTCAGTGTAAAATATTGGGGAGAGGAAGAAATCTTTTTTCTTATTAAAAAAAAGGACAAAATAAAAAACCCATTCTCCACCCAGTTGTAACTGCACTGCAGCTATACCTCCTACTGCCATTTTCTGTTTCATGGTGATTGTGTTTTAAGCCCTGCTTTGTCAGCTCACATTAAATGTAGCCTTTCTAATTTAAATATAGTTTATATGAAAAAGATCTAATACCCTAGTTTGTACTACCTTATTTGTAAACAGGGAGAAGAGTCTGCTGTATGTGTCTAGAAGAAACCGGCATTTCCCTTCACCTTGTAATTAATACAGTTAGAGTCCCACAGCTTATTCTATAAGGTACTGACATGAACTACATGTAAGCCTCTACAGTTCAGAGTAGCCAATTATACCTGCTGACTGTCTGCTGGTAGCCATGGTATCTACAGGCTTTGTTGGTTGTTCTCACAGCAATCTCAGAGCTTAAATAAGCTCAGACACTGCCTCAGCTAGTTCTAAATTCATTCTGCCCTGGCTTTTGCAGAGGGATCACAATGCCACTCATTAGGGACTGAAGTGTAAGTCTCAGGAGCCCCAAAGCCTCTGTGCTATGCCAAGTAGCCTTCACAGGAACAGGAGGGATATGTTTTTCTTAGGCTCATGCAGAGGTTTCAGCAAAAATTAACAAAATTCCAGAGCTATTAATGAATCTGTTGCTTGGGGGAGCAAGCCATCAATAGGCTGACACTTCCCTGAGCAGAGAGAGGTCTGCTGTGGGTATTCCCTGGGTGAGTTTTTGTCTGCTTGTGTAACTAGCTAAAGGAGAGTCTGGCTGACAGGTCTTGCTGATGAAAACCTAAGCCATCCTCAAAAATCTTTTTTGGATGAAAACACTGATTTTCTTAAAGGACAATTCCATACATTGATATTATGGCTCACAGAAACAAGCATTTAAGAAACATTTAGTCATGCACTGCATGAATTTGTTGATTTATTGGTAAATATTAGGATCTTTCAGACATTGTTATATTGTGACATTTAACTGCAGCCCTGGTATGACATGCCATATAGATCTGTACAGCCCAAAAGAAAGCAGCTCACAGATACATAGTGATCCTCAGAGCTTTTCAATTAATGAGTTCATTGGATTTAAATGATTTAATCTTGCTTTGCTCTGTATTTGCTCTGCACCCTGTGATTGTACCTATTTTGTTATGAGTTAACAAAACATAACAGTTTATCTTACAATAAACATAACATAAACATAAGCATGAGCACTAATAATATGATGATGATTAATAAATAGACACTGGTGTCGTAAATAACTTAGCACATCATTTCAAGCTAAAATGAACATTTCTAGGACCATCTCTAGGTCTCCTTAGAAGACAAACAGATTATACAAGCATTGTTTTTATCGACCTACCACATTTTCAATAACCAGAAAATCAAAAATCCATGTAATAAAACAATAAGTTTCCCTAGGAAATGATGACATTGCCTCGAACCATTATTATGGCTCTTGCAAGAACATGCCTATAGTACCTCACTAGTTTTCCACCAAAATGTCAAACAAGTAACATGTTTTACTGCTTCAAATTTACCTTTTTTTTTTTGAGAATGGGTAGTTTTTTCCACCCACACTATTAAAGTTAATAATGCATTGCATTGCAGTGAATAGGTGTTATTCATAAATTTAAGTAGAACAAATTCCTTTCTACAATTTAATTTCTGAATCACTGGGAGCTTTTATTCAATTGGCTTTCTACAAATTAATTCATCTTGGCAGACAAGTTTTGCTATTATTATTCTTATGATAATACTACATCAGAAGACCAAAACACTGCAAATGAGGAATTGATCCATGGTTATTCTGCTCTTATTACCTCCCTCACTGTTTATAATAATGTTAAGTAAAGCTCTTATGTTGTAAATCACATATTTTGTATTCTTAATATTTCAGGAGCACATTGTCTCTTTTGAGGCTAATAAAGACTCTTTTTGAGCTTTAAGTAATGTTAAAGGATCTGTTAGCTTTAGGAAAACAACACATAATATTATTGTAGAGAAGTTTATTTTAGCTTTTGACTGCTCTTTTCAGAGCCTAAATAAACTATACAAAACATGTTCATTCTCTTTGTGCCCAATATTTAAATCACACAAATAGGGTAAGTCTAGTAAAGAAATTACACCAATTTCACTGTCAAAAGAACAAATGGCATAATTAATTTAAGGCTTCATGGCTTCCATTAACTTTTTCTAACTTATCTACTTCAGAGGTTAGAGTCAATTCCTTAAAAGTGTTTGGGAACTGGAATAGACTATCATGAGGTATAACACCAACTCTTCAGTGTATCTTTTATTCTGAATAGACATCATTGTAGATCTCCAAGCAAGAAAATAAACACAGGTTTTCTATAGCAAAGTAATAATCTAATTTGAACTTATATCTTCTGTGACTCTTTTTAAAACAAAGTCTTACTCAAGTAGGTAGTGGCTTCTTCATTGTCCCAGCAAAATAGATGTCTATGTTAATAGGAATAAACCACCTATGTACTAGATGATTTTTGTTGTCGTTACCTGCTTTGCCCTAGGACTGTGACTGCATGTTGAATGAAAGGGGAGAAAAAAAAGAATACTTTTCATGACATTGATGTGATTTATTAATGGATTGTTGACTGGCTATTACTTTGTGAAGTTATCATTGTGTATTTTGGTCTAATGAAACAAGCTATTGACCTAAGGCAAGCACCTTGTGTAACTACTGTGTTATTGTATATTTCCATTACTGAAACTTTTTTTTTTAATTCATAAATTCATTTCTGGACATTGCATTGTATTAATGTGCACATATTTATTTCTCACACAACAAAATATTTTCATAACAAAAAGATTTCAGGAAAGTATCAGGATGCTAACAGGTTAGTTTCATTTTTATTTCTCAGTAAAAAGTTCCATGGTCAAAGTGATCATTGACATGGTTTTGAAATAGAACAGAAAGAGCTCCATTGGATATTGGAATGCATTTTTCTGTTCCCTGGAAACTGAACTAATGGCAATACATTGTTAACCTGCTAACCTTACCCTGATTTAATAGTGCCTGAAATAATGCTAAGATAATAAGCAGGGTCAAGCAGTCCTACTGTGTTCTGAGTGCATTCTGTGCCTTACATATTTTCTTTTCTGCTTGACAGAGAAACAATGTTGAGAGCAGTTTGTTTTATTTAAATCTCCTGATAATACAATAAGAGCAAGAGTAAATGGTAATTAAGTAAATGACATTAAAAAATCTTCCAAAGAAATAAGCTATTGGTTTTATTGAAAGCAAAGCTTATTTCATTATGAAAAGTACAAGGATTAACGCTAATTGGATTAAACACCCACTGGACATTAAATAAGGCCATTTCTAAGGCATTTTTTAATGATGATTTACAAAAGACAATATGCCACAATGAAGAAAATTGTCTTTAATCACTCCTTAACATTGTCTGAACACTGCTGTGGCCAGAAACATTCAACAGACCTTTTACACACAACACAGAACAGACTGAAAAAACGAAGAACTAGGGCAATTTCACATAAGACATGCAAAACACTGTTCTTCCAAATCAACCTATCCTTATATATTGTTTGCTTTCTATAATAGTATTTCTGACAGAATTTTAAGATATTCACTATTCTTTTTAGTATTTAAATTCATGAAAGGCAAGGCAAGACCTTGTGGACAGAAACTTAGATGAGACATTTTCTGCTTTGACAAGTAGCTTTATGCTATTCAATACTGAATGATGCGTGAGAATACTGCTGTCAGGTTTGTTAGCAATATGCATCATTCTCCTCTGTAATCAATACCTTCAATGGCTGATGACTAGCAGGAGACCAGAAGTGTGAGAACATTTAGCTGCTTGTCTTGCTATGAATTGTGATTTAACTTCATCTTATAAGATGCCTTTGGATGTCATTGAATAAATGTAGGATGATACGGACCAGTACCATGAAAATTTGTTTTCATGTTGGTATTATTTTTGTCTGGATGTAAGTCAACTTATATTGTCAGTACAACTAAAGAACAGTCAATATTCATGTCAGTAACCCTTCAAGAATTCTCTTTAATTTTGAGCAATAAGTATGTATATATTTGAAGTTATATGTCATTTATATTTGTTCTCATATAAAGGAGAGTACAAAACACTGGTATTTTTCATGGATCTGCTAAATGACATTAGGAAACTTCAGCTTATCACACATATCATATTTTAAGAAAATACTTCTCCTACAAGTTTGTTTAATTACTATTGATCTACTGATAATATTCCTCTCTTTGTAAAACAGATTGTACCTAAAATACTTAATTTCTCAAAATTACAAAGGTATTAAGTCCTGTTGTCTTGTAACATGTTATTTTCCCTTGGAATTGCGAGGTATATTACTAAAACTTTTATCTGCTCTATCAGCACTTTCTTCATAATTCTTAAAAATGTTAACCTATTTCTCTTATTATAATTTCTAAGATTTCTTGCGTTTCTAACATAATCTGAAAGCATCTGTTCTTTTACTCCTCCCAACATTGTGTTTTCCTTGATGTCTTCAGATCTCCTTAATAATTATCTCCAGTTAGTAACTAGGTTGAAGTTTGTTTCCCTTTTTCTGTTATTTGAATTATAGTTCTAGTTCCTAACATTCTTGCTTATGTGTACAATAAAACATGTTACAAGTCTATACCAATTAGTTATGTTAGATGTCTTGGACCAGGTTCAAGAT
The DNA here is from genome assembly GCA_013399015.1 of Galbula dea. NCBI lineage: Eukaryota > Metazoa > Chordata > Aves > Piciformes > Galbulidae > Galbula > Galbula dea. The sequence goes on along the minus strand of VWZX01009063.1, from coordinate 824,261 downwards.
CAATAATTTATCATAATTAACCTCTGTTTAGGCAAAATGTGCTTAAATGGAGGTTATTTTATACAAATGCATGTTTAGTTATTAGTTTATCTAGATAGAGAAGGTATAATGTGAAGAGATCATAAACGCTTTTCATTTTATATTTTAATTGTGAAAAGAGCTTGTGAAAATGAGCAGATATGATTCTGAAGTGAGATTCAATGCAGATTTGATGCCTTTGCAGCTCATGATGCATTTGATGTGTGGTAAATGAAGTTCATGTTTATTTCACTTTTTTCTTCTTTTCTTTTTGAGTTCTTTTGTTTTCTTTATCTTCATCAATGCATCTGTCATCCTAAGCAACACAAAGTATAATATTTAGGATTCTTTTCTCCTCATTTTTGCTGCATTACTCTTTAATTTTTCCATTTCTCTATTGTAATTTAAAATAAATTAAGCATATTTTCCTTAAAACTTAAAGAGTCTGAAATGAAAGTCTAACTGAAAGGAAAATTACAGAAATGAGAAAAGAAGGCAAAACAGCATATGAGATTGTAATGTATTCAGAGAGAAAGTGAACACTGGAAAAAAGAACTGGAAAGAAATGTCATTTAATATATAGGGTTTATTAATTTATTGTTCTTGTTTTTCTTTAATCATAGGTTGAAAAATAATTTAGAACATGCATAGGAGATGAAAAGTTTTAATTGAAGTTTTCCTGTCAAAGAATACCTACAGCCTTACTTGAGCAATACCATTCAAGTCACTGAAAAATTTACCCCCGAGAATTTACACTGGTATGTATATATATGTAGAAGCCTGTACAATAATCTCATCTCTCTGAACAAGTTTTTTTCATTACTGTGCTTTCAAAAACTGGACTAACAAAATCCATTACTCATTTTTTAATCCCAATGCTTCCATATACAAAAATATATATCACCTCAACATACAGTTAAATTAACAGCACTATCCATCCCAGATAAACTTCAAGGTCATTTGCTTAATGAAGCATTTATTTCTATTTCTATACAAAAACATAATCTTTAAATTTATTAAAGCTGTGTGTATCCTTTGGTTTTTGATTTCCTGATTTGTCTGATTCTAAGACATTTCCATAAATTTTAAAAGTGCATGGCAATTACTCAACAGAGCATAATTTGCTACTGAAACCTATTTTCTTCCAAAGATCAAGGAATATCCAGTCTAAGTTTTCTGCAAGGTGATGTATTACAGAAAATTAAACTGTAAATGGAAATTTTTAGTATATTTTCTTTTTAAAATCAGTAAAAAGTGGTCTTCTCAGTGATACAAGTAAGATTTCTGCTTGTGCATGCACATGTAAAGATATATTTTCCCAGGCCGATCTATGATACTTAAAAATAGTAGTAAACCCCAAAACATTGTCTGTACATGTCAGTATGTGGCTTTGCTACAGCTCTAATTTAGGAAATGCAGTGGAATTGGCTGTGTTTAAGTTACTTTCCTCCATAGTAGCCCACATGGTGCTGTGCTTTGTGTTTGTGGCTAAAGCAATGCTGATAACATGTCAGTCTTTTAGATTTTGCTCAACACTTGCATAGAATCAAGACTTTTACTATTTTCTCCCTCCTTGCCCTAAGTGGGTGTATGAGTTTAGGAAGGGACACAACCTGGACAGCTGGCCCTGGCTGACCCAAAAGATCTTCCATGCTATAGGATGTTGTGCTCTGCAATGCAGACTCAGTGGAGGGAGGAGAAGGGGTGATCTTTGTGGTTATGCATTTCCCTTCCCAAGCAACTGTTCCGTGTGCTGAGGCCCTGCTTTCCAGAAAGTGGCTGGACATCTTCTTGCTGACGGAAAATAGTGAATTAATGCTTCTTTTACTTTTTTGCTAGTACAGGCAGATTTTGCCTACCCTATTAAACTGTCATTATCTTGATCCATGAGTCTTCTTGCCTGCTTTTTATTTTCTCCCACAGGAGATTTCATCCTGCAGGATAGGGGAATGAGTGAGAGGCTGAGTGGGTGTTTGGCTGCCAGTCATAGTCAAAACATCATGGCAACAAAGTCCCTGAGGTCAAGTTTAATGTAGTGCAGTCTCCCTATTTCTTAACTTTTGGTGCTGTTTTTAAAATAGGGACATATTTATGATTTTGATACTGGAAAGAAATGGTATCTAGTGTTCAAATGGCTCTGCAAGATGTAGATATTCACCTATTAATAGGAAGGATAACTAAACACAAAATAATAACTTGTGTCTTATTATACTCTTGTAGCAGTTTACTTCTGTGAGGAACAGATATCAAGGCTATCAGAAGTTGATTTCTACCTCTTACCTTTCTTGCCTTGACAAGGAAACCACTCATTTTCTTAACCCAATGCACCTGTGCCTCCTTTAAAACTCCTCAGTTACACTCACAATAATTTTGGAAAAACACAGAGAAGCTGTGGTGAGGTGCCAGAAGTGGATATGAAGGTAGTACAGTGGCAGACGAGAGAACAAAGGGAATTGAAGATTGAAATCTGTATAAGTCTTTCTTTACTATATGACCTCCACAGTGAGAAAGGAAAAGATCTACCCTGACTATTTGGTTATGAACTGTGTTTATTACCCGGGTTTATTAATTTGGAGTGGACCAAGGACTTATCACTTAATGACACTAATCAAGCTTATTAATTATTTTTTTACAGACACTGAATTTTCAAAGGTAAAATGGGTTTAAATAGCAAATACTTCCAAATTCCTCTGAGAAGGATGTGTTTAGTCATGTGAGCTATTTCCATTTAGAGGTTGGATGGCAAAATCTTCCTGGCTTTACTCTGCACTGCACAGAAACATGAATATCAGTTTGCAGAGGTGCATAAGGATGGAAATGTTTTGGCATCAACTGGGAAGGCAGCAGACATCACTGCAAGGATGATTGTTGATAACACCTCACTATCTGGCCTGAATATCTCAGATAAACCTAGGTGAGATCAGTCCTGCTCCCTTTAATTCAAAAAGTGCAAAGGAAAAAAAAAAAACATATACTAATTAGAAACATTAGAAGGAGAAATCAGTTGGAGAAATTCAATCCAATTAGCTGTACTATTTTAAAAACTCTGCAACCTGTAGTTACACTTTCTTGTGTCACAAAAAGCCAACATGCTGAAGTTAAAAGCCAGTTTGAAACATATCCAAAATGACCTTGAACAGCTTTAAATAAAACTTAAAGAATTGTTTACATACCTAATCTTTGCCTGGAAACAAACACAGCTATGCATTAGGAGGTTATTAACACAAATAAGAGGCTCCAGGAGCGTGGGAGCTTTATCCATCATTTAGAATGTTTTAATTAAGACCACAGTGAAATTCTGCCACTTATTAGTACTTTGCATTCCAGATTATAGTTAACATATTGCTGAAATCTCTGGGAAAACAACAACAGCAGCAACAACAACAACAACAACAAACCACATAGAACATTAATTCTCTCTTCTCTGAAAGAGAGGAATCAATAGAATCAAATCACTTATGCTAGTCTCCAAAAAGAAAGAGATTCAAAAAGCTGTGGACCAAAACCAGTAAGCTACAAAATAAGGTAATTTGTACCACAGCTGTAGGAAATAGAATATAAGTGGTTTTAAGAAGCAGCAAGTAATTCACAACAGTTACTGAAATTGTCAGAAGTCTTAAAAGTACATTTTGTATTCTGCACAAATTAAAGGAAATATGCCTATTTGGTTGTCTCCTGCACAGCTGAATTTCTATTTACTTTATTCATTGTTGAGGTTCCCATTTGATGTCATTTTTTAAGTCTATGCAATAAACTTTCAAGAATCACTTCACAAGAAGCAGAAACAAATCCCTATCCATCTTTCTTTGTTTATGGAATGGGAAGCTTCTTTGCAATGAATTGGAAATTAAATGTGTTTTTCAATATTACAGCCCTGCTTGGATTGGAAGGAGTGTTCTGTTTTTCAACTGCCTTCTATCCTTATTCCAGCTAACTTTTTTCCTAATATGTGAACTTGCTTCTCAATGAACACTGAAGTTTTTCAGTCATAAGAAGCTAATTCCATTAAGCAAACATGATTGAAACATCTTTACTTGATGAAGGTAGGGGATCTGTCTGTTATCTTAGGAACACCTAATGTGCTATTCTATTTTCATGTGAACATAGAGACAATCTCACCTGTCTCAGCTTTTGTACAGAAATGCACTCAAGTCCTCTGAGTGAAGCTAGATGTATTTATGATTTGCCTGCAATAACCTGAAGATCAGGTGGAAATTACTTTCATTTCATTTCATTTCATGATCATTTCATCTCTAAACCTATAACTTTAGGGATAGTTAACTACTATTACTATGGGAACTATAAAAAGTTAAGATACTACCCCAGTTACATTTTTAAATGAGATAGCTTCCTGAAGAATATTAGATAAACTAAAGTGAAGGGGGCTTGGTTTGGGGGGGATTTTTGTTTGATTGGTTTTGTCTTTTTTTGGAGGGGTTGTTTGGTTTGGTGTGGTTTTTTTTCCTATTAAATAGTAATGTGTTCAATTACTTTTACTTCTTGACTCCTACTTATAACAAAAGTTCCCAGAGCTGTAGCATGAGTCACAGGAAGAAATTACACAGAAAGTATTTCTTTATTTTTAAACAGGAAGAGTTTATGTCTCATACTGAGGTCAAATACTATCCCCACAAGATTTAGCCTGGAAATCTTAGTTGTCTGTGAACCTTCCAGGTTTACTATGAATTAATTTACTATGAATTAAGATAATGATTCTATTACAGACACATATTTTGTTTTGTATTCTTAAAAACCTATGAATGACTCTTTCTCATTGACTCTTTCACAGAGTTTTAACCTGCATAATTAAATTGGAAGGGTTGGCTGGAATTCCATTATAATGAATTTGTTATATGGATAGATGCACATTTTCCATTTTTTTTTTTTAAATCAAAAGGTTGTAAATCTGGAAAATATAGCCATGGGTTTTTTTCCACCTACCCCAGTGTCTTCTCAATATATATCACTGAAATTAAGGTGTACAGCAAGGATGTTAAAAGTTATAGAAACTTTTGAGCAAAGGGGATTTTCTAATCTGTGTAAGAATGGTTTATAAATTCTGAAAAAGTTGTTCTGCTCTGATTAACTGAAATCTGGATTATTCATATATTAGCTGTTATTTTAGGTAATGTGGTTCAGGTATCAAGTAGGATTTGAAATCAAATTCTCAAGGGAAACTACAAAAGAACAGAAGAGTTAAACTTTCCACAAATGCTTTGTGTAAGTTAAGGGAGGCAACAGGACACAAACTATTAACCTGGTGTGAAAATGGACTTTATCACATGGAATTATTAAGAAACAATGACTATAGCTAAGTTTCAATGTCAAAGGCTTTCATGGGTCTGGAAGTGTCAAATGCTCTCAGTTCCTCTTGTCCCATACCTTCAACTCCAGAGAGCTGTACTCATATTTTTCATAACACTTATGTTTAAGCAAAGTGCAATAGTCACATCTTCACTCTGAAAATGAGTACAGGTGTTAAGAGTCACTGACATGGCCAAAGAGAGGGTTAATATATCTGGTTTACATAAAATGATCACAGAAAATGTGAATTTAGTTTGGTGATCTTATTGTAGTTCTCAGTGGAAGGCTGGCCAGTTCAAAACTCACCACACAACTCAACACAGATCTGACAGCCTTGGCACAAGGCAGCTAGTATTAAAGCAGCAGAGTTGTTGTAAGTCAGGAGTAGAGAGCCTTTTGCAGTGATGTATAGAGATGCTAATGCACAGCACCTGTCAACACTGTGCCTTGAATCAGCCTGTACTGTAAATCTTTCATTTTCATGGACAGTAAAATCCCCCAAACTTACAAAGACATATAAATTCAATAAAAAACAATTACTTCATATTTGGAGTCCTTCTTGGTTATAATATCTTCTGTGCATTTGTTTAGGAAAATCAATGAACCAGTTTGGAACTGGGATATCTGGTTTTGTGTATGCTGCTATAAGACACATTAGTATTTTTGTCCTGGGTATAGCTTATAGCATCTCAAAATGCATATCATTATATTGTTCACATCCACACTCTTGAAACGGGCTTGATAGATAAGGTTTAGTAAGACAAAGGAGAAGATTTGTTTGCACAAAGATTATGTTAAACTTGCTGGAAGCAGTAGTGAAATCTCAGGAGAAGAAACATAAAGCAAGCAGGCAATTTGTACGCCTCTCATCTCCCTGCAGTTCCAAGAGGTTACATATAAGAAGATTAGGAAACAACATACAGACACAATTGATAAGCTTCCTAATGAAAACAAATTTGCCATGTTTGATGGCTTCTATGTATCATCATTTTTTGACAGCAGCATAATGTGGAAAGACAATTTAATGCAATAAGAAGATTTCACTTTCTAAGTGAATTGTTTGGGCTCATACTCTTACAATGGAAGAAGAATTGAAATGACATTGGAATAACCTAATTCCAAGACTCTTAAGAAGCAGATAGGCATTGATGGAAGTGATGCTATTCTTTTGATGGTTATTTAATTTTCCAAGTGAAATTTCAGAAAACAAAGTAGCTTGAATGGATTGGTCAATATATGATACCTGTGGGCACTGTCATAACTCTCTTATTTAGGTAAAACTGACTAGCATACACACCAGGCATTTGAAACAGAAAGCTGAAGTAGCCATATCCAATCCACCCATTTGCTAAAGCAGGCTTAAGTGGCTTAAGTTGCAGAAAGATATTCATGCTGGTTTGAGCTTCCTTATGTTCAAGCTTATCACAGTGCTGCTTCTCAAAAATACATTATAGATCCTCTCTTTAGAAATATTGATATACATTAGATGCTTTGCTCTGCTCTCTGTAATCGTTATCCCTGACTATTCACATATGAAGCATCCTTTTGATTGAATATCTTTGCTTGAACTTGTAATTTCTTCCTTCCATTAGATCAGTGCTCACCTTACAGTGATTAAATTTGAATTTCGGGGTTTTTCTGAAGGCATGAGTAAATTAGACAAGACTCAGTAATTTGGTTAATTCTTTGCTCATTTCATTTATGTGCCAAATAACCTTTGCATCCTTTTAGGCTAAAATTTGCACCATTTCCCCTGACTTCCACAAAAATTCTACTGGTGTGTTGTGACTCAATAGTTGAGAGGTGCAGAGCAGGACAAGAGACTATGGAAATAATTTTAAAAAATAGGGTTTCATAATGGAATTAAAGAAAATTTTTTTCATCACAAGGACAGAAAAACATGGGCATAGATTTCCCAGAGAAGCTGTACAGTCTCTGTGATTGTTGGTTAGAAAGGTTTGACCTGACACAGCCCTGAACAACCTGGTTTGATCTCAGACCTGACCGTAATTTGATCAGGAAATTGGACTAGCAATGTCCTGAGGTCCCTTCCTCTATGAATTATATTATGAAGCACAGTCTTTTTTATGTTCCAGTCTGGTTGTTTTTCAACAATTCAGCAGTATTTAAAAAAAAAATGGACTAGTTCTCAATATTAGAAATCATTTTATATTAACCATTCTCTTTTAAATTTACTTTCCTTCTAAATGTTAACATTAAGCTGTTGGCTCAAGCATGTACATAAGTTTAATTAATATGTTACGTCTCTTTTTTTCCAGATCATTAATGAAGATGCTAAAAGCTAACTTAATACACTGCTTTGCTTATACTCAACAGAAATAATGAAAAATTTGCTTCCTCACAGGAGTAACCCAATGTGGTAATTCCTTTCAATAATTTGCACCAGTGTTGCTGCTGCTCATAACTAGCTGAATATTAATTCTCTTGAAATATGACTGAGAAATTTATATTAATGTTAACCTAATGCTTCTTTTAGATTTACAGCTGGTTTTAATTATTTGAACAATCAACAGAAAATGAAAACCTGTAATCAGTGAGATTTCACCTCCACAGATGATTTTCTCTGAATTTACTTAATAAAGTAGACAAAATTTGATGAATTATTCCTAGGACTTTGCCTTTGCATTTTCCTGTTAATTGCCTTTATTACAGCAATTGAAGGTTGTATATATATTTATTAAGGTCTAATTAAAAAAAAAAATAGAAACCCCATCCAAACCAAACTACAAACCCAAACAAACAATCAAAAAAGTCACAGAACTGTTGAGGTTGATATTCCCTTCTTCAACAGGACAGGGAGAGAAAATAAGTGGAAAAAACTCATGGGTCAAGATAAATACAGAAAGATCACTTAGCAACTACCATGATGAGCAAAACATGTTCAACATGTCAAAAACTATTTAAATTCATTCCTGTGTAAAGTGGATTTGGAGAGCAAGAAACAAAGACAAAACCTAAAAAACTTTCCCCCAAACACCACCCTTTTTTCCTAGAATTAATCTGAATCATTCATTCCTGACCCTTCTACCTCCTCCCCTCCCTGATCCCCTAGTCTGAGTGGTGGGAAGGGGTGGGAATTTAGGAGGTTATGATCAGTCCATAGCAGTTCCTCTCTACCACTCCCTTCTCCTCATACTTTTACCCTACTCTGAAGTGGGTCCTCCACAGCCTGTAGTCCTTCAGAATAAACCTACCCCTGCATGGAATCCTCTCCATAGGCCACAGTTTCTACCAAGAGCTCTGCTTTGGCGTGGTTTCTCCACAGGCTGCACTTTTCTTTAGGACAAATGCCCCTGTTCATAATGGGGCCCTCAGTGGGTTACAGTGTGGATATGTTCTCCAGCATCGTCCTCTCCATGGTCTGCAAGGAAATACCTGGTCCATCATGGCCTCTTCCAAAACTTCTACAGGCTTCAGAGGAACCTTCAGGACCAATTTATGGTTGTCTAATATTGTCTTAAGATAATTTCAAGTTTCAGAAAAATATAAAACACATGTTTAATTCTATGTAATAGATGAATTGGATCACAGATAAGTCCTCTTGTCCTTTGCATCTATACAAACCTAGATAAGCCCCTCAGTTTTATTAGTGCTATTTATGACATGTAACTGTGACATTGCAAGGAAGGCAGGATCTATAATTTTTCAGTATTCGTATTGAAAACACTTCAGTAAGAAAATGTCACCTAGATTTAGGACACAAAAGAATTAGAAATTGGAAGCAAAAATAATGCTGTAATCTAGTATTTACACCTTGCCTAAAGGTAATGATCTTTTTTTGGCAAAGAAAAATCAATACTGTCTCCCATGTCTCTGAAACATGACTTCAATGGCTGGAGACTGAGCTTCAAGTACAGAAGATGAAAAAAAAGAAAAAAAAAAGAAGTCTCAAAGATGTAGAATGCCTTGAAGTATAATTGAAGTTTTGCTCATTAAGGGCAAACCTGTGAAAACTTGACATTTCGTCAAGTTTTCAGCTAGAGTTCCCAAGAAATAGGCTTGAAAAACTCGTACAGAGGACTGGGTTTCCTTTTGCAGTGTTCCCTTTTGACATGAATCTCAGAATCACTTTCTCCATTTTTGAGAAGCCAAGAGTGTAATTGGGAAATTTTTAGCCACATGTTGACCAAAAAGAGCACAAGCTAAAGGAAGTGACACTGTCATACTCATTAGAAACAGATACTAGACATTTTCATTGTTCTAAGTAATTCATTTATTTTCCTCTCCAGACAGGTTCTGACTCTTTGGTACAGCTCTACAAAGGACTAAAGCTTGAGGCAACTACTTCAAAATAAACTGAGTCTCTAATGAAGAAAACCTGTGAGAGCCAATGGTGTAATGGTTGCTGAGAAACACTACTTTGTCTGGTTCAAATGTTTTCGACCATAAATGACTGTAAAAATTTACTCTGAATTTTCAGCCCTAGTGAGGTGATCTTTTTTTTCCTGTATGTTTTTTTTCTGTTTGGTTGTGGTGGTTTTTTTCCCCTTTTTTGTTTGTTTGTTTGCTTGGTTTTGGTGGTGGTGGTTTAGGGATTTATTTGTTTGTTTGTTTGTGCTTTTTTGATTATGGTTTTTCTTCCCTCTTTGGTAATGTCCTTTTGCCCACATCCTTAGGATCTTTTCTGGTCATTTTCATGTTACTGGGCATTGAAATTGCTATTTTCCAAATCTCGAGGGAACACCACCACAGATAGGTCTGGTTCATCCAAGAAGAGAGAGTTGTGTATAACAGTTTTGAAGTTGATGTGTGTGGAATAGATAAAAGAAGAATTCAGATTTTTAAACTGCAACCTGAATCCTTTGGTCCTGGAATGTAATGTGAAGGATTTAGAGAGAAGTTAGTGTTTCCTATTGAAAATGCAATTTTGTTGAAAAGACTGAGTCGAGTCAAAAATCTCTGTCAGGAAGACACTCTGTTTAGAATTTCCCACTGCTAAGGCTCTTGAATACTTGCAGTATTTCTGACCTTATTGCAACCTTACTGTGCAGACCAAAATAACTAGATCAAAACATCCTGCCTTGAAATACACGTCATAAACTGCGTTTGAGGTTTGACACTAGACATGTCTGACCTATTGCTTAGGTTCAGGTGGTCTGCAAAAGCCCAGCACGTCTAGAGCTAGACATTCTGTATGTGTTTAAAGTACAGTATAAACTCTCTGATGATATGCCTAACCAGGTGTATGCTAGCACCCAGATATTTCCTATGCCAACACTTTGCTCTGACAGAGGAAGAACTGATTCAAATACTGTGTAGCTTTTAGATTTCCCTTTATCTAGATTCAGATGTCCCAATGAGATGTGTTCCAGATGACAGTCTTCATGTTACAATTTCATATGTTTCAAAGTATCATTTGTCTCTGTCTACCAGTTTGAAAACAACTGGCATCAACAGTTTGACTGAGATCAGCAAAGTGTTCAGAGGATATAAAATAAACCAATTAGCAGCGAAGGAAAATCTTCTTTCCCTAACATCTTTCACTTACAGTTACACATTTTTTACAATAATAGCAGATACTATGTAGGTACTGTTTAGTGGGCACTAAATGTCAGTTAGAAATACATTTTTTAACTTTGTAGTATTCCTGAAGTAGAACATAAAATTGTTTTACAGCTTTTGGTGATATATATTTTCCCACAGGAAATGCTGTGTATAGATGATTTGTTTCTTCAAAACAAAAAGTAGGTTTATTAGTTTTCCAATGACTGTTGAATAAACAGATTTAACAGATAGAGAAATAAATGGAGTAAATGTTTCCTTTATAAATGATCTTACTGTAAATCTGTGATCTGTGCATAAACTCCACTACCTTGTAAGAAACAGGTGCAAAGGAAGAGAAGAGTAAATCTTAATTAGACATAGGAGGAGCCACTGAAAGAAGTTCTTCTATTAAGTCCTAACTTGTGAAAACATACTTGGCTTCAATTTTTTAGTGTATGCATATTTACTGCATTGCTTGGGTGTCTGTGTTTGTACTCACTTGGGTGAGGCCTGGAGTTGAGAGGGCATCTGGTATTTTTTGGTTTTGTGTACGTGGGTGAGAGCGAGCTAAAACTGCCTGTTATAGAAGGAGCATCTGGCATCATCTGCAAAAAGGCGAGCTCAAGCTGTTGAAACCATCTGTGAAGAGGACAGAGATACAGAGAGAGAGAGATACAGAGGTCCATGTGTTGCAACAGGAAAAACCCTTTTGAGTTTGATTCTTGAGGTAAAAAGGCAGATATGTCAATCCTCAAAAACATCCATTCCTAAGTCCCAAATCCCACTGTTGAAACCAGAGCTGTTGAGATTTTATCTATTCCCCTGAGGAAGGAAATTTTACCTCTTCTTTCTTAATCATATTTAAACTTGTCTCCTTTAAAACAACCTAAAATATTTCAAGGTGGATTTGTATAAATCTTTGTGTTGTTCTTTGCCTCAAACAGGGTTAATTCAAGCCCTCTTACTAGAGCTCTTATTTTGTGCAATTCTTACCTTTTTTAAAACCCTTCAAGGTTAAAAGCCTCCTCATCTGTGGTTGTGTATGTACATCAAGGATGCAGATTTCCACTCCCATGCTGGCTGGAATCCTGGTTTCTGATTGCCTGTCTGTTGCATTTTTCACACAAACAATGTCATTTTTTCATATTCCCATTTCTGTGTGGAAACAACTCTAAAAAATCCTCACTTCCACTTTAAATCCTTCCTTCAAGCTTGTCTTTGTGGCAATGATAGAAACCACTTGTCAGTGATTAGCCAGCTGGTGTGACCATTGCTTATTGCACTGGTTACAGCTGTCTTACTGCTATTTCTGTGTTTCCTCTCCATCTGTCTTATCCACCTGCTGTCTCTCATTTCAGACTTAAATTTAAGCTCCCTGGACAAAAACTCTCAATTTGTTATGCTTGTACAGTGCCTAGCATAGTGTGTCCTTATCTATATGGTCTCCTTAATACGAACTAACGTGCACTAAGCTGGCTGAGAAAGAAGGATGGTGCAGATTCTGCCTCTCAGAGCGGATCTACAGCATCTGTTCACAGATACAGAAGCCTGATCAAGTTTAAACACCTATGGCCATGTTGGCAAATGACCTAGGAAGTAGGATGAGACAGCACATTTTGAGTTCCAGGGTGTCGTGACCAGACCACAGTGAAGGCTGAACAGGGGTGTCTTTACACAGCAATGGTAAAGGTAAACTCAGGAATATGCCTGTTGAAAGAAGGACAAAATTTATACTTAATAATGTTCACTAATTTCATTTTATTGTAGAATCACAGTGGTAAATTTGTACACACAGTCAAGAAGGAACTTCTATGACAACCTTCTGTATTTAAACATGTGATATTGTGGAATGATCTATGAGATCACGTTTCTTACACTCATTGCCTAAAGACAAATCTGCATGCTCAATATTAGATACATTCCATTTACTTGTTCACAAATTTGCAGCTATGTAAAAATGGAGACATCACACTTGATGCTTGTTTTGGACACCCACAGCTCGCAAATAAAAGGAGTAGGCTGGAATAAAACGGGGCTGTGAATTTAGGGTACAAATCCTAAACTGCAGCTATCTGTACAGATTTGTCTTGTCCTGGTCTATGGATGTCTGTCAACAGTTTAGGCTTACTTATTTTATATTGATCCTGTCCTCAACTGTTCACTTCTTTGATAAACTTCAGATGTGTGTAATGCAACAATGACAGATCTAGCTGAGACCTTAAGAATCAGTGGAAGCTCATGAACATCCTTATTAAGGTTTAGAATAACACGAATATTAACTGTGCTTTTATTACTGATTTATGTGTTATCTTTTCTGAATTGATAACTATTTACATGGTGCCAGAAAAAAGAGGTAAAGTAAGAATCCAGTTCTGAAGTTTGCATAATTATAAGTAAAACCCTATTAGACAAGAGGATATACAAAGAGTGGAAAAACTGAAAAAATCAATGAACCAACCCCCCCTCGCCCCCAAAAAAACCACCCAAGACAAAAGCTTCATAAGTTTTTAGATTTTGGCTGTGAACATTTCTTTGCCTCTTCTCCCAGGAACACTTCCCAAATAGGAATGTACACTAACAGCATGCAGATTCCCCTCCTTGCTCACTTTTTTCTCCTCCTCCTCCTCCCTCAGACCACTCCACACCTTGACTTCTGTGCAAAGAAATAACAGACACCACAGGCTGAAGAGAAACAGTGAAGTGGTCAAAGAGATCCTCTGATCTGGGTGATTAGGAAACAGCAATCCTCTGGTAGTCTGAAGCTTGGCCCAGCAGGTAATCATAAATTGGTACACCAGGGATTAAGTCTTTTAGACTTAAATGGAGAAAGGCAAAACAAGAACCACAGGCAGGAAACTAATTTGCAAATTCACAAGAGAATTCAGAAATATTATAAGGTAGCTTTCTTTTTTCTATTACTACTGAGGAATTTGTTATTAGAATAAACTGCTAAGTGAAATAATAAAATGTTTTAGTTGACCCTAGCTGCTTTCATCATGCATATATTTTGGTGAGCTGGAACACATTGTGATAAATTTAAGATTCCTTTGACTAAATCACTTAATATACTATGACACAAAAATCAAAACAGACTATTTACTTACCAACATAAGCATAAGGTCTAGACACCTATAATTTTCAGGTCCACAGTATTTCATCTAACAGAATTTGCAAGTAAGGGCAGCAAAGTTTAACTCCAAGACTCATGTTGGAAGTTAGGAAATTGCAATTACTAAATTGTGTGAAAGTTACTCATGCAGTGGTCAAAACTCTGTGATAACAACCACTGTCACCCAGAATGTAAAAACATAGTTTCAGGTGACAGGGAGTGACAGGCAATTACATTTCTACTTTTACATTAGCAGTCTCCTGTTCTCCTGTTATGAATGTCCTTAATAAGAAAGATTTTAAAACCTGTAGTGTTACTGATTAATCTACATTTCCTCATTACTTTCCACCACTGTTTGTTTTCTGTAAGTTCTGCATCAACACTTTTTTTTTTAGCAGTTACCAACCCCTCCTTAATTTATCAGTGTCTCTGAGTGCTCTTTGTTTCTGATTTGGGGCTATTTAAAAGACATTAATTTGCTAAATTGTTGATGGAAATTCCTAACTGTAATGGCATTTTGTTGCAGACTTCTTGTCATTCACCATTATTATAGTAATCCTATTGTGAGTCACATTAATTAAATATAGGCTAAATTGATCCAGGATATTTTAGTGCTCAGGAATCTTATGTTTGAAAGTAGTCTGGCACTGGGCATCCCACCAGCTAACTTGTTCTATATGGAGATACAGTTATTGGCTTCAGCAAACAGTACAGATTTGAAGAGGATTCAGAAAGATCCTTCTAGTCTTCCTTTAGCAACAAAAATAGGAAGCAGAGTACAACACTACATGAACTTCCCTTCCCATACGTGGTTGTTGTGATAGCATCTTCATCCAGGATCTCTCATGAAATACTATTGCAGAAGTCTATCTGCAGTTTTGAGAGGGAGATTAATAAGCAGCTGAGTCTGTTTCATCATGCAGTTCATTATATGAATTAGACATACAGAAATACAAAAATACAATGATTAAAAAGCCTGTGCATTCCTCTCTGAAGGCCTTACAGCTGTATTATGCAGAATGATGGATAAAAGAGTCCATTGTCTGGTTTCATTACTGGTTTTCTTTCCAGGTAAATAAAGTTTACAGAAATAATACATGTTTCAGTATTTTTCAGTTCTGCAGGATACTACCTTCCACCTAAAATATTAGTCAAGGAAATCTTTTTGGTTTGTTTGTATTCAGAAATATATAGATAACAGGAGGTAAAATAGTCAGAAGATACAGCACATAAGCTAAGGCTTTTTTTTTGGTTTTGAATAATATTGGAGATACTTAATTTTTAATGAGAATTTTATATCCACTGTTATTTCCAAGGTCAACACTAGTTAATTTAAGGTCAATATATGTTATTAGTGTAATAAGGTCAACAATTAATTACTGGTGTTCATTCATCTATATCCTTTCCTATTTTGTTTGTTTCAAACACCATCATATCTATGAAATAAGATTTTAGTGGTGGCTAGGACCAAGACTCATTTTCAGATTTTTTTCATCCTTTCAGTCACAGTTCTTTCTCTGAGAAGAAAGAGGAACCATCTTAGAGAAAATAAGACACTTGAGGTTTGAAAGCACCTTTGACCTACTTAAACACAATATCAACTGTTACATCTGTACTTGTTTAAGGAGGAGGAAAAAATGTTAAGATCTGGAAAGAATCAGATATCTTGTGGGACTACAAATTGTATGCTGCCTGCTTTTAAAAACAACACCCCTGGTAAGCTTGTGTGCAGTTTAAGAGATGTACTTGATAAACAGAACACATCTTTCAGAGTACTGTAACACAGACTGCATCTACAGGGACCTTCTGCCTGAATCTACTCTTCTTCCAGCCCTCTAATATAAAGTGAAATTAAAATTACAATCAGAAGAGCCCCAGATGCAGAAGCAAAG
Organism: Galbula dea; assembly: GCA_013399015.1. Classification (NCBI taxonomy): domain Eukaryota; kingdom Metazoa; phylum Chordata; class Aves; order Piciformes; family Galbulidae; genus Galbula; species Galbula dea. The sequence continues at coordinate 808,433 of VWZX01009063.1, read as the reverse complement.
ACAGACTGGAGTTATTATTTTTCCATACACTGTTCCTGGCTTTGAGAAGGTTTCAATACTCAATACCACTGAAGGAGAAATGCTACATTTCTTATTCAAACCAATCTTTTGAGATCAGAGAGGCTATCCTTTTCCAGTGTATAACCTTTCTTGACACATCAGCTAGTCACACTGCTACTGTAGGGTATTGTGTACTTGGATAAACACAAGTTGGTCTCACCATCCTTTGATTTTAGTACACTCTCTCCAGCATAGGAAGATCTGTTTTACAATCAATAATGAGAATGGCCAGTGTTATTCTTGGCTTTAGCAAATTTGCAAAAGCAGGATAAACTCTGAAGTGTTTCAGGGCAGGATAGCTCCTACACAGATGAGGAATAGAGCGTTTGAAGAAGGAATATCTGGGAATAACAAAAAAGGCCTTATTATTCCCCCTTGGAGGGATATTCTAACTCATAGGCATGGTCTTATAAACAGAAAAAACTTGAAAATATTAGTACCTGAACCTTTTCTGACTAGAAATAGTAGCAGACAAATCTCAGTTCTTTAAATAGTTCTCTGGGCACCCATTTTCCTGAGCTGGAAGACAGGGACAGGAGCAGAATAAAGAATCAGAGGGAAAATGGTCAGTGACCTGCTGTCCCACCAAGACACACACAAGTCTATGGGGCCAGGTGGCATCCACCCACAGGAACTAAGGGAGTTCTCAGAGGTGCTCACCAGGCCACTTTCCATCATTTACCAGTCCCTGTTTAACCAGGGAGGTGCCAGTCAACTGGAATTAGGGCCAGAAGAAGGATCGAGGGAACCACAAGCCTGTCAGCCTGACCTCAGTGCCAGCGAATGTTATGCAAAAGATTATCTTCTGTGTCATTGAGTGGCATGTACAGGACAACCAGCTGATCAGGCCCAGTAGGCTAGGGTTTATTCTCTTAAAGATTACTCTATCTAAAATCTTCAGATTTGATTAGACACTGGGAAAATATAAAATTAACTCTTTAATGATTCTCCCTCTGCTGCTCTTCTTTTTTTTTTTTTTTCCTAAAGTTATTTTTCTGCTACTACATTGACACCAGATTGGGAAGGTGTTCATGGCAGCAAAATTGGGAGATTCCAGAAAAAACAAAACCCCACAGCAAAAACCAGGGCATCAGTCTTTATAGGAGGTAGATGAGACTAAATGTCTTTTATATCACTTTGACTTTAAACTATCTTCACATTATGATATTAGAGCTTCAACCTCTGCTGTAAGGAATGCTTTCTCTTTTTTATTTTCCAGCTAAGGTTCACTTTCTCCAATTTAGATTAGGCAAAAGAAAAGACAGAGATAGAAAAAATATAATTGCCTTAATTTAGTTTAATTAACTGCAAGAGAATGGAGACAATTAGTTAATGCATCTTAATGAATTGAATTATGAAATGCATTGCTCCCAATGGGAGCAAATGATCCCTGTAATGGGAAAAGTGGGTATGAGCAAAAAAATAAAACAGCATTTTTTGCTTTTTCTCCATATGAGGGTGACCAATCCAAAGCAACTAGAACACATGCTATGTAGTAGCATTCAATGTCTTGCAGATGAGCCCTGCTTGGTGAGTTCTAGAGGAAGTTAACACCCTACAATTACTCAACAGAGCCAAATTCCTGATTTCTGGAAATGACAATCATTGTCAGCCTTCATTCAGCTTTCAAGGTATCTTAGTAATTATAAAGATGTGGTTTTCAGAACCTAACTGAAATAGAGAAAGAAATATATAAAAAAATAAAGTATGAAACTCATCCAACTACATTTTAGGGTTACAAACACTATAAAATAAAAAAGTCAATTTTTATATCATAAAAATAGAAGTACACACATTGTCTGCATTAATCCTGACTCTTTATGCTGCCTAAAATTCAGATCATCATCAAAACTTGCAAACATAATTTCTGAACTAATGACCATTTACAATGTGACTTAACTCTAGTTTTCTACTTTTCCTAAGAGTCATCAGTTGAAATCTTTTATGTACAATAAAATAAATGCAATACAACCTACTTAATGTAACTGACAAAAATCCTACTTTTTTAGTGTATCAATAATTTTGTTGGGAAAAAATCTGTTAAGTTTTGCAGCCCTCTTACATCTTGTTTATCCTTTTCAGAATTGTACTTTACTGTGTAATTGTGGTGAAGAGAAGAAAAAAATCTGTTTATGCTGTTACAATATTATCCACTTTTTTTCTTTCTAATGTTTCATGTATTTTATTCATTTACTGCATAACAAAAAACAGGTAAGGTCACAGCATTCCTTTCACAGCATCACAGGATGGTAGGGGTTGGGAAGGAGCTCTGGAGATCATCTAGTCCAACTTCTCTGCTAAAACAGCATCACCTAGAGCAGATTGCTCAGGATTGTATTCAGGCAGGTTTTAAATATCTCCAGAGAAGGTTCCACAAAATCTCTGGGAAGAGATTTACCTGTTCTGGTAAAAGGAGCTTTTCCTTGTGTTTAGATGAAACTGTCTGTGTTCTAATTTGTGCCCATTGCCCCTTGTCCTGTTGCTGGGCACTACTGGAAAGAGTCTGGATCCATTGGCACTTTACTAATGCACTGCTAACTGGATTACTGGAAAACTAAAAATCCTACAGCATTTCCGATGTAAATATTAAATCTAATTGTTAGTGCCAGCTAATAGCATTCATTTTGCCATAGCCATAATAATATTTTTTCCCTATTTTTCTATCTACTATTCAAGTGGACCAGTTGCATATAGCTTGATGGCAGAGGTGCACAAATGAAAACATGATTAGGAGACTGAAAGAAGCAGTTTCAGGACTTAGAGTCACTTATTACCTTGGGAGCAGTAAACAGTTACAGGTCTCTGATATACAGGGTCAAAATAGGATCTTGTAGGAAATTCTAGGCACTGTAAATATAGCATCTGTGAGGAAAGTAAAAGGGGGGAGGGGAAAAGAGAGAAATGTAGTTATCTATGAAGAAAGAAAAAAAAAGAAAACACCTTTGCTGGTATATTCACTGATTAAAAAGAGAAGAGCTTCTTTCCTCTTGTGATTTTTTGTTATGAGACATAGCAAACTGTTTTAGTGTAAGTTCTCTTTTATACAGGTAGAAATAACACAATGCAAAAATAAGAATAAAACATTTTCAACCTTGTTTCCACATCTGAGTTCTGATGATTTTCTTTGAAAAATTTATCAGACTGCATAATTATCAGAATCAACTGCAGACATTTCATGTTAAAGAGACTATCTCATTGGCACCAACTGAAAAGAGCAGTGGCAGTCTGCATAGCCAGTGTTGCAAGGGCTGCATTGCAGTACCTGCCATAGAGTACCCACACCACAGTACAAAACCTGTGTGATCCTCTTACTAATGCTTGCCCTTCCAGACAGCCTCCTGCTTGCTACTAAAGTAAACTTCTTCATATGCAAAATGAGCCTACACCCACATCAGAGAAAGTTTTCTGCCTTTAGGTGAGGTTAATTTCATATGGAAGACTAGAAATGAAAGACCAGTGTGTGAGATTTGTAGAAACAGACTCAAAACATTTCCAAAAGGAATCACAAAACTGGTGAAGTTATATTACATTGGGAGTTAGCTAGATGGTGCTAAAAGCTACTTATGTGTTGCTTAAGCTAATGTGACCAGAGGCAACAATATTTTAGGTTAGAGGTGAGAACTAACTGAATCATTTAATTTGACTGGCAGCTTGATGTTTGGGGTTGGAGGGAGGGAGTAGAATAGTTCAAGTAAAATAAAATAGCTTCATTGTTCAATAGAGTGAAAAAATACAGCACTAGGAAAATCGGTGCTTTGCATAGATATTGTCAGCTGAGAAGTAAAAGACCTGAACATCTCTTGAGATTTCAGAGGAGATGCCTAAGTGATACTTTCACTATGTCAATTGCAGAAATCTAATTTTGGTACTTGGGCATATATTAGCATGATAGATTTTTCTATCAAAATAAGATATACAGAGAATAATCAATTTATGAACAAAAATACTCCTGACAGTCAAAGACTCTGTGTGTTGTGCAGGGTTGACATGAGTGACACAAAGCAGGAAAAGATTTTACAAGTAGTTTGCTTATATACTATTTTTTCAGGTCAAAGAAAAGTACATGGATGAACAAATCAAAGGAAAGTTAGATACAAATTAGCTACTATCTTTAATGAACTAAAAGGAAGATTCTGCATACAGCTGCTATATTATATCCACATGTTTATGTATATATATATAAATACAGTCACATATAAACCCCAAACCAAAACCCCACAAAACCCCACAAAACCAACCAAACAAAAACCACCCGACCTGAAAACAAACAAACAAAAACCAACAAACCCTGAAGCTTCCAGGGAGCATCAGTCTTACTTGCCTGAAAATTCAAAATGATTTGCACATTTCCTTCAAAAATAGCCAGCATTTCTGAGTATGTGGCAACTTGTTACTACAATGTAGTAGATCAGATCATGATGCCAGATGTCTGGGTAACCAAGCACAAGCTTTAAAAAATATCTTTATGAATGTGTTAGGTAATTAAAACAGAATGTGGCCGTTAAAATTTAGCTATATGTACAACTTGTGGGTGTGGCTAAGGAATTGTGATCTCCTTTTACAACAGGTGTTGCATCAGACACACTGGCATTCATAGAACACTAGGGATAAGTTTAGAAATTACTCTAGAGGAGTAAAGCACATTTTCCAAGAAATTATTTCTGAAAGAATGAGTTCACTCTCTTAGTAGCTGAGGGGTTATGTAAAGAAAACCTCACTTTTATGTGAGGAGGGGAATGAAAAGTCAAAAGCATCTTGATAGTTTCCATGGATGCACAAATTTTCTTATCAGCAAAAGAAAATTTTTTTTATAATTCAGGAGACTCTGGTAACTTTTCAAGTTTTGAGAATCATCTGTTCCTTTCTACAAGAATTAGACCTCAGGTTTATGTATATGTATAAAAAATGTGCTAAAGTGTAACTGAGGACTGGGCAAGACTCCAGATTTCCATTACAATGTGTTAGCGTTTCTAAAAGCTCGTAACTGTGAGAACAAAGGAAGAAAATAACCAGTTCATTTCCCCCACAAAAATACATTGCACTGTAAGCTCCTGAGAACATCTTGCTCAGAGATACCATCCTATCATTGCCACAGAGTAGTGATGTGGTCGTCTCTTGCCTCTGTACCTATAGATAATGCTGCATTTTTAGTTAAGATTTGAGGGAAATTTAGTTTAGTCTCTATAAATATTAAAGTTCTTTTAAATCTTAGCACTGTTTTCTGTACAATAAAAATCTTCTGAATGTCATTGTATTGTTAACTATTTATAGTGTAAAAAATGAATCATAAATCTACTCAAAGTGAGAAACAGTCATCTGTATTTCTATCTCATTGTATTTTGTTATTTTTAAATGTTAACATTTAGTAAAGACATTTCTTATATCATTTATTTAACTTCTGGTAACCTTCAATTTACTGATTTCAGTTTTATATTTAATAAAATGACTCCTGATATTTAAGTCAACTTCCATTGACTGACTTCATCAAAATGATTCTGTTTTTCAATGGTGCCTTAATTTAAGATATTTCTTGAGTTTTTAAATAAAGGCAGTAATTAGCTTTCCATGAGAAACAAGATGTTAGCTGATTTAATAATTTTAGCTTTCAAAAGAGACTAAATATCAGCCTGAAATGATGTATCCTATTGGTAAGTTATGCTGACAATATCCCTTGAGAAACAGCTGACAGCTGCCAATCAGATTTGCAAAACATTGGGTTTGTTTAGCTGCTCAGCATTCTATCTCTTGGGAATTCACAACCACAGATAAGATTAACACTGACACATCAAATAGCTAATTTTGTTCTGAGTTACAACAAATGATTTTTTTCAAAACTCATAAAAAAAGGCTGTTTCATGCAATTAACACTCTTTCAGTGGTTGTTGAGATGCATATTTTTGCTATGGTGATAAATTTAGCAGACAGTTTGGCTTGATATATTATTAAAGATACAGAAAATAAGTGGCTTTGAATTTTATAAAAACATTGTAATTTAATATTCTAGGTTTTTGTCTCCCAGGTGAACATAACAAACAGGGAAAAATATTCCATTTCTTGGAACATCTCTAGTTTCCCTAGAAATAGGCTATGTCATGAAAACATATGGATGAATATTACAAGAAAGAAAGCAGGCACAGAAAAGGAGGCAAAAAAACCCCAACCTGAAGGAAAGCTCTGGAACAACTTTATACATTTGCTTTTTAATATTTAGAACTATTTAAGGTAAAATTTCAGGTGCAGCTCACTGAAAAGGATGAATATTTATAGCATGGCAGTAAACCAGAGGTTAATATGATTGACTATTACAGCCCTAATATTTTTAATTAGTTTGCCCAGATTAATTCTAAAAAGGAATCCAAACATATTACCATGTTCTTATCATAACATTAGATATTACTATCTATTACTTTTTAGATTAACAGAAATAAATTTCTGCTCAGCATCTGCCTTATGCACAAAGCTAGCAAGAGGGAGAGTCCTCCAAGCTGCAGAGTACAAACTTTTCTTAACAAACAAATGCAATATCTTGGCTATGCCATAGCCCCTGTGAGACACTTGCCAAGCCTGTAAAATGTTTAAGAATGCTCAAAACATTTGTGATCATTGAAGCAAAATGGAAAAATCATTGAGCTATCCTCTCCTGCATCCTACAACCATGTTCTACTGGCAGTAAAAGAACAGATGTATTTTACCATCTCAGAACGAATGAATTTACAGTTCAGGTGCCAGAGCACTGGCACAGACTGCCCAGAGAGGTTGTGGAGTCTCCTTCTCTGGAGGTATTCCAAACCCGTCTGGACGCGCTTCTGTGTGACCTGGTCTAGGGAATCCTGCTGTGGCAGGGGGGTTGGGCTAGATGATCTTTCAAGGTGCCTTCCAACTCCTAATATTCTGTGATTCTCTGAATCTTTTTCCTTTGGCCATACATCAACAAAACTTGAAGTATGGATTGTCCTTATGAATGTGGTGAATCTTAATGTAGTTTCTTATATCAGGGGAAGGCCACAGTCAACCTATAAAAGCATGAAAATCCCAAATGAAATAAAGCCAGTACGTTAATAAATCCCAAATAAATTGGCCTTGATTTTCCCATGCAACTTTCTTAGGTCATAGACTTAATAAAGAAAACCTATTAGCAAAGTCAAAGGCATTAACCTTTCCCTTTTACCTTGAGAGGTGAAAATACACTTATCAAGAAAGGTTGTACTGTACTACTTCATCTTGATGCTCTTCTTGCAATACAGGCTCCTTCATTAAAATCTGCATCTTTTAGCCATACAGCCCATTCCTGAACTTCAGCAAATCCATGGCATAAATCATCTAAAGGATGACACTGTCTGCATTTGCATCAGTCTTTGAAGAAGCTCCTTGACAAGGGGACTTTGACTCCCTTTTCAAGCTCTGTTCTAGAATACCTTACAGTAATGCATAGACTTTCAAGTGCACTGAGACAACTGAAATGAATAAAATTCTATAATGACCATTAATATCATAACTGAAATAGCTTCATGTTTTGTAATAAGAGGAAACACATGCAACTTAAAGACAATACAACCCCCTGAAGTGGATCATTCAGCTGACACCCAAAACAGTCTCTTGGATTCTTTAGGGAAATCAAGCATACATTTGCCCATGTTCTGAGATATGACATCATAATAACCAAATCAACTTGTGTTGTGAATATGTCATACTTACAACATTTTGTCCTTTTTGGTCCCTGTTAATCTAATAAAGGTGTGTTGTTAATCCACCATGTGGGACAGGATAACTGGATTTAGTGAATTGACAACTTGAAAGTGAAAATAGCAGCATATATAACTGTGGCTCAAACTATTTAAACATTTTTTGGAAAATCAAGTTTATATAGAAAAAACTTTTCTAGCTTTGAAAAATGAATATTCACAGGGTGCAATATGTTGTTATACAGTTTTCCCTTGCAGATGGACATGACCCAGTTACAAGTGTGCCTGTTGTTCCAGTCTCAGGACAGACACATAAGATTGTTCTTTCTGTGGGATCCCACACAGAGTGGTCTTCTGCAGAATGGTACCACTTTAGCACAGGTTTCTATTTCCTGGTCAGAAAGTGAGGAGCAAATTGAAATGCTGGACTCCAGAAAGAGTAAAGTTCTTCTGTAGCTCTCCTGCAAACAACTCTGTTCCTTTATTACTCACGTAATACAAATAGGAACATAAACCTTCTTTTGAGAAATAGGACAGTACAAAATGGTTTCAACTAGCTTTCCTCAGCTCAGAAGGCAAATTCTTGTTGTTGGGAAGCAGTAATTTTGTTGCTATTCATAATCATCTCAGGTTTGTTCAGTAATTCTGTACATATTTTCTGTTCTTTAATTTGTTAATGGATTTTTCTGTTTGATTTTTAGAGGTCTTTCAAATGACTTTTTTGTTTTACAGAGCTCAGAACTGTTCTGACCTCTTAAAGTATGTCTTTTTATCAATCTTTTAAATGAAACAAACATTGTTTGTATATTCTGTAAGTGAAAGCTAGAATTTTAAACAGTAAGAAGCAGTAATAATTTTGATATCTTTAGAAAATATCAGTGAATAGGTGATTGTAGAAAGGTGAGTGTTTGTCTCTTCTCCCAAGCAACAAGTGATAAGACAAGAGGAAATGACCTCACATTATACCAGGGGAGCTTTAAGTCAGACACAAGGAACAATTTCTTCCCTGAAAGGTTTGTCAAGGCCTGGAGTAGGCTGCCCAGGAAAATGGTTGAGTCACCATCCCTGGAGGTATTGAAAAAACAAGCAGATGTGGCACGTAGGGACATGGTTTAGAGGTGGACTGGGCAAGGCTGGGTTAACAGTTGGGCTTGGTGATCTTAAAGGTCTTTTCCAACCTAAACTATTCTGCAATTCTATGATTCCATAAAGGAAATTATGGAAAGCCCTGTAAAATATCATCTATTTGGCACATCAAAGTATTCACATCCTATGGGATATTTTGANGAATGAATTTACAGTTCAGGTGCCAGAGCACTGGCACAGACTGCCCAGAGAGGTTGTGGAGTCTCCTTCTCTGGAGGTATTCCAAACCCGTCTGGACGCGCTTCTGTGTGACCTGGTCTAGGGAATCCTGCTGTGGCAGGGGGGTTGGGCTAGATGATCTTTCAAGGTGCCTTCCAACTCCTAATATTCTGTGATTCTCTGAATCTTTTTCCTTTGGCCATACATCAACAAAACTTGAAGTATGGATTGTCCTTATGAATGTGGTGAATCTTAATGTAGTTTCTTATATCAGGGGAAGGCCACAGTCAACCTATAAAAGCATGAAAATCCCAAATGAAATAAAGCCAGTACGTTAATAAATCCCAAATAAATTGGCCTTGATTTTCCCATGCAACTTTCTTAGGTCATAGACTTAATAAAGAAAACCTATTAGCAAAGTCAAAGGCATTAACCTTTCCCTTTTACCTTGAGAGGTGAAAATACACTTATCAAGAAAGGTTGTACTGTACTACTTCATCTTGATGCTCTTCTTGCAATACAGGCTCCTTCATTAAAATCTGCATCTTTTAGCCATACAGCCCATTCCTGAACTTCAGCAAATCCATGGCATAAATCATCTAAAGGATGACACTGTCTGCATTTGCATCAGTCTTTGAAGAAGCTCCTTGACAAGGGGACTTTGACTCCCTTTTCAAGCTCTGTTCTAGAATACCTTACAGTAATGCATAGACTTTCAAGTGCACTGAGACAACTGAAATGAATAAAATTCTATAATGACCATTAATATCATAACTGAAATAGCTTCATGTTTTGTAATAAGAGGAAACACATGCAACTTAAAGACAATACAACCCCCTGAAGTGGATCATTCAGCTGACACCCAAAACAGTCTCTTGGATTCTTTAGGGAAATCAAGCATACATTTGCCCATGTTCTGAGATATGACATCATAATAACCAAATCAACTTGTGTTGTGAATATGTCATACTTACAACATTTTGTCCTTTTTGGTCCCTGTTAATCTAATAAAGGTGTGTTGTTAATCCACCATGTGGGACAGGATAACTGGATTTAGTGAATTGACAACTTGAAAGTGAAAATAGCAGCATATATAACTGTGGCTCAAACTATTTAAACATTTTTTGGAAAATCAAGTTTATATAGAAAAGACTTTTCTAGCTTTGAAAAATGAATAATCACAGGGTGCAATATGTTGTTATACAGTTTTCCCCTGCAGATGGACATGACCCAGTTATAAATGTGCCTGTTGTTCCAGTCTCAGGACAGACACATAAGATTGTTCTTTCTGTGGGATCCCACACAGAGTGGTCTTCTGCAGAATGGTACCACTTTAGCACAGGTTTCTATTTCCTGGTCAGAAAGTGAGGAGCAAATTGAAATGCTGGACTCCAGAAAGAGTAAAGTTCTTCTGTAGCTCTCCTGCAAACAACTCTGTTCCTTTATTACTCACGTAATACAAATAGGAACATAAACCTTCTTTTGAGAAATAGCACAGTACAAAATGGTTTCAATTAGCTTTCCTCAGCTCAGAAGGCAAATTCTCGTTGTTAGGAAGCAGTAATTTTGTTGCTATTCATAATCATCTCAGATTTGTTCAGTAATTCTGTACATATTTTCTGTTCTTTAATTTGTTAATGGATTTTTCTGTTTGATTTTTAAAGGTCTTTCAAATGACTTTTTTGTTTTACAGAGCTCAGAACTGTTCTGACCTCTTAAAGTATGTCTTTTTATCAATCTTTTAAATGAAACAAACATTGTTTGTATATTCTGTAAGTGAAAGCTAGAATTTTAAACAGTAAGAAGCAGTAATAATTTTGATATCTTTAGAAAATATCAGTGAATAGGTGATTGTAGAAAGGTGAGTGTCTCTTCTCCCAAGCAACAAGTGATAAGACAAGAGGAAATGACTTCACATTATACCAGGGGAGCTTTAAGTCAGACACAAGGAACAATTTCTTCCCTGAAAGGTTTGTCAAGGCCTGGAGTAGGCTGCCCAGGAAAATGGTTGAGTCACCATCCCTGGAGGTATTGAAAAAACAAGCAGATGTGGCACGTAGGGACATGGTTTAGAGGTGGACTGGGCAAGGCTGGGTTAACAGTTGGGCTTGGTGATCTTAAAGGTCTTTTCCAACCTAAACTATTCTGCAATTCTATGATTCCATAAAGGAAATTATGGAAAGCCCTGTAAAATATCATCTATTTGGCACATCAAAGTATTCACATCCTATGGGATATTTTGATTCAAGAGTTTAAAAAGGGAAGACCATAGAAAAAACCCCACCTTTCTTTGTAACAAATATTAATTATTAAAGCTTCAAGGTATGAACTAACCTTTGATTAATACAATCAAAAAGCTTTCTTTGCAAACCTGTTCCTTCATAATTGCATCTTTTCCTGTAAATATGTTCTTCTGAGTCATCTGAGCCTGTTACACACTCAACTCTTTATTGGATTAGATATGTGACTAATCTCATCCTAAATGGTGTCTTTAAGGATTTAATTAAATGCTCATCAGCCACTTTGTCTGGTGAAATGTGGATGTGTCCATCCCATCCTACATAGGAAGTAAAAATCCCACACATTTAACTCGCTGGTTGTTCATTTATAAGATCAATCTTCCATTGTTTTCTCTCCAAATGAGCTACTTACACATCAAAGATACCAGCGAAGCACAAAGATGCTATTTTGTTAAGAAACTTTCTTCAGAAGTCTCAAATGAATTGTCAAGAGATAAAACATGTGAGAGGTTTACTTACCTAGCTTACTGGAAAAATATTGCATTTATTTCTGTTGTATTTCAGTTTCCAGGGTTTATTTTTTACTTAGTTTCCAACAGATAAAAGCAAATTTTATGTTTGGATCTCACAGTATGAAATTCAGCCAAGTTTTGGTAACAAAAATTTCTCCATTATGTTGAGATAAAGTTCATTTCTGAAAGCCAAATGAGCCCAGGAAATTCACAGTGTGAACAATAAGCATCCAGCAAAGGAAAGTGTCTCTGTCTTCCAAGGCAGCCTTCCTCAAGTGAGACCTCCTACAACAGTAACAGTCACCTTTGGACCATAGCTTGCAGGAGAGAAGGGAAATTAAAATCCATTTTTTCAAAACAAAAAAAGATACTGAAAATGTACAAGACAGAAGAGAAGTGTAGGGAACAGAACAAGATCAGAGAGAGGAAGCAAGACTAGAATGTACATAATGGAGATAAAAAGGTTAAAAGTTTCAAAATCTTTCTTACTCTCTATGTGTACATCTTCTGACCTCTCCAAAATACTTCTTTCTGACTGATTCTAATCAACATAGTGCTGACAGTTCTTGTATTTGTCCACCTTCAGTAAGTCAAAAATATCCTCCAATAATATCAGTCTTATCTCACATAACTTTAGCATTGCTGCACTTTGATTAAGTAAAGCTATTCTTACTTTTTTTCTCTGTATTCTTACCAGTTTTTCTCTGTAAGTATGCACCATTGATGATAGAAACTATGCTGATTGCCAAAGTCCAAACTGAAGTCAGGTCATCAGTTGTGAGGAAAATGTTATTTTGTTGTTTAAGAAATTTTCTTAAATAATGACGGACATTAAAATAAAAATGAGTAAACTTTGCTTAGTTTCTGTTTGCTCACTCTAAAAAACACACTCAGAGTATTATAGCTTCTAGTTTGCTGCAGGTGTTTTTTCATATGATATTTAAAAGTGATTTATAAGTAAGCTTATTCCAATTTATTTACATTTAGTCCCATTATGCAGCAAACCCAAAATCTACATTCTTGACACTTTAATGAATAAGAATTTCTGTAATATTGAAACTCTTGTTGTCCTTTGCAGGTTCTAAACTATGTACTAGGGGTGTATTTCTCCTGACTAATTTTTACTTTTATTGGCTCTGTGCTTCTCATTCTACTTCTCTGCATGCAAGACACATCAGCTGAATAATGACTGAAGTGTTTTACTCCATACCAATCAATCAACAATTTAGAATTGTCTTTCTAAAATTTCCTGTGAAGCCACTTCTCTTCATTAAAATGTTTGTCTAAAGAAAAGAGCTAACATTTCTTTTTTACAAAGTGTCACAATTAGGCTCTTGTGTCCATGTTCACATACCTAAGGAAGTAATCTTATTTTCATACATGCTGAGTACTCATTAAGTTGGAGTAGACAGAATCTGATAGTAGCTCAGCATGTTGGAAAACATTAAACCACTGGTTAGGAATCTTTATAGCTATAAAGTTTGCTTCTGCCATTCAGCTTCACCTAAGGAAAAAAAACCACATGGGATACTGGACAAAATAAAGAACAAGCAGTCTTGTTTATGAGTTCTATAATTAACATTTATAAGTAGGTAAATATTTTTTGTCATTGATATAGTGACTGTAAAATGCATCCAGAATTAATATTTGTGTTTCTTTCAAGACATATTATCAACATGATAGCTATATAATATTCACATTCTTATGCCTCAAGATTTCTAGAGGCGTATTTTTCATCATATAAAGTACCTGAATGTCTATGTTTTGTGTTGAGAAACTCAAAGATAAGAAAGTCTGACTTGCTGCTGAAATAAACTCAAAACTAGTTTCTTTGAAAATTAAGAAATAGATAGCAAATAAAATAAAATATAGAAACAATAAATAAAAAATAGAAATGGATATCTCACACCACTGGAAGGCACAAAGTCAAGTAAACATCGACATATCCTACCTGTTGAATAACATATTATTAGCTATGAGATGAAAAAGATCATAATTTTTCAAATATAATATTGAGTCTCAGGATAAAAATGAAGCCTTTTACTTAAGGTATAACAATTCTGCCTTAATAGTCAGCCTTACATCCAGTTATTTTGATTCCCTTTATTTACTGGGTACAATAAACCCCTTAGCCTTCCCTTCAGGAATCTGTGGCAGTGTATCTCCAAGTTTAATCATTTGTATACAACCTGGAACTTTGAAATTGTTTTTGTTGTTCAGGAAACCATGGTATTCTGCAGAGAATAAGTGATAAGAAGTACAAATCACTATGTAGTACAGAAATTGTTCTGTCTGATTCCTGGAATTGTTACATTTCCAGGGAAGTTCTCCTGTGAACAAATATATAGAGATATTCAAGACAGTTTATCTGTTGGGAAATAATAAAACCCAAAACTTCTATTTAGAATTTATCTGTCTCTGTGAGAGGAGAAAGATAAAGCAATTTGTTTCATTAGCGCACTTGTCCTCACCCATATGATACAACTCTTATCTGTAATTTAAGAGTTAAACCATTGTTAAAATTGTTCTTTATTTGCAAGGAATCACCTGTTTCTTAGCTAAGGCACACAGTAAAAATGTAAAACAATGCAAATGCTCCATCAAAAATAGAAATAACTGATTTTTTTTTTCTTCTAGTTCTTTGTAGGGTGTCAGAGAGGTTTCTCTCCAGATATGGCAAGAGGAAAATCATAAAAGAGGATGAAAAATATTTTTTATATACACACTCCTTTGCTTTTTCTGTAATGCTTATCAAATGGTAAATGCTGAATGAATATTTAGAAGCTAGACTTTCTCTTTCAGAAGCCTTATCTTTTTCTGGTTTGTTACCTATTGCAGATACATATTTGACATGTATAAACAAGCCTAGAAAAAGAAGTAATTGTAAGAAAGAGACTGAATTGTAGACACTCAGCAATGAGTTTTGTGCTGTTTTTATTCATGGGGATTCAATTTATTCAATTTCTTTATTCCTTTTGGATGAAACAGTACTGGTGACAAACTTTGCTTCCCCCCTGCTCCCACCTCCCCACCCCCCGGATTTCCCAATATTTTAGAGTCTGCACATTCTTTTGAAACATGTCAAGTAGAACATTTAATCAGCATTATACATCAATTACTCCAAATTTACTTTACTTTTCATCAATAAACAGAAGATTCTCTTGTCACTGCTGTGGTTTGAACAGTGTCAGGATTTGCTTAGTGTAGGTATGACTACATATGTGATTTGCTCTGCCTCCTGTAAATTCATCTGGCTTAAACGTTGCACTGGTGCAGTTCCAGTGCTGAAGCCCAAACTACACAGTTTGACTCTGTCTCTAATATGCATTTGATATCCATGCATTAGAGCAGTCACCTGTCACTGAAGAGTCAGGTTTTCCCACTTTTTTCCTGTTGGCAAAATTTCAAATATAAAGAATACAAAGACAGCCTGTTGTGCTGTCTTTATAAAAGATTAGTTCTCATATGAATTTCTATTGTAATAAAGAGGGTTAGTCAATTAATCAAACCTTCAAAACAACACAGGTCTCAGTCTGACTAGCTTTACTCCCAGGAGACCTGATAAAGCTATTTCTGTAAATAAAGCAGTCAAGATACATTTCCAGACAATCTGTTTGGGATTTCTGTCACATTACCTTAACTTTTCCATATTTTACTTCAGATTCTTCTAATATGGATAATATGGGCTTTAATCTGGTGCTTCAGAAAGGCAAACAGGAAACATTCAGCTCAGCAGCAGTCAATAGAATACATAAATATTATTTTCAGTAATTTTGCATACTTAGCGAAGTATTGATTTTCTCAGAACATACTATTCATATAAAAGGATGACACAAAATATACTATCCAGTTTGCCAATATTTGTCTTTATCTGCTAAATGCTTTCTAGTTTTCTGCTTTTAATCTAAAAGGGTAGTCAAACAGAAATTAAAGTATTCCTTGCCCCATACTTCCAGCCATCTCTTATGTCTATTTTGTAAACAAAATAATTCCACTAGTAAACCGAGAAATTTTTCTTTTCATCATGCTATAAAAGTTCAGAAGCACTGCAGATCTTAAGATCCATTAGCAACTATCTTCTAGAATGGTCTGAAACATTACTACAGAGAATGAAATGAAAGCAGCAAATGGAAGATCAAGGGTAGTGTTGCAGATATTCTAGGTACTGTGAAAAATTTGGAAGCAGGAGACTGCTGGCTGTTGAGATCTCTGTAGTGACAAGGTCAGTTCCAGCAGAAATCTTGCATATAACTGCTTCTGAGTAAAATAGTTGTGAAGAAAATATGTTGTCTGACTTTGGGAACAAAGTTGAGCCCTGAGAATTAAAAAGAAAGTAATCATATTCTTATTTCATATTAGTACATTAGTAGCTAAGATTTTGGGCTATTGCTGCTGGATTTATTTGCTAAGAGGCAAGCTAACATGTCTGAAAGGCTCTGCATTGTGTTTAAAAAAGAAACCATATCTTCTGGAGCTAACATGGAAATATCTAACATAAAGGTGATCATATAGTAGATCTTCTCTGGCAATGGACAAGAACCTTTGTGTTCACTTCTTTCTCATGAAAAATATTTTTAATTTGTGGTCAACATGCTTCTCCAGGCAGCTTGTTGCTGTTCTGTATATACTGGATGAGAGACTGGCTTTGATGTTTGTGACTGAAGAATCTACTACTGTCATTCTTTAAAATTTCTAGGATGCCTATTAAACTATATGTATAGTTTAAAACATTCTAAAATCTCATGACTGTCTGAATCCTGCACAGATAACTGCCAGCTATCATCCAACATATGGAATTACTGTGGCAATCCATATGCTTTGTAACCGTTGGTGTTCAAATGAAAATTTGCAAAGTCAAATAAGGAAATGGCTCAGGCAACAAAGCCTAATTACTAACATCTACAAGCTGCTGGCTCCAACTCAGAATACTATCCTGTCAGTTTGTTTTTTTATACTGAGTTGTATTTAACTCTTTTACATTTCCAAAAATATACTGACAACATGGACCTGCATTTGTACAATAAAATTAAGACCTAACAAGCTTGACTTGATATGCTTTATAAAATCTCTGTAGTACAGTCTCTCAGTATGCCTTCACCTAATCACAAATGTTACAGTTCTGGAGAAACTTTGGCCCAATTCTAATTTCAAAGCTTGCTGATGTTTCCTGCCACAACATGCTTCAAGCACAAAAGCTCTGATTTGTTTCCATCCCGAGTTGCTCTTTCAATTTCAGGTTTTTTTCTGACAATTTTCTTCTTCTATTTGCTGCATGCTTCTAAAAAGCTGCTCTGGTTTCCTTTTGACAGACTTTCTAGCTCATTTAAATCTATGTACCTCACTCTTTTAACTTGCTAAACTTTTGAAGTGGATTTCTTTATCATCACTATTTCCTCCACTTAGGTTTTCATGATACAGTCTTCTCTGGACACATCAATAATAAAAATTTAGTGTGCAGGATGTTGTTTTTTTAGTGGTGTGGGGGTTTTATTCTCGCTGGTTGGTTTCTTTTTTCTTTGTATTTTTAGCAAGGGTTTTGTATGTTTTTTTTTTACCAGAGGTTTGCCTTGCATTTCAGTACCTCACAGTGTGCCCTAGAGTGCACTTCTTACGTGTTCAAAGCAGTTTTCTTCCTGGTGGAAAAAAAAAAAATCTAAGTCTTGAAAAAGCATCATACATAATAATGCAATGTAGATGCATTAACTCTGCCCTCTCCATGTGCCTGACAGGCAGCTGCTGTGAATTTCAACAGACACAATGTGAATTACAGTCCTAGAACTGTAGTAACTAACAATAAAGGGAATTTCAGTTTATCTACATTTGCACTGTAGCAGTCAGCAATGTAGAAGTTCTGAACATGCTGAGGATTCCCTTCAGCGCAAGGTAACCTGGAAGAAGGTCTCCAGAAGTGCTCCAACAACTAATAGATGTCTGAGTAGGGAACCAAGCAAGACACACAAATAAAATCCTTTCAGTGGATTCAGCTGTTTGACTCTTCAGATCTGCTTCTGTTGTACTTTTCTGTTTGCTAAGACAAATATGATTGTACCCTCACAGACCTCCACCTAAACCACTTGTACTCTAGGGCCCAAATTAATCCCTTCAATCTCAGTCAACAAATGGAGTTACTCTCACTGTGGTATACAATTAATAGAGAGAGGACGATTCAGGTCCCTGTCTCTACTGAGAGCAAAAGAAGCTGTAGTTAAAGATGTTCTCAAATAATCCACTTTGGTTAGATGTGTAAAGTAAGCTGGGAAGAACTCCAGCTAATTAAGGTTTGTCTGGAGACAATATGGTAGACAAACAAGAAACACAGTTCAAAGGGAAGACATACTTTTAGGTGGAAAAACTCAAATATTTAAAGGCAGGACTTAAGGAGGGGCTGTTGCTCAGCCCATGTCAGTGTATAATACCATGCATCAATCTCCTGAATCTTGGATTCCAGGTTACTAGGCTGCCTCGTGAGCTCCTCACACAACATAGCAACCTGCTTAGAAACATCATCCAGCTGGGCACACTTGTACCCCCACACACTCCGCTGCCTTCAGGGAAGGGAAGACCAACTGATGTGATCTACCTAGACTTCAGTAAGGCTTTTGGGATGGCCCCACACAACATCCTTATACTTAAATTGAACAGCCATGGATTTGAAGGATGGACTGTTTGATGGATAAAAAAATTGGCTGGATAGATGCAGAGTTATAGTTAGTCGCTCCATGTCCAGGTGGAGGCCAATGATGAGCAGTGTCCCTCAGTCTTTTGAGTCACCATCTCTCTCCTGACATTTATCCTGTCAAGAGTTGCAATTACATCAATAAATAATACATATTTATGGTTTAACTGACTCATTTCAAACCATTTCATGTTATACAGGTTTTGTAAACCAGATCATTTTAGTTTCACAGTGCACATCTGAAGTTCAAACTTGAGTCCTAGCCAGATTTAAATGCACCAAATCCATTTTCGTCTTCACAAGATGTTATAAGTTGCATCTCTTTTTACCAGTCTGCCCTCCTATTGTTTCAAACAAATTCACATTTAAAATTTAAAGTTTTATTCAACTTCAGTGAATGTCTTTTACCTTATATAAGATGTTCAATCACAATGAACCAACAGTTGTCCTTTTCTGGATTAATCTATTGCCTATTGCCTACTGTATTCCCTAAGAAAGTTTGCGTATTTGCC
This sequence comes from Galbula dea, assembly GCA_013399015.1. Lineage (NCBI taxonomy): Eukaryota > Metazoa > Chordata > Aves > Piciformes > Galbulidae > Galbula > Galbula dea. The sequence goes on along the minus strand of VWZX01009063.1, from coordinate 789,446 downwards.
ACTGGCTCTCTGTCTTTCTTCTTCTGTGGTGATGAACTGTGTAAGACTACTTTATGAGAAGATTGGGGGAGGAAATCATGTCTGAATTCATCTTTATCTCTATGAGAGTTTCATTGTGTATGAATAATGTTGTACTTACTGTAAGTTTGTAATTTTTTTATTGTGATGAAGATCTGATTAAGATTTGTTCCTTTAAGCATTAAATAGCATGAGTACAATGAATCCTCATACTTTAGAGCATAAACTAAAACTGTGATTGGGAAGAAGAAAATTCTCCTAGTGTCCCTTTGCTGTTGTGTAATGGTTTGACCCAGGCTTTTCCTGGTAACCAGTTTGTAACCAGGGAAGTGATCATGTTTACCCAGTATTTCACATGATTTTACGTAACTGGGGGTATAAATACAGAGGGCGAGAGGCCCTCGCTCTCTTTTCCCTTCCGGTGGATCTGAGGATGCAGGTTCTCTGCTATCGTTCTCACTCATGTGGAGGAGTCAAGCCTTGTAGGCCTTGAGAGGCAGCTGTTGATGGTGTTGGTCAGTGAGACTCTGCTATTTTAAGGAGAGTAGTAAGATTCTGTTTTGATTACTTCTGTCCTGGGTTTTGAGTGTACATACCTGGTTTAGTTTCGCTTTTTCCCCTTTTTCCTTCCCTTTTCCCCTTCCCTTGGGGGGGGGTTCCCCCTACTGCGTACATAGTATTTTAATAGTATATAACTGCTATATATATGTAAATATAAATACTTTTGATGTAGTTTGGATTGTTTCGGGCTCTTTAGTTTCTCTCATAGTTTTTTTTCTAAAACTCTGAGAGGGAAAGGGAGGGGGAAAGGATTTCACTGTGAGTTTGGGCATTTGGGAGGGAGCCAGGTCCAAACCATCACATGTTGATATACAAGGCACATAATTTAGGTGAGTTTTGTTTTGGTTCACAGTAACAGCTTGTTTTATTATCAAAGAGGCCTAGACCTGGTGAGAGCTCTACATATTTATGAGAAAGTAGAGGCTCATGAAACAATTTATCATGCGGAGGAAAAGGAAAAGCAAATGGAGGGTGTCAGAATGAAACAAGAGAATCAGGTGGTTATCCTGACACTTGATAAGTGTCTTGGGATGAAAGCTGATTTTAAAACAGGGTTGCTAGACCTATTACAGGTCTAGAATTCCAACTTCTCAAACATTAAACCATTTCAGTGTAAGATTATACTACTACTTTTTGGAAAAAAATGAAAATAAACCTTATCTATATATCAGAAAAGATCAAAAAATAAATTTCTGTTTGAGATAATACTCTATATGCCTTTATTGCTGTAATGCATCTTGGAAAAAATGGCTTATGGTCCTCATTTTTAAGAAGTTGAAAGGGTGGTTTGCTCCTGCAGGAAGAGAAACCTCAGGAATACAGGTTTTCACAATTTGTTGATTTTAGAAAAGACTAATTTAAGCTTGCCCAGGTGCATTATATCAGGGCTGATATTGAGCACTAGCAGCTTGTGTTCAATCTCAGCCCTGATCTGGTTCAGCTGGTGTACCCAGGCACCTGATATTTATTCATATCTCACTTCTTTTTACAGTTTTCAGTCCTAGATTGGATAAAGTAGATAAGTCTACAAGAGATCAAATAGTAAGTACTAGTGAAAGAAATCCTAAAGAAATGACCAGAAAAAGAGAGGACCAGGGAAAACAGTCACAAAATGAGCAGAACTATGGATAGTACAAGGGAAGGTAAGAATGGCTTAAAAGAAGGTTCTTAGAAACCCAGATTGTATAAATTGGAGGTGGTAATATTCTGCATAAAGTGGAAGATGGAGCTGCTGTGAAACAGAGATACAAGAGATACATATAGCTGTAAGTCCATATGTGTTCTACAATTGTCTGTGATATACAGTTGTGAGCTATGATCCACAATTACAGGGGTGGCATATAGAGTAATGGAATAATACCTGTGTATTTGTCAAACAATGGTAATTAGGAAGGCTGTCATTAATGAGGATGATGTACCATCTGAGCATGACAAATTATAGGGAATAAAGGGTGGGAATTGTATTGGTTCTGGGCAGGACAGGGTTAATTTTCTTCATAGCAGACTGTATGGTACTGTCGTTTGGGTTTGTGACTAAAACAGTGTTGATAAAACACCAATGATTTAGGAATTGCTGAATGATGTTAACATTGCCTCAAAGCCTTCTTTTTCCCCACTCTGTCCCTCCCAGCATGTGGGTTGGGAGCGTGTAAGAAGTTGGGATGAGACCCAAGCAGGACCAGTGGATGTTCCATACCATATGATCTTATGATCAGCAAAAAATGTTCAGTGAGATGAATAGGAAAGGGAAAGTTCCTGGTTATGGGATTTGTCTTTCCAAGTAACTGATATGCAAGATGGAGCCCGGCTTTATTGGAGATAGTTAAACATCTGCCTGCAAATGGGAAGCAGTGAATGAATTCCTTATTTTACTTTCATGCATGTACTGCTTTGATTCACTTATTAAATTATATTTATCCTGCCCCACAAACCTTCATGCTTTTGCCCTTCCAATTCTCTTCCCCATCGTGTGGTAGGAGTGAGTGAACAGCTAGGTTGGGGCTTATCTGCTGGCAATGAACAATCCACCAAAGCACTAGGAATAAGCTTAGACACCAAATGTCTGATAAACCTGTAGTAGACCTGTTTTAAATTTCTGATACTCCTGAATTTAATGAAAAAGATTAATAGACTATTTACAGCAGTTACAAAGTACAGTGTGCAATACTTGCATGCATACTATTCATCATGTCAACCTTTCTGCCTTAATGTTTAAAGTATTACAGGATAAAGTAATTTTCTGCCTTTGAATACTGTGAATGTGAAAAGTATTTTTTTCTCGTATCAATCTTGTTTGGTAAGATACACTGATCACATATGCTTCTTTCAAAAACTAATGTGCAAAATCATAAACCAATTTTACATTTTATTGATGTGCTTAAATTAAGCACTAACAGAAAACAAAAGACTCCAAAATTCCATAAACAACTGTCATTTATCATCCCCAATTTAAATTCATGTGCCGTAAACAAATTAGTTTACATACACACAAAGAAGTCACATTTTGTAACTGCATTAGTATGATTAACTCTCTATCAACCACCGGGGAGATACTCCAGCCCTCTGATCACTTTTGTAGCCCTCCTCTGTACTTTCTGAAGCAGGTCCCTGTCTTTCTTATGCTGAATGTTCCAGAGCTATACACTCAGGTGAGGTCTCACCCATGCAGAGTAGAGGGGGAGAATCACCTCCCTTGACCTTCTGGCCACACTTCTCTGGTGCAGCCCAGGATGTGTTTGGTTTTTTGGGCTGCAAGTGCACCTTGCTGGCTCACATTCGGTTTTCTGCCCATCAAAACCCCAGGTCTTTCTCTGCAGGGCTACTCTCAGTCCACTCATTGCCCAGTCTGCGTCTGTGCCTGGGATTGCCCTGACCCAGGGGCAGGACTTTTCACTTGGCAGCCTTCCATTTCATGTTTCTATTGCATAGCAGGCTGCAATATTTCCAGGATATGCACTGAAATTTTGGCAGCTGAAGTGGGAGGAATCTGTGAATATGTGGCAAGGTAAACAAGAGATGAAAATGGAAACCTTGAAATCCAAACAAACTATTTTGACACATTTGCCAGCTGGAGCATCAAGCTGACAATTAAAAATCACTGACTTAACATAGCCAGGCACAATTGAAACAAATATTGGCAGAAAACAATATGAGAAACAATATGCCACACATCAAGGTGCATTACAAACTGTTAATGAGAAAATAGAATTCAGGAAACAACTGGGGAAAAAAAAATCCAAACAGGAAATGAATAAAAATTAGCATGAAGTGTTTCATAAGCTTGGGAGCCAACTGTTCTGGGCACCCAAGAACACACTTGACCTAAAGCTTACTAATACCTCTAGTTTATGTTAGCTTTACTTCTCAAAAAAACCCATGACGTATCAAGTGTGTATGTAAGCCATTATTGTCTGCAAAGATTACTCTTTTTATGCTTTGCTTGCCTGATGCTGGCAATTTGGCAAAACTCTCTACTCTTTTCACTAGTCAATTATCTACAGGATTCACTCTACAAAGCCACCTGCCTAACAATCTGAACTGAATGAACACAAACACTCCAGTCAATAGCTCACCAGCACTGTTCAATTATTTACTGTTACAAGGACAATGTTGTCTTTAAGCTCTCCTTAGGTCCATGACTATCCCACTTCAGACTTGAAACAGATGAATAAATCACAAATTTTAGTAGGTTCATTTCTCTAATACAGGCAAACTGGAACAGATGCATCACCTGGACAAACCAGAATCCAAACCAAGCCAACATAAAGCTGGCAAAAACTTCAGTAGTTGAATTTCAAGACCTTGTTTCATTCCAGTGCTTCCAAGTTGTGGAGACTTTTGCCATCAATGAATTTGATTCCCTCACTCCTTACATGCTGATTGAAATTGTGATTAGGCTCAGGTTTACTTTCTCTTTTATAAATTATCTGCCAATTCTTGCCTATAATTCTCTTCCAGATTTAATTATTACATTGAGGTATTATAAATTTCTATAAAATATGAAGGATTAGAGCCATTAAGAGGGCTAGAGTATCTCTGTGCCTACTCCTGAAATCTGCAAGAGAAGTTTTCAGAATTGTGCGCTATTGTATTTGTTATCACACTCACATTTTTCCTCCTGCTTTTTTAACAGATAGGAACTTACTTAAACATCTGTGTAAGAGGTGTCAGAATCCATTCTAAATATTATGACCAGGAAACATTTTTAAAAGTCAATTATGTGGAAAAATAGTTGTATCACAAATACCAAAATTCAATAATTCTTTCATTATTTTTTTAACTTAGGCTAATAGAAAACTGCACTTTCTTACTGTCAAATAATATTACAGATTTTCTAATTCTCCTGTCAGTTTCTCTGAAAATATTTTATTCCCCACAGCATAATATTTTGACCACAGTATAAAATTCATCATATATGTAATAAAATCACAGATTCCATCCAGTCACTGGATACGATTGTCTCATTTTCACACAAAGCTATTCACATATATATTCCTTCACATAACGTGTCACTAACAGAAAGTGCCTGCTTGTGATTCAAATATCTCAATCATTAACTGAGAGAGAAAAGATATTATACATTTGCAATTGTTACCATTTTTAAAGAGAAATAATTATTGTAAGAGTTTTTACATTCAGGGAAATTTATTTATTGAGTTTCTACTGCAAAAAAGAGGCAAACAAAATAATTGTTTCTGCTGCAGAAAACATATCAATATACTTCCTGTTGCTCATAAATTTTAATTTGTTTTACCTTTATGTTTTATGCTAACTCAATAGCAACATATCAATCTAATTCAGATTATGGCATAATCAATATGATAATATATTTAGAGCCTTAGATTATAGATTTTTAAAACTTAAACCTATTATTGGGTTTAGTATTAATTGAGCTGTTTGGGGTTGGTTTGTTTGTTTGTGTGTTTTGGGGGTTTTTTTATGTGTCTGTCTTTTTTTTTTCCCCAGAAAGGCCTCATTTCTTTCTCATACTGTACCACTAGAGATGTTGACATTCTAAAGTTGTTCTCCTTTGGTATGTTCAGTGCTATTCTTATGCCTCACACACATCCTCAGGTGAAACTCTGGTACTTCATACACTCAGATTGTTACATCTGAACAGAAGGAGACATAGTCTGGAACCTAATGTTAATATGTAGTAAAAGTTAGTAAGATAAAAAGTGGGGACTCTGAAGAATAGAGAAGTAGAAGAGATTCACAATCATATATCTTCTGCAGATATATTTCTCCTAAGTGATGACTGACATGATTCACACTGTAAAGCATAAGGATAGGATTTGTCCCACTTAGCTTAGACATGTCAATGTAAATGTGTATATCCTATCTGGTGACCTCATATTCTCTTCATAACCAATAATGAAAAAGAAAAATAGGCACTTTCAGAGATCAATTCATCTTATCCCAACACAGGTCTCTAAGTAGATCAAATTGAACTGCAGAACTGCCTCCTCCTCCCTGTCAGCCATGTAAAGTGTCCTCTGTGACTCAGACATGCAAACATCCACATTTAGCTGAGAAAAATCCCACGTAAGGAAACAGAGGCAAGGGGGGAAAATGTACAATGGGAGAAGTGAACTGTTAACAAATCCAGCTTTCATGCACTTTAATTCAATCTCTGCTTTTTTTCCCACTTCCTCAACCTTTCCTGAAAACAGAAGCACTTGGAAAGACATATCAGCAGTGATTTATGTGTAGGGTCAGCCTAAAAAAATTTTATTATCACTTTGCACAGTAAGTAGTCAAAAATCAAGATGATTGTAGATGTTGTGGTGAAACAATTATGCTGTGCATATGAGTATTGTCATAAACTCTTAATGTATGTCAGGAAATTTCCCTGCTGCCCATCACAGCAATACTCTTTGTACCCTAGAAGTAGCTGTATTAGACCCCTTTAATAAAGTTGAAGTAGTAGAAAAGATGTAAAAATAGACTTATTTGGGTTTAGGGGTATTTTGTATCCTTTGTGGGGTTTATATGTTAAAGCTGTGTAACTCAAAGGGACAGAATTGTAAACCGCATTTCATCAGATTTATATATGTACATATACATACCTAAAAGGTATGCAGAAATGTTTTATTCTGTAGTATTATGAATTTCATTAGGAACAGATCATACTATGTTAGAGAGCATTTTTTGTTCCTTTATTACTAGGAATTTTATGGAAGAAGGGATAATCTTTGCCACCTAGATTAGAAATGCTTGAAAATATTTGGTTTTTTTATTAAGAAAATATAGTATTTTAAGATATGTTTTCTCAAACATCTTTCAGCATTTTTCTTCAGGCAGCATACTAGCTAGAAGTTCTTTCCATTGTATTGTTCATGCAAACAATCAAAAAAATCATTAAAAAACAGTTAAAAACCAAAAAGACTTGTAATAAATACCATAATTTTAACAACCAAGAAAAACTTTCTGTATAAAAGATTCATTAGATAGTGAAAGTAAAGCATTTAACCAAAAGAACTGAATAGCTAAACATCAACATGTAACAAAATCATGAGCACATTATCACAATTAAAATCCTCAGTCATTTATTGTCTTTGTAAAATGTGTTAATTATTCAGGTTTTATGGAGCTTTGATGTTAATTATTTTATTATGGAAAGAGCTTTAGGAAGGGAATTAAAGCCATGTCTGTATGAAAACAAGTAAATGTATGAGAAGATGTTGCTTCTACAACTCAGACAGGAAGCAAAGACTTTTTTCTGCTTATAACATTTGCTGAATTGATTGTTCCACAATAAAAAGTCAACTTTCAATTTGGAGTATTGTGGATTTTGTTTTAAAAAGAAAAAGCTTTACAATGTATGTATATATTTATATATAAATTTAAGTAGCTTTTTCTAAATATCCACAAATCTGCACTGGAATTTTGAACTAGGTCTCATTACAACATTTTAGAATTTGGGAAGGTGGGGGGAGCAGTTTTGAAGAAGGAAAATTTTTAGCTGTTGCAATGTTGTTCCACTGTTATGTACCAACATATGGAACCAACTTTCCTCAAAAAGACAAACGCAGCTTTATTTCTTGAATTGAAGAAATCATAATCCAATGACTTGCAAAATGACAATGGCATCAGAAACTCAAGTATCAGTGCATCTAGTGCAGCTAATTCTGTGCAAAAAACCCATTTTATATAGGGGGCAGAAACAAAAAACTCACACCAGGGGATATTCCTTCCCACAGGCTGTGAAGGAGGGAACCAGCTGAGTTACAAAGCAGCAAGTTATTCTCTCCAGACTTATTCTGCTATGTTGTGTTCAGCTCTAGCTTGTTTTATGTAGGACACTGACAGAAGACGACACTGATTCCCATATGATTTATAAGCCTTTTAAACAAAACTCTCACATAAATACATACATTTAAACCAAAAAAACAAATAAATTCTGTACTTTACTGAGGTGTGAATAGCACGGTGTCAGACTATTTTTATCAGGGATATAACAGGCCTGTAATACTTTCCCTTCCATTAACTCCAATGAGGCTATTGAGTATACTTTGCAACATGGCTCCTGCTGAGCTTTTTAAAGCTCAGCTGTGGATCAGATCCCTGTAGAAATAGTGACCTATCAATATAGCAAATTCCTCCCTACTATAGTGGTGACTACTAATCACCAGTAGTGATCTCACTACTGAGACACAGAAGAAACTTCTGTTTATTCCCTATCATTAAATGTTAATTTTTACTGAGCATAGATATTTAGATCTTTTTATTAGGTTTGTAAAGTTCATCCCACTTTTCTCTTTCTGTATTAAACACTAGTGAACCTTGAAGGACATTCCCTGAACTAGTATTGTTTTCCCTTTCAAAGCACTTAGTGGATTTGATACATTGCACTGAAAAGTACCTCTGAAAAGAAACCAGTCATTTCTCACGTTTTAGTTCATAGTAGTAGATCTCCTCCAAGCAGCAACTTTCTACACTCTCTTTTGCTAGCTATCCTAAACACACTCAAAATTTAATCATTTCCATTATGATTTCTTAGAAGAAAATATGAATGCATGTATAATACTTCATTACAGTATTGGTTTGAAACAGCTTCACTTGGCCACAGAGAGAGTAATCTGATCTGCTCTTATCTGTCTATTGCCTCAGGCAGCATGCATGAAAGAACTAGATTCCCAGACCACTTTGGTGATATCCTTAAAGGCAGAAAAGGCTTAAAGATAATATTTTGTTTTCTCCAAAGAATTTCAATTGGACAGGAAACCTTTTCTTAAAATAGGTATTCTTTCTAATGGTAATTCTTTAAGGATTTATACCAGCACTGCATGACAATTTGGAGAAACAGGAAGAGTTTGGATTTATGCAATATACTTATGAATTATCCAGAATATAGATGAAGATCTGGGATCCAAATGTTACCTTGATTTAATAACATTAAGTGTTCAATGACCAGAGTCATCTCACCTCAGTAGAAAGGCATCATTTCAACAAGCAGAGATGTTACTTCAGTGCAATTCCAGTTCCAGTAAAAGATGGGATAACTTCACAACTGATAATGTTGAGGTGTTTAGGTGTCTGTTACCTAAACCTTTCAATGAATATTCTCTTTTTTCCTCCAGTAGGTGTACCAATATCTATATACAACTGAGACTGAGAAATTAATATTGGTCTGTATCTCACAACCTACCATAAAGTAATAACTGATGTTAGAATAGCTTTACTACAATAATCTAAGTTGTTTTTTTGCTGTATGTTATAGTGTGTGTATATATATATATAGTTTTATATATAGAGAGAGTGTGTACATGTATAGTTCTACATATGTAGTAATGATGATATTAGATAAGAATTAACCATTATCCAGAAGAGTGTTGATAAATAGTTAGGTTAGAAAGTTTTCTCTTACAGTTTAAAACTGGCCTGATTTGTCAGTCTTCTTAAGCTTCCCACCACAATGATCTCTAGCTGTCTGATACATAAATATATACATATATCCTATTGCAAAACTAAGATTATGCCAGCATACAGATATCTATCTACCTGTTAGTGCCCACATCTGCACTAGATGTCTAAATGCCAATCATAATGTCTGGTTGCTGGAGTCTCACCACTAGGTTCTGACTTGAATAATCACTCTCCTTCCTCCATTGACTGTATTGATTAGATGTCTGATGTTCCAACAACTCTTTTCTTTTTTTCTGTTTTTCTTTTTTTTTTTTTTTTTTTTTTTGACTCTTAGTAAGCCTGTGGTTGTTCACATGTAGCTGTCTGCTGTCTGACTGGACTGCATTACAGTCTTAAGATTTAGTTGCCCAAGTATATGCAACAAGTGCCTATTTCAAGATGTTAGTAAATGCAAGCCATACAGAGCAGGAAGCAAAGACTCAGAACTTGTAAGACAGTCATATCCACTTAGAATTGAAGATAAGGGTCAGGTACAACACCCTAATCCATCCTGCAGGCCTGTGTTTAGGCTATCATCTTATTGCTACTGTCTTATTTTGTTTACTACAAAGTCTGATTTTATCTGGCTTAGGTATCAATCATTCATTTAACCTTTCTGGAAAGTACTTATCTTTGTCAGTGTATCCTATAATATACTTAGGCCTTTTAAAACAGATGTGAGCCAGAGACAAAGTTTTTCCAGCTGAGAGAATAAAAAATGTGATTTGGAAATGTTTTTTTGTAGATTAATCCAAAACTAAGTATTTTCAGAGTTTATTTGAAATCATTTTCATTTAAATGTGGGTTTTTTTTCCATTTTCTACTGACATAGACTCTCTACTGAAGATAATGTGTTCTTATGATTTATGATATCATCCAGTCATCTAGGGATTTTCCTATTGTCATTTCCTTTTTCACATGGAACACATTCATACTGAAAATGCAGTAGAAAAAATAACCAACAAAGATGTTTCTTGTTCTATAAAATGAATGCATATCTTTACTTGAGAGTAGTTTATGCATCTTTTCCATTGTTTTATAAGCTTGTACTTTAGCCAGTTTCTTTTTTCTTAGAGAAACCTTTTTACTAACATGATCTTTTAAAATTAATTTGATTTATAAAAATACACGGTCTAGAGACTGAAATAACCACTACTCTTATGGAGTGGTGGACATGGCAAATTCACTTTTACTCTTGAAAAAATGATAATGCTTCACTCCCTATAACATGAATTATACATTACAGGATGTGAGTTACATTAGATCATGTCAGAGCAGCTAGTTTAACATATATAGAAGTGTGTACCAGCTTGACATTTAGATTAAAATCAAAAAGCTTACTCTTGCTGTGGAAAAAGTCCAATAGAAGCAAGAATCATATTCATTGTGTTAAAGTACCTCTCACATGAGATTGTTTTTCATTCAGACTATGTCAAAAGCACTTTACCATTTTGTCTGGCACTTCATATCAACCATGCTTTCCCAGAAACCTCTACTTTGTTACATCTGCTACAAAACTCTTCCCTTGGATATATACCTTTTTTTCCTTATTTTTAAAGGAAGGCATCAGATGAGAATATGGGAAATATGAAAAAAACCCCAACCACAGAACAATAGAAATAGACATTTTTATATACTTCAAAGTAATTCTGACACTGAAAATACAAAAAAAGTGAATACAAAATAATACTGTTGGCTGCAGAATTGCTCTTTTGCACAAATAATGTTATTTTTCTTCCTTTTTAATTTTTTTTAATTGTAAGATACTGCTATCTTGCACAGCATTTTACAGAAGAAAAAAAACCCAAATCATGTCACTCAAAATCTGATAATAAAATATGATACTCTGGGCCATAGTTTACTTAATGAAGTGCAGAGTATACTTAATGATCCTGCATGTGTGTTGGAAATAGGTGATTATTTGACAAGCTCTCCTCAGCTGATGAAAGTTCTGGGCACTTCAGTCAGTCCATGCAACCATCTTATAACAAGAGAGCTAAAGCTTTGTGTGAAATAGTAATAGACAACATTCTTGGAAAGGTGTTTAAAAACTTTATGTATGGAAATTGTTTCAGGTAGGTTTTTCTCTTGTGCCATAATGAATCCACTTTTACAAACAAAAGTTCCCAGACCACCTTAGAGACAGCTGACTTGGAGCTTAACTTGTTTTTCTTTCTCGATTATATTAGAACTGTCATGAGAAAATAGAATAAAGTACAAATAAAGTGACTTTGGATAGGATTATGCTAGTCTCCCTGGATTAAATTGTCCTAACAATTGACATTCTCTCTCTGATCTCATTTTAGCTGTTTCTGTCCTGACAATTCCCCTCATCTGTTCCTGATACCTTTCTGAAGTAATTTACCTTACCTTTACTCTGGATAATTCTTGACATGGTCCCTAAAAAATTCTGTACCTTTTTTACCTGTAAAGGAAAGGTGAAAAAAACCAACCCTGAATGGTCCTTCTCTTTCTGAAAAATGTGGAGAAATCCAGAAGCTAAAGGATCTGGCCATTAGGCACTTTTTCATATGACTTTCTTTCAATAGCATTTTTATATCTTCTTCATTATAATTTCAGACATTTTTATTGAGGCTCCCTGATCTCTCAACAGTTTGGCATTTAAATTATGATAAAAAAATCCATTAGGTAAACCTGTTAGCTTGACACTCTCCAGACAGAAGATATAGTTCATGTTAATATAATGAACCTTGAATAACTAATGGCACGAAAACAACTGAGTAAAGTTACCACCCTTCTATTCCACAGGTTCTGCCATGCATGCCTTTTCTTATCATTAGAGTCATGGCTTTTAGAATGTGTTATAAAGTCAAAGGAATAAAAATACATTCATATTCCTCAGCAGAGATGCTTCCTCAACAGAAAAAAAGATGTAGTTCCTGTGGCTTTTAGGGGTTCCATGATTCAATTTGCAAAAGCCTGTGGACACATACTGCTTGATGTGCCTGTTACAAGCTGCAGAACACCAATGTAGATATTTGAGTGTGGGTCACCAGAGTTGTTTACCTACCACAAGGAACTAGTTGTTTGCTCACCAGTGCCTGAAGCTGGGGGAACATGAAAACCAGCAGCATTTCTGTTTAGTGATGCATTCATGAATAAATGGGCTAGCAATCACTAATTCTGAAATGGGTTTCTTGCTGCATAGAGAAATGGAAAATAGTGAGTGGGTTTAGAAGCAGATGAACTAGTGTGTTAATCCTCTCTGCAAAGCTGGCATTGTCATACAGTCTGAAAGTGTTCAATTGTTTGGGTGTTTCAATTCACTCATCTCTCTAAAATACTTTCTTCTACAATCTGTCTGAACAAAATTGTTATCTGTGGACACAGCAATCAACAAGAAAAGTATAATTTTTTTTTTTTTGGATGAATCTTTGATGAGTCTGCCCATCTCCTTAAAGCAACAGCACTTTTGTAGTTTTACAGTGGTTTGCCACCCATGTATCAGATTAATGAGCCATATATTGTTGAGAAAGTAGTATATATTTTCATAATCAGTGTATTAAAAAGTGAAAGGAAGGAGAAGACAGTAACAGCATATTTGGAGAATTTATGGTGCAGAGCAATAAACTAGAAAAGAAAAAATAAACCCCTACACCTAGCCAGAAAAGAGGTGTAACTCACCTGAGTGGAATTTATACTGCTTCTATGCATGAATATAAAGGCATTGCAACAAGTTACAGGCACCTACAGGTTATTTTTTCTTATTCTATTATTTCCATATTGTGTTACATTAATATGGGTATTTTTCATATGTTAGCAACTTGAAAATACATAATCAATTTATTTATACTAATTATTCTTCCTTCAATAAAAAGGAAACAAAAAAAAAGAAAAAAAAGGAAAAGCAGTGCTTCCTTAAACAACTGTTAACTTGTCTGGTTTGTAGAGAATAGGTGTTGTGTGTAGCAGAACAGCTCAGATCATCTCGATAGATTAAATGTGTCATAAGGTTAACAGAAATGAAAGACTGAAAAACAAACTCATATCAAATCAAATCAGATATTGACAAATCCCAGGAACCATGTTAACACTGCATCTGACAGACAAGAGGAGTAAGAAACAAAGCAGCAGAATGCAACTGATGAAGTAATAAATAATTCTAGAAAGTAATGAGACAATCAGATATCTTTTTCACTTTAAGCCTTTCAGTAATGACAGAAGGAAAATGCAAGGGCAGAAGGGATGAGACCCATCAAAGATTTTGCTAAACAAAGTGAGCTCTCCAAGTTTTCATTGCTTTGAATCTGAGATATTGCTTGATCTCTTTTCCAACATTACCTGAGAAACATCCTTCTGTTTTTAGCTTCCTCTGGCTTGCATTCTAAATTAGCACTTTTTATTTCCTGCTATTTTCTTGTTTTGCTTTCTAAAACATGACCTAACTCAGCTGATCAAGACAGCATATTAGCAATCTGTTCCATTGTTATAGCTGCAGAAGTAGATTCTTCTTTCTTCTCGGACACAAAGAAGACCAGTAAGACAATGCAGTATGGACTCACTGGGAATGCTAAAAAGTTTACATCTTTCTGGTTTGGACTGCCATTTTGCAACAAGTTTGTAAGAGGCAATTGCATTTTCTAGATTTGCAATGTTTTTATCTTTTTACCCCATGTATTTCTCTTATTTTCAAGGAGACAAGGGTTGACTTCAACAGCACAAAAAATAGAAATGAGGATCAGACCTTTTCAACTCACTGTATTTCCTCTGAAAAAGAATATATTTAATGAAACTTAATGACATCTAAATAATCATGAAACAACACATTCTTCTTTAAGAAAAAGATAAAATTAAGTTGAACAGTGTCTATCTTGAAAGACTGGGAATTAGGGTGGTTGTTAAAGACTCATTTAGTAATATCTCAGTATTTTTTTTAGTTGAATATTTTCTCACCTCCTTTTTTTTCAGTCTTAACTAGATAAGTTGAAACAATATTATCAACAATTACTTGTCATGTAACTGAACTGGTCAGCATGCTGACTCACATAGCCCAAACTACCAGATTTCACTGTTTAAGGTGATAAGAATACCTTAATGCCTTATCTCTCTGGGCCTTCTTATTCCTCAGTATCAATATAGGAACCACTAGTCCCATAGTGACACTGCCCACGGAGCCATTTCAGCTGCTGTTTAGTAAGTGACATGTTTTAATGATGCTGCAATAGGTGTCATTCTTTTAGTGGCTAGGTTCTCTGAAGAGAAGCTCCTGTGACAGTTTCTCATATGAGTGGAGAGGTTCATTGTGGTTTCTATGTGTTTAGCATGGAGAAATGAAGAGGATGGAGAGAAAGGAATCAATTCCTGGTACTATCACATTCCGCATATTTTGGTTCTTAAGTATTCACAGAGAAGTCTCTCATCATTGCCTTTACAGTGACATCCCTGTTTATTAACTTCTTCTTAAGATTTATGTGGCTCTATCTTGAGTCTATCTAACAGAGCTATGCACTATTAGTTATTGTTGATAGCACAAAGGCTTTGTTTAAAAATAAGTTCAGTTAATTAGACTGATACAACAACTTTTACAAAGTTAATATGTTTAAAACAACACTGTTTGCTTCCAAACCAAAAAGATTCATGTGCCCAGATTTACCCTTGAGACCAAGGTTTATAAGTTATACAGTTAAATATAATTGCAGGTCAGGGGAGAAGTTTTTTTGGAATTCTAAATTAAGTTGTTTTCACCCTTCCCTGTTATGCCCATGGAAGATAAACCTCAAATTGGCATAGCTCATAGGCAGTTAACTTTAACAAATCACCACACATTACATCTTGCTTTTTTACTTGCATGTCCTGCAGGTATGTAACTCATAAAAGTAGTCAACAAGGCTTCTTTCATGAAAAGAGCTCAGCTAAAGGAAGGTGACCTACTCCTGAAAGTTAGGCCAGTGTTAACTGCATTTGAGAATTTTAACCAAATCACTTACAGGATTGTGTTTTATATTTGTACATTTAGCAATTTATTTAGTACAAAATATTAATGCTAGAGGTGTTGCTAGGGGTGGCTGAACTGTTCAAAATTAATACTCTTTTAGGATAAGCTCCTTATTTCTCTTCACAGCAAACTCTGTCCAAACTCTGCTCCTTCACAGCATTAAGATACCACGCATGAAGTTCTTAGTCTGCATATAGGTCACATTCCAATAATTGTCCTAACTCTGTGATAGCTACATTTACATAGCCAGATACTTTATATTCCAAACTGCAGTGTTCTTTCTGATTTAAGATTTATTCACTCATAGATAAGAATGAGAGTGTTAGAACATTTCCTTATGGATGACCACATAAGTCAATACATAATAGTGAATCAGACTAGCTTCTGTCCAAAGCAGTAGTAGTGAAGCATTATACAGTCATAATTAGGTATATATGTATATAATAATATAGTAAAATCTTAAAAGAAAATAACAGAGAAAAAAACCTGCAGCAGAAGACAACTACATGTAACTACTTGGCAAGTGACACCTTTAAATTTTTTGTGAAGTTAATTTTTGGTGTTGTTTAATAGAAATTATTTTTTCAATGAAATTCAATATTTTAACAAAAAAATCCTGTAGTTTTTTGAAAACAAGAGGCAAGGAAGGAGCTTAAATAAAGTAGTTTTAAAACCAAGAAGCTAATAGAGCTATTAATGACTAGATCTTGTTCTTTCTGCGTTTTAGAGTGGTTATCATAACATTAACTTTCATGAAATGCCTCAAAACATTTAGACATGCACACACACATAAACCCCACATCATTCAGTGTGGAGAAATAAACATTAACAAATTATCTTATTGCTGTATAACAAGATCCAAAGCTTATAGAGGTAAAGGACAAATTGCTACTAGCTGTGGACCAAATTCTTATATTACTCTGAATGTTGGGTTAGTATTTTTACTTGTAAAGGAGTCACTGTATAAAAAAAAAAAAGGAGATATATTTTGAGCATAATATTTCAATATCATTACAGACACTTGGAATTTTACGGTGGGATATGGAGTCAGGCATTTGTTTTTATTCTATATACAACAAAAAGTGTTTACAGAGGATAAGTCAAAAGAAACAGATTCTGTATTCCTACAAATGCCAGAAATCTGCCTGATTCTTGCCTTTGTGTGGAATACCTGACCATGTCCTTCCTTTGTATATTTTCCTTATGGATGACCACCTAAATCAATACGTAATACTGAAGCAAAATCAGTACTCTCTATGGATATGTAGGGTTGTATATTTTTATGCATGGACTCATATTATCTTGGCTTATTACAACTTAAAATATGTGAAAAAGGTAAGGACAAGTCATCTTGAAGGGCAAAGCATGCATCTTTTCACAAAGTTTTTTAGTGATTAAAAAAAATCTAAAATTGGAATAATACATTGTCCAATGAATCTTGATAGCACCGAGCTGCACAATGTACAGGAAAGTCATTTTCATCTCTTAAGTACATGGAAGTCATCATCATTTTCTCTTCTTTTACCTGTTCCTCTTTCTCTTTCTTGAAGATACATTCAGCTATTTTTGTCAGCTACAAAATTACTTTTTACAACACTTTCAGATCATGAAATACAGGAAGTTAGAAATATTCGTACTGTCACTGCACTATGTGCTGAAACAATTTTGATGACCCAGATCAAAGTACAACTAACTTATAAAGAAAAGATATTATATTAACACTTGTCCAAAGTAGAAGATTTCAACTTTATCTAAGTTCAGCCATACAAACCCAATATATTTCTCGTTACCCTCCTCTGATCTTTTCCCTGAGTCCAGTCTGGTTTGCCTGTGACAGTAATTGTTGAGTCATCTCTCCCTGGACTTTACACCTCTGATGCATATATCAAAGGAACAGATTTGGCTACTTTTATTTTGATGGATTGTCATATTTCTCAATGATTCATTGATTTAAGGGGATTAGAAACAGTTTTAAAAATTGTTATATTAAAATAGTGTTAAAACTTAATAGTAATTAAGGTAATTAATTACCAATGAATTCTTTTATTGTTATATAGAAATTTTTCTGTACATCACACACTTTGTTATTATACAGTCATTAAGCCAAATATTTTTAACAGGAACATTTCAATATAATTAGAAAGATCTTTTCTGTTTTCTAGAGAAAACTTATTTTACAACGAAACAACTGAAGAAATAATTGATTGAAGTAGTAAATGAGTTTAACATTCAAATTCGTCTCAGGACAATATGCTTCATTAACACTTGGTAAAGGCTTTTAATATGAATAACTCATAAGAGAGTTAAATATTTATGTTATGTTGTAATATATATGTCTTAGAGTTTCCTACAGTAACATTAATTGTCCCCAACTCAAAAAATGTTGGAGATTTATCAAGAGAACAGAGTTGTGGCCAGATGAAGTTTTTCATACTGTTTGAATTTTACCTCTAAGTATTATCTACCAGGATTCAAACATCAGACTCTTCCTGTTCCTGTTGCTGTATTTGCAGTGCAAATATGCTGTTTAATATAAAAAATCCTTAATGAAATTGGATAACATGTCTGATACACTGTACAAAAATCTTTACATGAGTCTCAGTCACTTATACAATAATGTGATATGCAGTTTAAATATCTATTAGAAACATAACCATCCATTTACACTCATTCTCATTTTGATTCCTCATATTATGCATATATTTAATAAAGCATTTATATTGACATATCTTTTTGCTACAGTGGCTTTTTAATGAGAGTATTTTTGGAGAATTTGCAGGTGGTTTTTCTCTGAATAAGGAACATGGTGAGAAGTAAAAGAAAAATTATAAATCTGCATTGATTTTGACATATATGATAGAGATTTAGCTATATCTCTCATCTTTTCTTATTTTGCATGTCAGTATTCAGGAAAGGGTCTTTATTTGAGGCATAGTCTAAGTCTAAATATTTAAGAAATCACAGACAAACAAAAGAAGTACACAAGTCTAGTCCTCCCCCCCCCGCCCACTATCTGCCTTTAAGAGAAGGAGAAATGAAATTTTGACAGGAATTCATAAAACTCTCCTAAACTTCAGAGAATTTTCACCTATTCCTGGTCTTTCTCTTTCTTTTGCTTTCATCCACCGGTGTCTCTTGAAAATGTAAGGATGCAAGGGCAAAAGGTTCATAGATAATCACCAATTATAAATAGGCATCAGAGCTCTGCATATTTCCAAGATCAAGCCCACAAGTTCAGAAATGGAAAGGAGATTCTTTTGATGAACATGAACACTGATCAGAAACAAAGGACCCTTAGTGAAACCTCTTAGCATATTCTGCAATATCATGCAATGGGTAGGAAAGGAAGATGCAGTGATGTGAGGTGAGAAACACAGACTTCTCAAACTGTGTGAAAAAATTAAGAAATAAGACCGAAAAATGAAGCTTGACAATTCAGTGTCATTTGGCTTATCCAGGAGCTTATGACATTCTTCATCACACATTAAAACATATAAGAGTTTTCTATCTCCTATAGTGGCTATTATAAAAATCGTTTAAGGCAAACGATGAGTGTCTGTCATCTTAAGACTGCCATTTCTTCTCTGGTGTTCAGTTTAGGAGGACAAATGGATGTGGTATTGAAAGAACAATTTAATAAAGTCATTTTTAAAAAATTCAGTTCTGATGATGAAAGAGTAGTCTGACATATTAAAAGGACTTTGTTATTAGTATAATTTCTTTTTCTAACTCTTTCTTAAGCTGGGGAAAACTCTGGAGAAGATTTACTTTTTATGGGTATCACACTGGACATAATACACCAAATTATCAAGTTAGTGTCAGACCATCATTTGGCTAAACCACAGAGTACTTTAGTGTTGGGGGATTAAACAACATAACAGTGAAGCAAAAACTCAGGGGTTTATCCTACCATGATTAAGACTGTTCCAAACAAATTAATCTCATCTAAATTTGGATTAATTTGCCTTAATATTAGGTGCTTTGGTTCATTGCCTAAGCCAAAGATAGTAATTGTAAACTTTCTTTATGAAGATAAATAGCTACCTTCAAATAATTCATGTTATCCTAAAACAGATGTCCAAAGGAAGACTAGGGATTCTCTAAAGGTTTTTACTTCATTCTACTTCCCCTAAGGAAAGCCAAAATTATTTGGTTTGACTTAGATAACTAACTTTTAGACATGTAATATTAGGCCAGAGATATGACAAATATTTCTGGAATTTGCTGGCTTAATATATATTTTACACACCTGAAACTGGAGCTCTAAAAGGTAAGTTACTAACATCTATGCTTTAACTTGGGGACAGAATGAACATTGAATTCAATTTTAAGTATCATTTCAATCCTTTTTTGGTTACTCTAAATGTTTCTCTATGCACTATAGACAGTAGAAAAAAAAAAGTAACAAGCCCCATATCTTTTTAAAGAAATGAACAGTATATACCTACCCTAAAGGTGTGCATTTTGAACCTACATAGAATATTATCCTTTTCCACTTGATTTAGTCCTTGTACAAAATGCAACAAAATTTCTGTCAAGATTAAGGAAAGTGAAGTTATTTACTAAGTCATATCTGAAGGCCAAGAACAAATACATAAACAGGTCCTTCACTATTTTGTCCAAAGAGAGGCAAAACACCCACCATAGATTACTAGCCTTGCCTGTAAGCAAAAAGTATGAACTCTCTGATCATCCAACTAGCACATCAGTGCTGCTTTCACTTGAATGAAACCTGCTCTGGGCTGCTCAAGCTTTTTTTTCACTTATACTGGGTCTTGTTCTTGTCCTAGCTGCCTTAAATATTTTAGCATTCTCTTTATTAGGAGAACTTAAAAATTCAATGGTTACTTTAGGCAAGCCAAATAAAGTCAACATCGCACTTACTGAATTACAGTTGCACCGATGATCAAAGCATTCTTTAACTAAAAACTAACAAAACAAGCCCAGTGCATGCACATTAAGGCATTGCAGGGGCTGGTGGCAGCCTGAGCCTGTCCTAACACCCCAGTCAGGAGCCATGAAGCCAACAGGACACCAGGGGTGACAACAAGGCCAGCACCAGCCCTGGGCATTGGGCTTATCTGTGGGGATGGGTCAGTCCTGGGCTCTGATGTGAATGGGACCCGTGGCTGGACCAGGCAGGGCTGTGGGGAGCTGGAGACTGGCATTGCTGGAGCAGGGACAGGTAGACCCAGTGTGGGAGCCCTGCAAAAGAAACAATGCCTCTAACTGCCTTCATGAAGAACTGCAAGAGAAGTAAGAAACCACTGATGCTTCTGCCAACTCCATTCTAACAGGATGCAGTTGGACACACAGTACAGAGCTGAAAATGGGATCTTTTTATTTAAAAAGGGAAAACAAAAGAAGCAGGAAAGGATATTTTAAAAAAATTAGAAAGTATATCTCATAAACAGAGCTTCATCTTCAGTCTTAAAACTGACTTTGTGAAAACAATCTGTTGCCTGGGTTTGTTATTTGTTTATAGTTGAGCTTGTCAATAATGAGGTCTTATAAGTAGAAATTAATTTGAAGCAAAGAGAAACAATACAGATCTGGGAGAGTGCGCTGCACAATTTTCTGACCTCAACATAATCAATACAATTGTTAACTGAAAGTTCCAGTTGCAGGACTATTTTTCAGTTCCAATTTTATTGGTGTTTTGCCCTCAGTTACATCTATACAACCTGACTGGAAGTAATGGACTTGCACAAGTGAACTTGAAGGCTATTCTTGACCTTCCAAAATCTTTATTATTGGTGATCCATGAGGCTCATGGAAGACAAATAAGCTTCCAAATCCCAGTCCTGATGTAAAGGGCTGGCAGTCAGAAAAGCATTTCAGTTGTAGACTGAATGTATTTGACTGAGAAATTATGGAGGGGAAAAAAACAAACCAAACAAAACTACTGCATGTGATGACATTATTTCTGTAGAGTTTTCAGAATAGCCTTGCACTTTAAGAATTAATTACATCCTGCTGCTTATTCCCTACTAGAAGGCAAATGGCTCCATTTTGATATTACAATTGGTTGCCATAGAAATGATAATCAGGTCAGAAAAAAAAGGATTATGATTTCAGGTGAAGCATTATCTGTAGGAACCCTTGACAAACCAGGAGCTTTCTTCTTTACAAATATCAATCATAACAGATGTAAAACCCAGAAATGTTATAAATATTTTTACATACGCACATATATAAATTAAATAGCATTGTTTTCATTTTAGAAAACACATCTCCATTTAGCTGGAAAGGAAAAGTCATTGGGTAGCACATTACTATTACCATGCAAAACTAAACTATTAAGCAGTTCTTAAAAGTTAGTACACACAAAAGAAGATAACCAACCCAAACACAAACATTCCCTCCAAACCAAAAACAAACAAATGCAAACAACACCCACAAAAATCCTATGTATCTGCTTACTATATGAGACCTACAAGTTATCAAGAATTTTTTTTCTGCTGTTTATGTATTTGCTTTAAAAATAAGAACACATAGATATTTCAAATAATTAGTTATTGCTGCCTTATAGTAAGTGTTATGAAGGAAAGAGCATGCAGCATATCAGAACTATTTATATGCTCAAAAGAAAAAAAAACGTTGTATTATAAAAAGCATAGTTAACTACTGATGTATTTACACCTCTAATTGTTATTTGTTGTTCCACCAGGAAAATGCAGCCTGCCTGTGGCTTGCAGTTTTTTGGCTTCTGAGGATCTGACTGCAAACTACTTTAACTTTTTTTGCCTTCTCTACTCTGTCCCCATCCCTTCCCCTATCTACAGGTATGTGTCTGGTCACATAATAAAGGAGAGGAAAAGGACACCTGTACTGGGTTTACATAGCAAGGTTTTGGATAAAACAGGGCTTGAAAATCACTATGTACCCAGTACAGAAGTCAAGAAGAAAACAAATATGAAATATAATTCCATAATATATTTCTTCTCTCAAGGGAATCATAGATTGTCTTGAGATTTTCTATGTCTTTATGTAGACTGATGTACATACTTCATTCTCTAGTATCCAGTATAACAAAGCCCATTGTTGATGGGTTTTGATATATATTTCTTTCCAATAATTATTCTGTTCAGTGCTCTGCAAATTTTTATTTCACCTTTTTATTATCCACCTTGAAAAAATCTCCCTTTATTTGACTATTATAATGATTCCTTCCCTAAGCTACTAACATCTTCTTTGTAGTTTCCTAAGATGACAATGACGAGCATCTGCAGATCATATTTGTGATGTTCAACTTTTCACTCCTAACTTATAAACAATACATCCACCTGAAAAAACTTAGAGGAAAAAACCCTCTCAGACTAATCAATGTCCCTACTTAACTCCCTTTCAAGCTGCAAAAAGCTTTGTGGAAGGCTATAGAAGTACAGGAAAGAGTTGGAAGAGACAATTCAGTCTTTGGCAGCAGTGTTACCTTTCATATATGTCAAACTGATGCGTCCTTACCAAGTCAGTCAGTTTGCCTTTTTGATCTGTCTAAATTTCCTTTCAGCCATTGATTAAACTCTCCTTTGCCTGGCAGCTGAATGATGTCCAACTGAATGAATTTTGTTGGATCTGTGTTGATTTAAGTAAAATTCACAGATTAAGAAGATTCACAGAATGCAATTTTAGTGAATTCACATGCTTTCTATGTGAAAAGTGTAAGCCCAGGTTTTAATGAGCTTTGGTTTGTGACAGTGTTTTGTTTGTTTGTTTGTTTTGGCATAATTGCAAACTGGTTTATAGTCCTGCCCAACAAGCATCTTTATTCTCTACTGTAATACTTCTAGACAAGCTCTCCCACTTTGAAGAAGGAATTGAATCATTTGGAAAATAGAGATGATTTTGACACATAATTTGATATAGAGCAATTTTTCTGCTCTTAGATTCTTTGTCATGCTATAAAAATTTCTTTTTAAAGTCCCAAACATTCTACATTAACTCTGTAGGGCTTCTATAAGGGCTGTGTCTGTACATATAATCTATAAAGCACTAATGTTTTCTACCTGAACTTTTACATTTTGAACATGTGCTTATAAGAATGACTTTAGCACATTGTAATTTGCCTTTTTTTGAACTACAAATTGAACATTTTGTATTAGTGCTCTGTATCTGAACATGATGTTCTGTAGGCCTCTATTAGTTTTGATGGGTTACCATGGAAACTGGAGAGAGAGAAAGAGAAGAATATGTTTGTATGCTTTTCCATAGTGAGTTACACACTCTTCCACATGTCTGTGAAAGAAATCAGTGACTAAACACAAAGACAAAACCTTATTTTTAGAAATAGACCATAGCAGAACATATATTTTGGCAAGATGGGAGGTTTTTAATGATTTTTGCTGGATTTGCATTAAAG
The DNA here is from genome assembly GCA_013399015.1 of Galbula dea. Lineage (NCBI taxonomy): Eukaryota > Metazoa > Chordata > Aves > Piciformes > Galbulidae > Galbula > Galbula dea. The sequence continues at coordinate 765,645 of VWZX01009063.1, read as the reverse complement.
ACTTCTGTTTATACTAAAAGCCTGAATGTCACTGACAATGGGAGTTCAAGCTGTCTGAAATCTTTATCAACATATCTACCCAGCCTAAATAGGGCATGAGAGTGAAAGGTGAGCCTACCAAATTGTGTTGCATGGTGAGACATCTGAAAATAACTGACAGTTCTGAACAGAACTAAAAATGCATCTCCTGGAGCTTATCAAAATGCTCTCAGCATATAGTGATTTTTGCCCTGATCAGTGTGGGTTAAAATTAAAATGAGGGCCAAATTTAGAAGGCTATTCAATATGTAAGTATAAGCTCAAAACCCCACAACATTAGTGGAAAAAAAGAAAGTTTTGTGTATTCTAAAAACAGCTTGGAAAAACAAAATTAATGGATTTTGATTTTTTGGGGTAACAAATATAAAAGTCTCAATGATCCTTGTCTTAATGGTCCCTTCCAACTCAGGATGCTCTGTGGACTCTCTCTCCATTATTCCCTTTCTCTTCTCCTTGGGAAGGGAGAGAGATTAATAGAGAACACCTGTCACTCATTTAGTGACCAGCCCAGCCCTAATCCTTTAAAATTTTCATTCCCTTCATTATGTGATCTGGCAACAGAAGTTTGTAAGGTTTATGCCACTGGCATGAGAACCATTCCTCTTTCGTATGTGCTACATAGATGGGAAAGGAATCTCATATCTTAAAAAGCAAATATTTAAAATGAAGGTAAATCTTTGTAATTACTTTTTCCTTAGATGGATTCCCATCTGATTAGATGGTTGTTATGTGATTACTTTTGCAGATTCTTTTCTGACATCTTAAACAGTCTTCTTTTGGGACTGAAACCTCTCGAGAAATTCTGGATCCCTTCATAAAGCTAAGCATTCAGAAACTGGCACTGAAATTATTTGTGTAAAATATCTAGGTTTTGTTAAGTGCATGTGTATGTGTTTAGAAGTTATAGGATTGACTGGTGATCTGCAGTATAATTAAGTTTTACCATTCTTAATCAAGCCTTCAGTGAGGGAACTTCACCAAAACAAAGACCACCTGACTCCAGTAAGGTCATCACTAAAACTTTGACTGTTAACATGTAAGTATAAAAACACATCTTCAAAGAGTTTATCAGGGATAGTTTGTCAGTCAATTGTGTGCAATATTTAATTACTTTTAGATTACCCTCCTAGCAGGATAAATATAAATATTCATGCTGAGAGTCTTGGTTTATGTTTGCAATGAAACAAAAAGAAAAGTAAATAATCTCTATTCTCTTCAGTTATAATTCTGCAGGGAAATGTATGCTAGACTGAGTATGAACATGTTTCAGTGCAACAGAAGACAAACTAAGATGCTAAAGATCTACTTTATGAAGAAAAATAAACTGACTGGTTTGGTTAAAGTGACCAGAACCTTGAAGTTATATCTAATAATAAAACTAGTCTGTGTATTTCCAAGGGTTATATATATTATCTATCAATGCTTTCACATAGGGAGCATGCATCAGTAAGAAACATTTTAATTTAAAATGATGCAAAGTGGTCCCAGTGCAAACAGAGACATTGAAAAAATGATTAAGGTATTGAAAAATGTCAAAGTACTGAATTTTAAGATGACAAAGTATATAAAAAGTCATTATGCAATGACAGAAGTTGTGCAAGATTGAATCTAGTGCCCAATACAGTTACTGTTATTACTTTCAGCTCTAACATAAAGACAAAAATATTACAATTCTCAGTTATTCAGGTAAATTACTTTGATACCCAAACATACTTACTGGAGAAATTTTTTTTATCCATTTGTAAGGCAAACAATTTTTCTCAATTCATATGTATCACTCTAACATCACTGAGCTGATGTCAATTTTCATTACCAATAACAGAAGTGTTCAGACCATTTTGAGATTATTCCAAGGCTGTATTGGCTTCATCATGCTGGTGGGGAGACAGTACTCTTCTGATTAGATGCTATATGCCTGTAGATATTTCTGGCATTTGTAGTGTTCTGAAGCACTGAAATGAAATATTCCCAAATAAAAATAATACTTTGAAAAGGTTTCTAATGAAGAAAAGAATCTTATGAGTCTGTAAAATCCCTGCTGGAAATAAGTAGTATGTTACATTGCCTGAGTTCTCATTACCCTTTTCTTACAAAGAATGAAGAAAGGATTAACAGCGAAAGCAAGTTCCACACACAGGTATCATCTTTCTTATGCAATTTGTCTGTCTTGCAGATGGGTGCTGAAGCTATTTCAGGTTTTGCAAAGATATTATGGCACTTTATACACTAAGGATCTCCTATCTCTTTGGCAATGCCACTGCAATCATTCTAAGATGCAATATGAGTATTTGAAATTGCAGGTTTCTAGTAGTGACAGTAAAAAATTCAGATCAGGCAATTTGATCTTAAAAGAGATCAAATTGAGCTGATTTCAAGTTTTAGATAGACTGTAGTTTGCAATATAGACATTTGTAGACCAAAAACCTTCAGTTTAGAGTGTATTAATTTAGCTTACATTCATTTCATACAGAGTTTTTATCATTTCTTGCACATCTTCAAAGAGCTAGGCAGTTAAATAAATAGGAAAAAAGTAGAAAATATTCTTACAGTTGTTTTTGGGTTTGGGGTTTGTTTTGTGTGGTTTTTTTTCCCCAGTATGGTTACATAATTATTAATTTATTAAGATACCTGCTTTTATCCCTTCCTGCTTCCGAGACTTTGTGTGTTAAATACTTTATCTTTAAAGTTATAAATGCATTAGTGAGAACTGTCAGACCATGATATTAATACTGTGTTTGTGTTCTTTACAGGGGAAGCAGGTACTTGTAGTCATATTCAGAATTGCAACATGAAAATTTACAAACAAGTGCTGTTTTTTTTAATAAACCACTACCAGAATCAAAATAGTGCTACTCTTGTGTTGATAGTAATAAAAAATGTCACATCAGATGAATTTGTAACAACAAATTTATATTTTTCTAAGCCAAACTTTTACTGATAGGGGAAATAATACCTAGTTTATATTGGTTTAGCAATAATTATAAAAACAAATTCTGATTCAGTATATTTATATTTTCTTTCACAGTTCATAAAAAAAATCTGAGGACTTTTGTAAGGAATTATGGCTTTTTTCTCTTCTTGAGGAACAGATATATTTAAAAGCACTAAAATCTATCTATGGCTGATGCTAGGATCTTTTCCCCATGGAAAATTCAGATGAAACCTATTACATTTTATGTTTCATGAAAACGATCTCACAAAAGAAATTTAATGTGACTCTTCTTCCTGTAAAAATTAGCAATTTTTGCACCATTCAGATGGGTTTTGAGGCTACTTTCAACTATATTTTCCTCAGAAAAACATGTGATGTTACAGAGTTTCAAAATGTTACCATTTACCAGGATAACAATCATAGAAATATTATCAAAATTGTTGCCTACTTGCAACAAGTGTAACCAATAAATCTGCATTCTGCAGTTTGAATGATTTCTTACCCCTATGCTCTGCATCTGCTCTCTGGCATACAGATGTAAGTTTTGGTGGGAAAAGCAGGATACTACACTCAGAAAAAACCCACAGTGATAAACACTTTTGTAACATGAAGGAAAGAGTCTGAATGCAACTAAGACAATTGTTTCTTCAGAGCTGCAGGAGATATCTGAAGTGTCCTGATTTTTTTTCCCCACCCTTATAAATCATTCATTTGAATCCAGGCTAGGTCAATGGAAAGCTGTTAAACCAAAAGTTTTTTCCATTCATATAATGCTCAGTCCCTGAATAGAACTGAGGAGCTCTATTCCTTTCCTCTGGGATGATTCCTACTGTGCAAACCCATACTCTCATCTGAGACAAATCAGGACCCTAGTTGGTAGCCTAAGTAAAAGATCTAGAACAGATCTACCTTTTAAGTGGCATTTCCAACCCAAATCTCTAAAAGTCAAAGTCATGGCAAGCTTTTACACATGCTGTAGTTCTTCTGTATATAGACAGTTTCAGTCTCTAAATAAAATACTTTTGGGATGGAACAGTGCATAAAAGTCTTGAGTGCTGAATCCCATTCAAATATGCCTACAAATCCCTAGTACTTCTAACACATATTTTAAAATTGCTTTAAAATGAAATGCTGTGGTACATGTTAGATCCAATACTTCCATAAAACTTCATTAATATTGATATATTTTTCTTTCCTTACAATTTTCAATATTCCTTAATATTTTAGGTAAGTTGCAAGCACTACTGTTGCTCAAAAAAAAAAATGCTAGGTTGCATTTTCTCTTCTATATTCACCAGCAAATCTGTGGAAAATAACAATTTGAATAAAAGGTCCAATATATACAATTCATCATTATATTGTGAAAAAAGAAATCAGCATTGCAATGTTCATTTAAGAGCAATTGGATTATTTGATTTACTGCAAAATACAGAGCAAAGCTCCTACAGCACTGGCAAAAAAACTGAAATAAAACTGAAATGTATTTGCAGAGGAGAAAGCAAAAGAAGGTGGTGTTTGTGTTTGTGATATAGGGATTTTCAAATAGTTATTAGACAGGAAAATTATCCACTTTGGGATTTATCAGCCAGTGGTAACAGATGGCTAAGTTAGAGATGAACCACTGAAAAGGCTGGAGAGTTGATTAGGGAGACTGACTGAAAGCATGTATCCTCAGCTTGGCAGAATGCCTAGTGAAAGTAGTGACCCATTACTTATAGGAAGTCTTTAAAATATTAAAGGTATGTTCAGAAGGGGGACAGATATATTCAGAATTATTGCCCAGACAATTTTGGAATTATTTTTTCAGAAAGTTTTGAGGTAGAAACAATTTCTCAATTCTTACTCCTGTTTCTTTCTGGCATAACTTTTATTCCTGCTCCTGTCTTTCTAAAGTGGTCTATGGCTGCACAAAAAGGAGTTTTATTTCATTAGTCATAGCTTTTAGAAAAATAACAAGCAAATGAACCTCCCTTGTTTGAAAAAACCTTTGGTTTCTGTAGTTATAAATTTACTTTAATCATCTGAAAGGAAGGAGACTGGCTTTGTTTTCATAATGGATTTTGGTGAAGTATTTCAAAAACCTTTATCTGTGGAAAATATCTTCAATTTTAAGTAAACATTCTAAAAGTAGATGAAGGAGGTTAATATTGTATTGTAGACTAAATGTGATCTTAGACCACAGGATTTCTAAATTAAGAACTAAATTGTTCTTTCTCTGGTCCTGGATACTTTTGTCATTACTCACATTTGCTACTTTCTTCAATCATTAATTCCCCTTCATAAAAAAAAAGAATTAATGTGAAGATGGTAGAAAATAGTATTTTGGAAATAAAAATGCTTTTTACTTAAAAAAATTATTATTTATTTAGAGGGAAATGTGGCCAAATCTTTGACTAGTGAAAATTCCCATTACCCAGCTTGCATCTTGTCTTTGCTCTCTGGGTAACACCAGCACAAATGATTGATTTTATATAGTCTAAAACTTCTAAATAACAGCAGTAATAGTATGCAGTTCAATTTTGCACCTGTCACTAGCTACCATGTAGGCAAGACTGGTTCTTTGACAATGGCTTTCTAACCTCTGCATACTATTAAAAACGTAACAAAAGCTACCAGAACTTAAGAAATAAAAAATACAACCAAAGAAAATGCTTTAGCTCTTTGCTTTATTTTTTGTTATTTCCTACAACATTGTGCAGATGTTTAGGTACAGAATTTTGCCTCTTAGAGCTCATCACTGTGGTATAAGTTTGTGTCTTATCCTTATATTATATCAATACAGGTACTGGAATCAACACAGACACATTCTGCCTAGTATTTGTGCTACATGAAAATAATGTATTTTTAGAAAGGCTAATTAACCTAAAGTACCAATCTAATATAGCTATATTTCTCTTTTATTTGAGGTGGCTACTAAGTTTCAGTAAAGACATCCCTTATGCAGGCAAAGGTGTTCACACATGCAATGTCTGTGCCTGATTGAAACTCACTGGCTTTACATAGCAAGAAGTTATTACCTCTGGGATCAATATAGTGGTTGTACACAGGTAAAATAGACTTTCTGGTGCTTAAACATTATCTCTTTCAACTAGAGTCTCTTTCATACATGCACTAAAATTCCGTATCTCCCAAATCTCCACTTTTCAGTCTAGCAGTGGCTACTTGGTGGGGGGCTTTATTTTCTCCTAGAGTTTGCTACAATTCGATATTCTTCTACAATCACCCATATATGATTATTATTATGCTAGTAATCAAGGATGACATCAAAGTAATTTTTTTCCAGGTATCACTTTTCCTCTGTCTTTCTACAGAGATCTCCATCTGTTTAAATTGGTACAAACTATCTAGAATTTAAAAAAATAGCTTCCAGGTATAAAAACCTTGTGTCTCTAAATTAAATGCCTTTTTAATGTGAGTTGCTTTTTGATAAAGAAATTCTTTAGTCTTTCTATCCAGCAAACAATGAAAAGGTCCCAAAACATTCTCAGGAGATGTTCTTGCAAGAAGATACTCTCTAGAGCCTGTTGGCATTTGGTGATAACCTTTTACTCAAACCTTTCTTTAACTCTGCTAATAGGTATACAAATAACTCTGCTAAACAGAAGCACCAAGGAAAAGCACCCATATAAATCACCGATGTTAAGTGCCTCCTTAAGGAAGGGAGTAGAAGAGTTGTTTGGCTTAAATTAAGCCTGGAAAAGGAGGAGGAAAGGTACTTCATTAAATGTTTGTTTAATTGTGTATATTTTTTTCTCAGTATCTAAATCAGTGATCAGAAGTTTGCCTTAATTAGTAATAAATTAAGTAAAAATTCTGGAATCAAGACTGTTTTGCCTGCAACAAAACAAAATCAATACACAATCAATATTTTTAAGAGAAACTGCATTATATGAGGGAGCTGTCTAACAGCTCTGATGCTAATCCATTCTTACTACCTAACATCTTATATTTGTTTAGATTTGAGGCAGGCAACGCTGTTACAGGCTAAAAAGACACAGTTTCCCTACTTATTCATTAACTCTTTCCCTTGCAGTTGGAGAATACATGTCCCAAACATACAATCAATCTGAGATCAGTAATTCAGTGGCACATAAAAAGTACCTGGCAGTTCTAATTCAGACAGCTAAAAAACTGTTTAAAATCCTCTCCCCTCAATTTTTGAAAAGCTAATCCCCTAGGTATTTTAAATCAGATGCAAACTATTCACAGTGATGGGATTCTGAAGTGGTTTGTCCCAGGCAACATAGTGACACTTACTGAAGTTGTATGTTAACAGAAGAAACAGGTTAAGGCAGGCTCCTTTGACATGTAGATATGGGTTAAAGAGAATTACTCTGTTGTGAGCACTTATACGTGCATGCTCACTTTACAATATCAAGCACAAAGACAGTTGGTGTCACTGCTTTAAGTCAGTAAAAATACTGAATTTTAAATGGACCAATATGCATATATTTTCCTGCACTTAGGAATTTTTTCAAAGCAAAGTTTAAAAATATTGAAAGGAAAAAATGAAATACACTGGGGAAAAAATATGTCACAAATGTAACGGAATGGGGTTCTTGAAAGTTTTTCAGAAAAGAACATTCCTTGACTGACTTGAAAAATAACTATGGATTAGAATTTGATACCCTTTATTATTATTATTATTATAATTTTTGTTATAGAACTGATTTTGTCCAGTATGACAAGAAAGCATACCAAGAAAAATCTTAATTCGGTCTGAAAAAATGCAAGGATTCTAGGGAGAATTTAAATATATGAGAAACAAATAGATTTGCTTGCTTCTTTCAAGGATGAAAGTTAAGCAGCAGAAGAAACTCACTAGAAAGTAAAGGAGAACAGAAGCAATATGCAATAAAGCTGTTTTGATGTGCTAAATCAGTTTAACAAAAAAAAAAATTGTATTACAGAGAGCTTCAAGTAGTAAATGATTTAAATTTTCCAGCAATTATAACAAGTACTTAAACTTTTCAAGCAAATAATTCAAATTAATTTGCTTTCTGTATAATTACTCTTTTGCATGGTTTAAGCATCATTTAGTAATCTTTCACGACCCTTTGTTTTTGAGTAGTGAACCTGAAACAGTTCAGTGTGGTTCAGGAAATTCACTAGAGGCTTGAGGATGTTATAATACAGTTGAATCAAGTACCTTTTCATTAGGCATATGTCTAATGAAGAAATTACACCTTTTTGGATTGATTAGAGGGAAAATTAAAGACTAAAGACTGTTTTTCTACTGAAAATATATCAATAATTTAAATCTGTCATAAATCAAGTTAACATTTCATTCCTTTTTTTCTGTTGTTTCCAACTGGTTTTCCTCAGTTTTTGTAGTAGATACCTCTTGCAGTTCAAGATATAGGTCAGCTCCTAACAAAGAGAATATATGATTTCATATTGCTTGTAATATATTGCTTATTAATTACAGTGTAAAATAACAGGTGTCATAGAAACCAGACAATTTGCTTTGATCATTTGACTTCTAAATTATACAGAACATTGCTTATTTGTATTCAGATAAGCAAATACTAGCATACACCTAATTAAATCAATCTACTCAAAGGCTATTAGAAACAGTAAACATATTGTTGGAAACAAAGTAAAGATTATTTGGTTTTTAAATATTACTTGATTTTTAAATATTAATTGATTCATCATAATGATCAAAATTGTGGGTATCAATCTACAAAGTTTTTTTCTCTGGTTTGCTTTATGGAACCAAAAGGAACATTCAGTGAAGATTCCCTTTGCTTTTAATAAGGAAGACTAGTACTCAGTAAAGGACATTGTTCTTCACTTAAATCTAAAGACCAAAGGGGAATACTTCAGTGCACAGGTAGTGAGTGTCCTTGGAGGATGAGAGGAAGGATCATGTTTCTGTAATAATGTTTAAATAATGTTAATACAAGTTGAACATCTGTTCTCTCTAGATACTTGGCAATTTATAATAAAATGATTTTCAGTTCCTGCTTCCATCTATTCCCTGACAGAGCTGAGTACTTGTACTTTTGGATTTTAAGGCAAATATCTGGTATGGAAACTGGAAATTTAGCTGGCTTCTTAATGTCATCCAATTTCTATTATAACAAGCACTACAGGTAGCTGAGATGAGATATCTGAAGAGGTGCAAATGGTAATTCACCACACGTGTGGGCCCAGCAATGCAATGCTTCTGGGGCTCCATGGGAAGGTATTTTCTGCCACTTCCACAACCCTCACAAGTCAGACACATTTTCCTGTTTAAAGTACAGGGTTCAAGCATGTTTTTGGAAAGGTCATTACTTTTGACTGGAACAGAGAAATAGCTAGACAATCTAGCATCTCCTTTTTCCATTCAGGTTGTTTTGGGAAGACACTGAGAGGGCTGTAGCTTCACCCTAGTGAATCTTCACATCCTGTATCATCGTGGAAGTGTCTTCATACAAGTCATGTGACTTTGACTTTGCTGCATTGGTTTTCTAATTCTGGGTCAGTCTGTCCATCAATGACACTCCTAGATGTGCATTATTTGCCTCTGTGATTAATCATTCTCACTGTTAAGATGTTCTTCTTGCCAATTTAAATGTATCCAACTCCAGCTTCCAGCATTTTGCTTAGATTATATTTTCTTGTTGCAGAGTGTATTTCTCCTCATAGACTCAATAGAAATGTCCTCAAAATGTTTAAAACTTAAATGAGTTCCTTCAGAATACATTATAAAACCAAAAATATTTAAATGAAAGAGAGAAAATAGTGATAGTTCTCCAGTATGTGTGTTTACCAGTATGTCTATATGCATATAAGGGCAGACAGAAATAATTTTCTCAGCCTCAGAAATATATCTGCTTCTGGAGACAACAAAAGAGAAAAATTAATAGCTTCTGGGAATAATCAGAATTGGAAATGAAGAACATGCAGAATTTCTCTTTAGCTAACAAAGCTAAATATGAAAAGACAAGGTATGTCATCTGCATTTACTGTTCTCAGACATAGGGACAGTGCCCCTAACCAAGCTTTGAAGAAAGAGAAATGTAAGTATTAAAGACTTTGGAAAAACAAACTTTCTTTTTTTTTAATATCTACAACTAGAAGAGTTATTCCAGAGAACACAGGACAATTCCACTACATTATCACATGTGCAATTTGCAACATACACAGTGTTGTTCTTGTTACTGTGTAATTACTTGGTGTAAAAATTATCCAATTAAATCAAAGCTCATTGTTTTGAATACTAAAAATCATCTATTCTACTGAGAATAAGAACTCTGCTTCCCCTTTCGCCCCCCAAGACATCAGTGCCACACACTGGAAAAACACTATTGTCTATTGCATAAGAACATCATCATCAGTATTTAATTTCTATCATAGAATCACAGAATGGTTGATGTTAGGAGGGACCTCTGGAGGTTGTCTGGTCCAACCTCCTCTCTCAAGCAGGGCCACTAGAGCAACTGCCCATGATCATGTCCATATGACTTTTGAATATTTTCATGGATGGAGAATCCACAACCTTCCTGGACAACCTGTTGTTATGCTCAGTGTCTTGACTTGTTATTCTTTCCTACTTTCCAGAATAGGAAACTTATGTAATAATAGAAAAGAATGAGTACATATATATCTGCCTTTTAAGAGAGAAAGATGAGCTGGGTATGCCCATGAAGTTAAGCTGCTCTGTGTCACTTCAGTGCTTTAGAAGTACTGCAAAACCCTTTAACCAGCTGGCCAAATCAGATTTCTATCTCTTTTGTACTGTGCAGGGTTATATGGACCATATATTTTTACAAGTTGTAATTCTAGGAAGAATATATCAGGCAAAATACATTATGGGCCACTAAAAGACCGGGAGATGTATTCACATGTGCATTAGTAGTCTGCAAAGGATTAGAAAAGGAGCTTCATTTTAAGATGAAAATGGAACTGTGTCACCCAATCAAATGACAGGAAGTCTATGCACCTTAACTTATAATATAGTACATTTAACTTAGGTTTATCTAGATTCAGCATGTCCAACTTAGCCTCTACCTTTCTCAGCAGCAATGAAGGAGGTGAGTTCTCATTTTGTGTATGAGTGATATTATTCATGTAAAACTTCATAAATAAAGCTAATGTTTCTGTTCTTGATTCAGGAGATTCCAGTCCACATCGCTTTCTAGTATTTAATTCCTAGGCACACTCTGCTTCAGGAGGGAACAGAAATGGCAGAAATGGGTGGGAAAGCCAGGGGAGGACACTTGTAACAAAAGTTGGAAGTGGAGAAATAAAATCCAAGTGATTGTTGTGCTTTTTTTTTATTCAGCAACTCACTTTTCAGAGCTTAGCTGACCACTTATGCAGCAACTTTTCAGGTCATTACTTCCTACCTCCCTATTATAGCAGGAGCCACACGCTCAGCTGTCTCCATATTCATCCTCTTTGTTGGAGAAGAGTCCAGGGCACCCAAAAGAGAGATTAGATCAAGAAGACAAGATCCTCTGTACCTGAGTATGTACCTTCTACATGACTTTAGACAAGAGGAGACTTCAGATTCAGTTTAGATGAGAGAGTTTAACTTCGCTGTTGTAACTGAATGCTAGTTCTGCAGGAGTAAAAGATTTTGGACAGGGAAATTACTGTTTTTAAGAGGTCAGAGGAGAATATTGCAGGTGATCTGAACAATTCATAGGGTCAGTTCTGGTCAATGCTGCTGTAATATCTCAAATCGGAATCAATTATAGTCAACAATAATTAAAGTGAAAGGTAAATTGCTGCCAATTTTAACCTTCACAGTTTCAGCTTTATGAAAGTTAACATCTAAATTGCACTCTTTGAAACCTGTTATCAGTGAGAAGAGCCTAAATTTGGAAAGCAATAAATCATTTTCAATTGTTCTTACTCCAATTTAAAAAAAGGAAAGAAGAAAAAGGGCAAAAAATTTCTTTTCCTTCATATTTTTCCTTCAGCAGAACTACAAAGTGTCCTCTTCATACTGGACACGTGTGTCCCATAGGATATAATGAAAATGCAATTACTAGATAGAGGCATTATTCGATGTCAGTGTTAATTGACTCTACAATGAATTGCTAATGATCTGCTGTGTATACTGTGGTAATAGGTCTAAGTGGACCATAATTTAAATTCAGTCATGGTTAAATATGGTAAGTAAAAGACACCCTTATTGCTCTAGAAGTGAAGGCAAAAGTGCTAGCTTTTTGATCATCAGATGAGCTAAATAGTACAATAAAATTCAAAGGAATAGGCTTAAATATCACTGTAATGAGCAAAAATACATAAGTAAAAACTCTTACACATATGAGTTAAATAAAGTACTAAGAATCATTTTTTGCATCCATGTTAAGCAATGACTTGAAAGACAATTGTTCCAGAATATTTTGCCATCTCATGCTAATACTCAATCCTTTGTATCACTGTAAGTAATCAACATTCAGGACTCTGTCTGAGTGTCCTGACAAAATCTAAGAGGATTTGGGGCTTAGAGGAACACTAAGCATTGTATTATCACCCAGAATTAGTGGAGTACTTTCACTTCTGGTTTTGTCTGTACTATGATATATCTCATTTCTGTCTGTGCTGACATCCTGAAAACTTCAGAGAGCCATTTTCATCCCAGTTTCTTTGAAGTTAACATTTGACCTTTCAGTTGCAAGGACAAATTTCCACAGAAATTTGAGCGCTTTTTTGCCTCCTTTTTTTCTTTTAATTTGTATTTTATTTTGTTTTATTTGTGGTATTTGTAAGAATGTTTGCCAAGGGAAGCTTCACAAATGAACAGAAAAAGAAAGACCTGAGGTAATGATGTAAGTGTCAATATCGTGGCTAAGAACTGTCTGTTAAAGTCATTCTCCCTTTGGAAGCCCCCATATACTTTATTTCTCAGAATAACAAGTCTTATAAGTGTATGATACAAACAGAGAATTATATAACCATGTAAGAATATAATTACATGCTTCAACTAAGGCTAAGTATGACTATACAAAAGATAAAGCCACCAGGCAGAGCTGATTACCTAGGCTTTTCTGTCATATATCCTCAAAGTGGTATTATTTTAGCTCTCTGGTGTCTATAAGGAGCCTGCATAATCTTAGATTAAACATTTAGCTTTACCATATTTTGGTATGCATTAATCTGGAGTAAGACCTAGGCTTCTGGGCAGAAAATGTCTAAAGGCCTGCTTCTGATGTGTCTGTTTGAGTCCTCATTAGAACCAGTGGATATACAGCCCATACCATCTGGCCAGGGACTGATTCACCTTGAAGTCAGCATCTAGACAAAGGTGGTGGGTTAAACAACTCTACATTTCACAGAGTAGGAAAAGAAACTCTGCCCAAAGTATTTATGTTGCATCTCTGTTGTAGAAGGTGTCATGAATCCAACCTCTAGCATTCAGTAGAACAAACTCTGCTGTAATGTAAAGACATATGAAATTGGGTTAGGTGTATTCTGCCATAAAGTCTAAATTATACAATTTAGCATATAAAAGGTAAGAGAGAGTAAATAAATGTATATTAAGAAAGAATGTAAAATATTACTTTCTTTTTTTGTATTTTTGTGAGATTAGTTATGTTCTTCCTTCTGGAATAGAAGGAAAGCCTAACATTATAAGCAGATGTTGTTAATGTCTTGAATAATAACATTTTAATACTCCCATCAAAATCTTTTTCAAGAAAAACTAGTTTAAATATACTCTTTGTCTTACAGCTTCATCTAATCATGACATGTTTAATCTGTGTGAAGTTGGGAACTGGAAAGTTGTTTCCTCTTGATCTTGTTGTAGAAACTTGATTTGTTTTCTATTATATTAGTTGCCTGCCTTTTTGTTGGTTTATGCAAGTAAAGAGTGCTATTACACCAAGGATTGGAAGTGGAGGTCAAAGAAATACAAAATGTTTTATTCAGCTCAAGGAGATGTTTTAATGTTCTTTGCCATCACTTCATGGAGAACAAACATCCTTCTTTCATGCATGATTTCATTCAAAATTAGCTTTTATCATCCTTTCATTAGCTCAGTGCCATAACTAGTCTTTTTTATAAGGAGAAGATATTACTGTTTAGCATATTTTAATTCTTTCTCCACGTAGAAAAATCCAAGGCAATTGTTAAAGTAGGATTTTGACTTTTTTTCTTTCTCTAAGCTAATATCTAGGATATTTCTCTAGTTTTGCCTCCATCTAACAAGGCAGGAATTTATCTTTTAAATAAATGACTGTTGAAAGACTTGTAGTCTCAATATCTTTTTAACTTAATCTAGTAATCTGTTAATTTATGCTAAACAATCTAAGAGACTCCTAAAATAGGCATTAAGAGAACCAGTCCTTTTTAGCAACTTTTGGAGATCTCTCTCATCTTTCTCACTTCATTAAAAAGTTTTTTAAGGATGACTAGATAAATATTTTCCATAAAGTATAAATATTTTGTATGCAAACGCTTTTATTAATTGTTACAACAAATAACCTTACTTCTTTTTTTCACAGTCTCACTGTCTAATGTGAAAGCTCTGTGTTTGTCACTCCTCAGCCATAAAATTAAACTGCTAACTGTACAACCTAATTATAGATCCTTCATGTTTCTTGTACTGTTGTAAAACTCATTCGTCTTAACACTTAAAATTCTGTTAATTTTGCTTTTAAACTTAGAGTTTATATGAACTTTTTTCCTCAAAATCTATAATCCTTCTTAACTCCTTTTTACTTCCTTCCTTTCTTTTCTTTTTATTTCCAATAGGTTTTATTTTCCCTTTCAATTCAAGATGAAAAGTGTGTGCTTAGATATGTTCTCTTTTTTTAATTTTCTTAATTGCTTTGGGGTTTAGTCTATGCTTACCTATCTCAGTATCCAAGTGCCACTGTCTGAGTACCTTCCAAAGATAAAGAGTACATGTCATGAATTATTCATTCTCCACTCCTGGCACCAGGTAGAAAAGATGTACAGGTATTTCAGTGAGGGAACTGGGATCAGTATAATTTTGGAGTTAACTTCAAGGTGTTTCTTTCTTAAAGGTGCTTAGCTCTTTCATTTTATCCTGGATTGAGTGAATTTGTTTCTGTCTCAGGTCTGCCTACCTTAAATGTCCTTAGAGTAGGAACAATCAAAACATATGTCTTTGTTCTTGCCTTCAAAACCAAAAATAAATTACCTTTGAGTAGAGGACCCAAGTCTTAAGGGAATAAAATTAGTACCACCCCTTGTTTGAGTTTACCGTTATTGACTAAAAAACACAGGCAGTTGATGTCCTAAGCTGGGGAGTACAGTTTCTGGAATCCAAAGCAGCAGTCATTCAGACCTCTGGAATAAAGACTGAGACAATCAGCCTCAGGAGAGCAATGTCTTAGGCAAGCAATGAAATCTGGAAAATACATGTCTCTCCCATACATTTTTGAGGAAGGACCTTGTTGCTCTTCCATACTCTAAGGAGAGAGAAAGCAAGATTAACACAGCCATTCTGGATGGCAACCAGAGAACTAAATCTGATTTTGGGAACTGAGGAGTGGGAGGCTGAGGAGACAGGAGGAAAATAAAGAGGTAGAAGGTCAGTTGAAAAACCAGACATAAATATTGAAGGAAATAAGGAGTAGATTGTAAACCAAAAGAAGACAAATATTTGCTGTCCATAAGTCTTTTTTTTTTTACTAGAGGTCCTTTCCTGAAGGAAATTCCCCTCTTTATTTTTTGATATGGATTATGTCTTAAAAAGGCAGTAGGTTTAATGAGAAAACACTTTTTTTTTCTCTTTTAGATCTGCACTTCTCACAGCTGGCTTTGCTTTGCTCAATTCTTATCTCTGTCCCTGTATTATGACTCACTGTAGTACTCTAGATATGATTCTTAGGAGAATAGCTAAGCAAATGATTTTAATCTGGATGGATTTCCAAGACATAACCAAAGTCAAAACTTGACTATTCTTAGCACACTGATAAAGTCTCCACAGTAAAAAATATAGAACACCTCTCTTCAAGGCTCAGTTTCAAGAAAGAGTCTGTGATGTGAAAACTGACAAGACTTCAAAGCCAGAGCTATGAAGGAATAATTTAGTTCTCTTGAATTTGCTTCCCAGAGCAACTGTATTTTCGGTTTCTCTGCAAGAGCAATGCATTTGAGAGCATTCATTTTACAACAGGTGTGAGCCCCTGGCTACCCAAAGTTAGAGGTACTGATACTGCCCCTACATTCTCCATGGTCTTTGTACCATACATCTTCATTGCTGGAAAGGAAAAGAGATGTCCTTCACAAGCCAGGGTTCACATAAACATCTGATCTATTGAGGATAGTATGACTAGAAATGGGGGTTTATTACAGTTTCTTCAACAGCAAAGGGTATTAAATCCTCAGGAAGAGGACAGTAGTCTTTGCTTTAGGAAAAATCCTCTGCTTAGAATATTTAGAAGCAAGAAATTTAGCTCAGAAGTAGCCCATAATAACTTTCAAGGATAAAGATACACTATTAACTCAGATACACAAAAAACCCAGAAGCCTCTTGAAAAAAACATACCTTTTTTTGATTTCTTTTGTTTATTTCTTATGAGTTTCATATTGAACTTTCATAAAGGGTGATACAGATATGGTGTTTAGCTGTACAGCACAGATTCCCTTCTTCTTTCGGAAAACTCAGAATTGGACACAAAAGTATAACAGCCCCCTCTGAAACATTTTGTTTAAATATAGAATAGAAATCCATTACTAATGTTAAATCCATAGTAGCAGTCTATTTTCATTGACTCACTTAAAACTTAAGATTTTACACTTCAATATTGATGATCCCATATTGATGTGATATCACTAGATATCACTAAAACCTTCATATAAATAAAGAGAAGTGAGGAGACTAACAGATTTGTTTTGGATCTGCCTTAACCCCAAAGTTTTGTGTGTTGGCAATATGTTTCTTAGCAGCAGTGCCTTTAGAACTGGAAAATCTGCCTAGACAATAACCAGATAAGGCACATAACACAAATATTTTCATAATCACAAAGCTGTAGAAAAGGTGAACAATGCCAACATCTACTAATTCCCTCCATGAAAAGCTTGGCCTAATGAAAGCTTTGATTTTGCCAGCCTCATAGAAGTTGGAAAGCTGTCCTCCTGGACCAGGTCCTGGACACTAAACTGACAAGTTTGAAATGCCCTGCAGACACACAGTCGTTCTAAGACAAATACAATGGGAAATCCTCTGCTTGTGCAAACAACTTAGTTCTGTTCTTTTCCTAATGCCCAAAGTAAAGGAACATAAAACATATCATCAAACTGCACACAGCTCTACAGAGACCCATTACATGGTGGGCTTTACAGAAAGGTTTTTCACTGTTATTCATGAAAATGAAATGCATAAAGACATAATGAGGGCAGTGTTACCCTATGTAATTTATGTACGATCAAACACAACACCGAGCATGGGAAATTGCTTGTATTTTTATCCTGCTTCTAGAAAGTTTTCAGTCTTGTTAATCCCTTGACTATCACAGCTATTCAGTTAACAAACACCCTACAAATGAGGTATTTTAAAGCTAAAATCTGAGATAAAAAGAGGTCAACATGAATTTTACAAACATTTCCTTTGAGGTCAGTATAAATTAGTTACACCTGAATCTACATCTTTCATTCTCTCCAAGGTAATATATGGACAATATTTGTCTTCAGCATTCAGCACAGAATGTGATATTGTTGATCTTGAAGGGCAGGATATCATTGTCTATATAAAGTAATTAGTAAAAACAACAAAAATGAACCAGGTTTAAAAAGCCTGTTTTTGAAAACACACAATTAGATAAATGCAGGAGCTGTGGCATACAAAATCTACAGAATGGCTATAACGTTCCTGAACTTGCAAACCCAAGGCTGCAATAAGTTTTGCAGGTTCTGCTACACTGAAGATCTTCTATGTGAAAAGTGAAAAATTGACATTTTCTGTAAATAAGAAACCAGCTCTATAACATGAAATTACCCAAGTGCCACTACTATTGACATTACAGGAAAGGCTCACTGCAAATTTAGTTAATGTTCAGTAAAAGTGTTACTTAACATTTTTCACTGTAATCAAACAATCTTTAGTATATAATGAAGATTTTTATTATTCTTTTGAGAGGTTTGAAGCTGATCCCATCAGCTTTACCAGTCATATGTGATAAATTGTTTTCAGCAGCAAATCTACAGATGTATGCTTTTTGCAGAAAAATATCCTGTTTCTGGACACCTTGAAGCTTAGCCTCTTAGACATCTAAAAGTTGCAAACACTGTTGTATTGAGCAGTGAGCAATACAGGAATGTGTACCATTAATATAAACATTACAGTGACTGTAGAGAGTCAGTATGAACAAGAAGAAGCAGCAGTTTAATAATATTGAAATGTTTTTGATTTGGTTAACATGTCCAGGTCAGCTTGACAGGGCCATGAGCAAAAAGTTTTATGTGAAAACTTCTGTGTCTATGAATCTTTTTACACAAGCCATGCCCATTTGAATTTCCAGTGTTGCCAAGACAGCTTTTCTCTCACAATTCTCTGTCTCATTCATTATTGACTTCCTAATTTCTACAGCAGTAAGTAGGCAAAGATGAGAATTATCATAAAAAGTAACCTCATTTATTCTACAACCTTGAACAATCCCCAGAGCAGCATGTCTCTTGGGTGTACAAAGAGGTACAGTTCTGTGACTCTATTGTATTTATTCAAGAAAAAGTTATCTATTGTTCTTGAAACCTTAGAGAAAAAAATTCAGCCTGAGAGAGGAGTGAATATGAGCTGGTACAGGGCATAGTCAGTGCAGATGAATAGAGAAGCTTAGGAAAACAAGCCGTAAACCCATCATTTTCTAATAAAAAAATCAGAATTCTTATGCAGCTAAGCAGACTGTCCAAATTAAGGCCTCTTCTTTATTATAGACAAGCTAAAGATATAATGTATAAGACAGTTCAGAGATGAATGTGAACACACACACCTACACTTATTTATATGTATAAAAAAGTCAAATTAGTCTCTCTTCTACAAAGCACAATCATATCTGCACTTGATGGCAATTAAGCTTTAGTCTGGTCTCCTGATGTTTTTCAAGTGGTGCTGCATGCATTCCACAGATTATGATTTTGGGGTCATTAAATTAAGTGACACAGCTTTTTACAAGCTCTCTACCACCTATGTTGCAGTTGCAGACTGCTCAAACTGAGGTTATACAATCTACTTTCTACAATAACCCCAATTATCTTATCATTACAGTTTCTCCTTCCAATGGTATGTATCATTTTCTTATTTCCACCATATTTCTTGGCAAATTTCAAGATAAGTCCAGCTGATATTCTCAAAGCTAAGTTAACTAATTGGTAGTTTACTAAACTGTTTCTCTGTTTCTTAACATTGAAACATTACATCTCATCAAGTTGTAGGTTGTTCAACTTTTCATTTGGAAAAAGGCTTCACTTTAAAAAAAATACATATTTCTCTTCAGCTAAAATACATATGAAAATAGTGAAATATAATTATAAGCATTTAAGTAGGTTTTGACTGTTTACTTATGACTTTAAAATCCTGTAAATGATGTAAACAGACATTACTAAGCTTGGCTTTTCATCACAGCTTGATACATATTTTTCTGCAGGACATCAGTTACCTCTCTATTACTACCCTGTGTGAGGCTATTTATTAAAAAAACTTTCAAAAAATCAGTTTGTTGGGAAAACAGTAAATACAGACAGAGCTGTAATGAAATCAGTATTCCGGAAATAATTCATGGTTAATATAATTTCAATCTAATTTAACATGTCTAAATGTGGCCCAAATAAAAATATGATCTGAATGTGTATTTCCATCTATACTGGCAACTGTTTAAGTATAGTTAAAATAATTCAACTTGCTTTTTATGATTTTCATATGCATGTGATAACATCATGACTGTGAACTCACGTGTAGTTTCATTTATTTCTCTGTATAGATTCAAATTAAAACCTATTGCTTTGGGGGAATCAATTCTGCTTAAAGATCAATTAATAGTTTTTCTTCTTTCACCCACATCTATGCCAGAGGTGACATTGTGTATGTCATTTGCATAAACAGCTGAGAAAATATAAAATAAAGTGATTAAAAGTAGATTAAGTAAACAGTCCACTCTGGACTCCTGGGTAATTAGGAAACATTGTTTTTGATAGTTATATATTATGCTTGTGCATGTACTGAATTTAAATCCCAATTGTAATTCATTTGTTCTTGAACTTTTACTTTACCTTACTTAAATATTTATTTAAAAATATGAAAATATATGTAGTTGAGCACAACTATACTTTCAAAGAAAAGAGGGAAAAGAAAGGAAGAAAACATATTTCTTTCTCTCTATACATGTCTGATCTTTGTTCTAGATCACAGTATCACAGAATGTTAAGAGTTGGAAGGGACCTCGAAAGATCATCTAGTCCAACCCCCCTGCCACAGCAGGATTCCCTAAGACTAGGTCACAACAAAGCTTCCCTGACAGGGATTTGAACCCAGGTCCCAGTGGTGAGAGCACTGAATCCTAACCACTAGATGCAACTCTTTCCAAACTGCATGCATTGCAACAGTCTTTATGGGAGCACCACAGGACTCATTATTTCCACACACAGTCTGCCAGAAAGAAAACAATCAAAGAAAATATTATTAGTGGTCATTTCTTAAAGAGACTTCTGAAAATTCTGGAAGCTTCATATCACTCCTGAATTGATTATCCAATGTTATCTCTGGAATTAAATGTATGAGTAAGTAGCTGTTAATCAGCTGGTAAAATTAAAATCACTAGTTATTCTATTAATTAGGTAAAAACATTAAATCCTCTTTAAAAGCAAAACAAAATCCCAGAGAATTAACAAAGTTTACTTCAGAAATGCCTCTTCTGACTACAGAAGTATTTCTTTTCCAGAATTATTTTGTTTTGTATAGTAAAAGAAACCTGACCTTAATATGGATTATCTGCAGTGCCTGAGCCATCACATTCTTTCCAGAACAAGCTGTCTCTGCTTTTAAAGTTTCTTCCTCAGCACACCTTATCTTTCAGCAAATCATAGGACCTTTGATGTGTGAAATCTCTGATAGGTTTAAAGTTAGAACTATAAAGACATTGATGCAAATCTTCTGAAGCATTCATAAACAACTAATTTTATATAGGCTGATGTTTTGCTCTGTAAGGAGTGGGCCACCTGAAACAGAATTAAAAGAGCTGGATAGGAGTTCAGCTGCATCCTTTCAATGTCACCTTTTATTTAGACTTCCTCTAATGGAAATAAATTGCAGGTTTTGGAAAGCGGTTGATCTTGTGGCGAGACAGATGTCTAGCATCTTTTGGATAAATTGTCTGTTTTTTTCTCTCCATTTATGATACAGATAGCTTGGGTGAGTAGCTCAGATTATTTGGTTTGCTTCTTTGAAGGATGAACACAGGTGATACGAATCCTAACATCACAGATGGGTATATGTACCATTTGTAAGTGAATAGAGGTATACAATTTACCTAACTAATAAATCATACACGGTGGTCTAGTTATTATACAGTGATCAAAATATTTTTATATGAGAAGAAAGTATTTAGCACACCTCTATTGTGTCTAAATATAAAATTCCTTAGATCCATGTGATGGTAAGTTTTAAAGCTCATGGTTTCTTTGTTTCATTCATATTCTGAACAACTATAATTACACTGACGAGTGATCACAATTAATGTGACAGAAATCACATCTTGAATACCATGAAATATGATACAATACATTGAGAACAAATTGAACAACTAAAAACTTGACAACTAATAACTTCAAGCCATAAAAGGCTACAAGTGCTAAGACAAATCAGAAGAGTAAATTCATCAGTGAATTACTGACTTTGAATTTTCTTCTCATTGCTGGCCACAAATCATTTCTTGACAAGAGTTTGGGGAAGCAAGCTCATATCCCAGACTACAGCCTGATTGCAAGCCCTCTCTGCCAGATGACTGGGAAGAAGAATGATTTCAAATGGGGCCTTGAGCAGCAACAAGCCTTTGAACAAATTAAACAGGAGATTGTGTGTGCAGTAGCCCTCGAGCCAGCTTAGGCAGGTCAAGGTGTTAAAAATGTGCTCTACACTGCAGATGGGAAGAAAGGTCCTACATGGAGCCTCTGACAGAGAACTGAAGAGTATGGTATTGAGTAGGTGTATCACATCCCCTACCATGCAGCACCCTTCAGGAAAATCAAATGCTTCATTGCTTCTCTTGTTAATCCATTTGTTTTTCTCATTCTCTGTTTTGTTCTACTAAACTTTCCCAGGTTTTGACATTACAGTATCTATAAAAATATACCCTGTTTTAGAAATCAAAATTTATAAAATATCACTAGCAGGAAACACTCTAGCATTGTAGAATGCTAATGTATATTTTGTGGGCATGAAGAGGATATTAGACTACATTTTCAATATGTTTCATATATTAGTTGCAGTACCCTACCATCACAAATGCTAACCTTTATGTTCTGGGTCATTTTCAGCAGGAGGCTGTCATGAGCCAACTAAGAACATTTCTCATAACTCTAGCCACTGGTCTTTCCTCTGTGCCTCACTCTTGCCCCACAATTCCTTTATTTCCAGAACTCAGATGTAGATTATTTAGAACTCACATTTGCCTACAGGCTCAACCAGTTTGACTAACTCTGGTGTCTTCTTTAAGATTGTCTGCTCATTACTGGTTTTGCACAGCCTAATTTAAACTGAACTGTGAAAAAAAAGTGTCATATTGCTTATAGGTTCTCATTATTTATGCTGAAAGTATGTCAGTTGTTCTCTACAGAAAGTATTAATAGGCTCCCATTCTTCATATTTTTCAGATACCCTGACAGTGTTTACAGATTAGCCCTACATCTTATTCAGTTTCAAAGCTTATTAATTGGTGGTGAACACTAATGACTGCAGAAAATCCTTCCACAGCTCTATCAGAGGGTTACAACTAATATTCATATTTTTCAACAGACTGGGGGTGGACAAATCTTCTTAGAAAAACAAACACCCCACCTCAAAAGGCATGCATGTTTTATATGGAGGTGAGCCTACTTGCATCTTAAACAGCTACCCTGTAACAAGCTCTGCAGTGCCAAGTGGCAGCAGATAGCCTTTGGGTGCTGCCATCTGGAGCTCCTTGAAAGAGCTGCCACTACACACATATCCACAACCCAGCATCTTTTCTAGCACGTTGAGCTGTTAGGGCAGGCAAGGTGTTCAGGAGCTGTGTGATAATAGTGTGTAGATAGAAACAGATGGGACTCAAGATCTGCACAGATATGATTCTTGATTAAAGAAAATAAATGTCTTGCTCTTACAAAGCTATGTCATATGCAGTCTCCTGCAGCAGGTGACTCAGTGGCAGCTCTCTGTCAGCACTGCATCTAGCTCTCATGTGTAGTTACAGTCAATTCTACTTAAAGCATTACATTATGGTCATTCATTTCCTGCCAGACTGACTGTTAGAGCAAATAGTGACCTTTACTCTGTCTCCTCCAAGCCACACAGTCTGCAGAAATGCAGATGACATATGTAAGACCTTTTCAAGCAAAACTATACATACAGCTCTGGAAAAACTGAAGTTTTTTTTCTGCAAAAGGTTCAGTGACACATAAGGAGATTCTTCTTCACAAAGAAAAAGGTCCTCTGGGGATAAAACTGTCAGCATCTTTACACTTTGAGGTACTCATCCTTCATGTCTATTTATTCAGGAAAATTTACTCTGGAGACTGAAATCTGTGTGGTTTTCCAGGTTTTTTAGTTTTGTGGAGGTTTTGTTTGTTCGTTTGGGGTTTTTTAAAAACCTTTTTTTTTTTACACTAAAATGAGGACCCTTCCCTGTCACTACTCTACTAAGAATCTTACTTTTCTGTGTCTGCCTGATACTTTCAGCTTAATTTTCTCCCCTAATCACAAAGGATAAAGACTTCCTATTAAGCTCAATACTGGACCAACTACATTTTCTGTTTTTCTTGGGTTTTTGTGTTATGCTGCAGGACACACTAGGCTACCTGAAGCTAAGAGCATGATTTTGTGATAGGAACACCTGATGGCACAAAGTGCATACTGTTCCTGTTTGTCTTTTATTTTCTCATATCAAGACAGAAGATTTCAGATTGGATGTTCCTTTCCTATTTGAAACTGCCTGGGTGCATTTTAAAGTGTACTGAAATCTTGGTTAAGATATTGAAGATATTAAGGAATTCACACATTTTTTTCTCTCATTTTATCTAGGAAATATAAGTAATGAACAAAATAATTTCAGATGTTTGTTGAGTCTACCATAGACTCTAAGCTATATTTCATGAACAATGTTCTCTTAACCTCTCTTTATATTCAAGTGAGAAAGGAGAGACCTTCTGAGGCTGAATCAGTGCACACCACAGCCCAGGCAAGGGCCATGGCAGCCCACTCTTGTGGTGAGGAAAGGAGATAGGCAGCAGAGTCTGTTGGTACACTCAAGGTCTTGGATAACAAGTTACACTAGTTTCTAGTTTGCAGCTTGAAAAAAGCTTACCTCAAGGGAAGAAATGTGTAGAAGAAAAAATTTTCTAAGTTAAATGATATATCTACTTACCTACTATACTTCTTATACATCTTTTTTGCTCACTGCAGACCATCTTTTCTCTTTGTACCTGATATGAGTTGACATTTACTGGGTTTAAAATGGCTAAATACTAGATGAGAGTTCCTGTGTTCCAAGTGGCTTTTAGTGATTTAACTTGAAAAATTAAAATGAACCAGTTCTGAGTAAATCATCTGGAAAAACTACAGTTAGTGATCCTATCTGAAAAGTATATCTTGTAAACTACAGTCACAAATTAAAAATCTTAGCCATCTAAATTACCTCTGCTGGGATATTTGTTTTGAAATCCATGGCTCTTCTTTAAAACACCCTAATTCTGCCTTTGGTTGGCTCATCTGTGAGTTAAATATCCTCCTTTGCATGACTCTGTGGCTGAGTCCATAAGCGTAACTAGCTTTGCAGAGGTCTGCAAAATCACAGTTTGTTTACGCTCATTTCAAGTCTGCCGTCTAGCTTCAAACTGGGTAAATTTCAGTAATGGTTTAGGTAAAGATTAGGCTAGATATATTCTTTCTTATGTAAATGGTAAGTGGTAATTCATACTTTAAAATAGCCTTTATCATATCTGCAGGGATGCATTGTCATTCAGACAGTGTTGAAGGCTCCCAGAAAAAAAAATCTGCTCAGATAACACAACAGAGGCAAACCTGATGGAGAAATGATCCTTTTATAAGAAGTGTGCTTCTCATCTTGAATATAACTTAGTGATAAGACAAGTTACAAGAGGAAAGTTCTAAAGACTATCATACTTAGAAACACAAAGTGGAGTTCTATTGCTAATGGTGGGTGTGACAAATCTTCTAACCAGATAGAACTATTATTTTATAGCAAAATTCTTGAAAAGTGCCTGGTGGGATCAAAGGGCATAAAGAAAAAAGAAATGGCCCAGAAAGAAAAGAGGGGTGGGGGAAAGGTGTATTAAAGATCTGATTGTATTTATCACCAGCCTCAGATTCAACTGGTGAATTGGTTTAAATTAAGTTGATTTTGTTTCCAGTGGAGTCTGTCTTTTGCCTGTGACCATAACTGGTGAATGAGCCCTCCCTGTCCTTGTCAGCACACACACCACAGCGCTAGTAAAAACTACAGTTTTAGGATTAAAACTAGTAGTTTTAGAATTACTGAATGGTGTTGGAATAAATTAATCTTTTAAACTGGACTTGATAAAAAAGAATATGAGCTTTCAGGTTTTGAAAGCACTTTCTTAACTAGTCAAGAAATTGATGCAGAAAACAAGCAAACCTAAACATTTGCTGTGATTTGTATAGCATTCTATTTTATACCCAGCAGTCAATGTGCTAACTGCCTAGGTCTTTTAAAATATTTATTTTCAAAGAATTGTAGTGAATTTCTACAACCTGTACATACAAGATATGTCTTTCATAAATAAAAGAAAATTGTCTTAAACAGACTTATAGGCATGTTTGTGGAAATGGACAGATTTGACATTGTATTCTCTTTGTCACAGTATGGTGATTTACAGCAAAGTTAGGTTGTTTAGACTCATGACACGAAATTGCCACATGAGGTAGTGACCCAGAGTTTTACTAAAGGATTCAGCAGAAATAGTTGCTGAAAGAATAACAGTTGTGAAATCTATTCACACTCTAAAGTCTGAATCAGATCAGGATCTTTGTGAAACAAAATTCTTCAATCAGATCAACTTTTCCCTGCATATTCAGCTCTATCATGTTCAGCTCATTCCTTTGAAGCTAGTTGAGCCATGCTTCTCCTTCTTACCTGTTTCGTTTTCTAGTACCATGTCTCATACTTACCTAGACTATTTTTATTTTTCTATCTCAGACCTTCTTTTTTTTTTACTAGCCAGATCTTGTTATTTTTATACCTTTTGAAAATCTTCATATCCAGCTCCCACTTTGACACTCTTCACTTACATACATCCTACCTGCTGGTTTGATTTCTCTCCTTTTTCTCTCCTGCTGGGTCAGTCCTCTTTATCCAAGCTTAATGAACTCTTTCAAATCTCTCTAGTTCCCAGTCTCAATTTTTCCTCTTTTCACTGTCCTAGATCCTCTATATGTATCATTCCATTTTGACACACATAATCTCTTAGTAGATTTTGTTCTTACTCCATTATATAGCCAGTTTCCTGCCTACAGATCCTGACATTCCACATATGTGAAGGTATGTATGTTCTGCACAAATGCAGAAGGCACAAACCTTCCCTAAAATGTCACCCCTTCCTCCTCTCATTAATATTTTATTTCCTCTTGCTCTAAATTCATTCCAGATTGATTCTGTTCTACTAAAATATATTTCTTACAAAATGAGAAAAAGATCTGATATTCAAAGTAATTCTTCTTTAGCCTTGCATAACTGCAAATTACATACAAAGATCTGTGCTAATGATTTATTTTCCCTGGTATCACTGTACTGCCCACAAGCTGTTTCCAAACTCCATAGAAAAAATTAATATCTTATTCTTCAAGATACTGTGTCTTCTCTTCATTTATTTCAAAATGCTCAGGTAAAATCTAACATGAAAGAAAATACATTTCAGCTAGAGGTATTTCTGAGATATTTCTAAATGCCTGTGTATTCTAAACTACAAAATACATGTTTATATACTTCATCTGCAATGTGAAGAAAAGATAAAATATGTTTAGAAAAACAGGGAGATAAGAAATGGCTGGGCAGCACACCAGATAGACTCAAATTGAATGGTTATAGTTTTATATATTTTCAATAACATTTTTGTATGGGTGAATGGTTTCTGCTTCCTTTTTCTATGCAAATTATTCATTTATTTCCAATCACTGGGCTAGCACAGAAGTGTGTAGGGAATAGAATTATTTTTTCTCCATTTGATGTAAATATCTGTCTTAAACATCCTATGAAAACTTTCACACCATTAAAAATTCAAGTGAAAAAATCCTTTTTAGAAGAAAATCTGGAGTCACAGAAAACTACTTGAGAGCTTTCTTTTTGCATTATTTTGCTGAAAATACCATGTGTACACCTTTTTTGCTAGTTTATTACCTCAAAGACAATGAGATAGTCTGTTCTCAGGTACTTCAGTGGAAGTAAGGATATACTGACAAAGAAAACTGTTTGTGTTAAGTTTCTCTTTGTAACACTGATGAAAACCAGTATTGCAGAACAGATGCTTCATTCATGGGTTGGGGTCTTAAAATGCAAGTGCTTATGTTTGAAGTAACCTTGTAGCTTCTGGATGTAATGGTTTGACCCAGGCTTTTCCTGGTAACCAGTTTGTAACCAGGGAAGTGATCATGTTTACCCAGTATTCCACACGATTTTACGTAACTGGAGGTATAAATACAAAGGGGGAGAGGCCCTCGTCCTCTTTTCCCTTCCGGTGGATCCGAGGACACAGGTTCTCTGCTATCAGTCTCACCCGTGCAGAGGAGTCAAGCCTTGTAGGCCTTGAGAGGCAGCTGTTGCTGGTGTCGGTCAGTGCGACTCTGCTATCTTAAGGAGAGTAGTAAGATTCTGTTTTTATTAGTTCTATCCTGGGTTTCGAGTGTACATACCTGGTTTAGTTTCCCTTTTCCCTTTTTTCCCCTTTTCCCCTTTTTTTCCTTCCCTTTTCCCTTTCCCTTGGGGGTTCCCCCTACTGTGTACATAGTATTTTAATTGTATATAACTGCTGTATATATAAATATAAATACTTTTGATGTAGTTTGGATTGTTTCAGGCTCTTTAGTTTCTCTCATAGTTTTTTTTCTAAAACTCTGAGAGGGAAAGGGAGGGGGAAAGGATTTCACTGTGAGTTTGGGCATTCGTCAGGGAGCCAGGTCCAAACCATCACACTGGATTTAGCACTACATCATCTCAGGTGCCAAGGAGGTAACAAAAGGCCTTTAGGCATACATACAAATCCCACTTTGAGTTTAACTACTTCATGTGATCTGAGATAATTTCTTTGAGTGTAATGACTTTTCTATCACAGAAGAGCTAAAACCAGGAAAAGATTGCAAAGGCAGTGCACACAGCCCAGAAACTGTGTATTTCTGGCAATTTCTGGACACAGTGAGATATTTTTATAAACAAATAATTGTTATAATGTACAGAAATGTACATCTCAAAATTTACATCCAACATTCATTGTAGGAAATGAGAATCACAGAATGTTAAATACCAAGTTGGAAGGGACCTAAAGGAGTCTCACTTGGGTCTAGACAAGATGGCCCAGTGTGCTGCCTAGCTGAATCTTAAGTGTCCAATATTTAGGGAATTTACCAAAACTTCATATGATTTCCTAGAAAACAAAATCTGCACAATTCAAGCAGATCAAAAGAATTAGACTGTGACAGACTCTAAATCCAAAGTGTACCAAAAGTTCAGTCCTTAGGTATTAAAATCTTTATGCTAATGTATATCTAATCCAGTGGTGGGATTGTGCCTTCTGTGGAAACCTCCTTTGGAGAGATTCAAAACCTGTCTGGACATGCTTTTGTGTGACCTGGTCTAGGGAATCCTGCTGTGGCAGGGGGGTTGGACTAGATGATCTTTCGAGGTCCCTTCCAACTCCTAATATTCTGTGATTTTGTGAGCCAAAGATATATTATTCGGTTTATCTGTTAGAAAAGGCAGAGGTACTGTTGTTGACAAAGGCAGTCAAGAACTCATAAAATATTATCCTAGAGTCTACTATGTACTGTTACTCATACGTCTTATTTTTTTAACACAGTAGACTTCAGCTTATCTGAAGATTTATTTTGTGTAGCCCAAGTTTGAGAGTATTCATATGATCAGTGATAACTTGCACCAATAGTTATCATTATCAGGCACTTTCTGTGATCAGGATGCAGAACTCCTTCTAATTCAAAGGAAAATAGCTTTTTAGAGGGTATGTAGTATTGACTGAGAATCCTTTTGCTATCCCAAGGTGATTTTAAGACAATGTTTCTCTCATTTTTATGTTTTTTGAGGTCAGAATAGTTTATACTGTTAAAATTGTGACACTGGCAAGTTTTATGCTCTTAGAAGAATTTAGCTGATATCACTTAGTGATAGAGATTATTATCATCCTGATAGAGTTTACGAAGATTTTTGTGGTTGTCATTGTCTTCCTGTGGGATAGCAAGATCCATTTCCTTAGCACTTCTGTGTTCTTGTCTGCTTCATCTGCTAAAGCTCTTATATAATATCCCTCATTTACTCAACACTATATCCTAACAATTTTAGGAAAAATCTCTCTCCACAAGCTCTTGAGTATGAACCATTAGAATACCAACATGTAGTTCTGAATAAATAAGTAGTCAACAGGGAGAATTATTTATAATGAATAATCTGTGATCATATGTAAATGTCAAGTTTCATACAGACAGCCCAAGTAATAACATACTTACTAGTGTTCCACACCTGCTCTCCTTTTGTTATTCATTATAGGTATTGACTTAAGACTTGGAATTTAATATCCTCTTAAGTATTTAGATAATATTGATTTAATCTGTAGTTTCAAGGCATTATTATGGTGCTGAGAGTGTTTTCATTATAATTTCATAGTCCCTTGCTAAAGGAAATGTGGTTCCTTCAAAGGCATTTAAAACAAATCACCAACCCAAACACAAACAAAAACCTGAACCAAACCACAATAGGCTTATTTCTTGTATTTCATTAAATTTAAACTTTGAGTACTGAGAAGAGCTCAGTGCTGTTTATTTATCATTGGGCAGCTGAGATCAGCTCTCAGGTGGTGAGAGCCTGGCCCAGGCTGCCCAGAGACGTGGGAGATGTGGATCCTATGGAACCATTCAAGGTCAGGTTGGTTGGGTCTCTGAGCAGCCTGCTCTAGTTGCAGATGTCCCTGCTGAGTGCAGGGGTTGGACTGGATGATCTCTAAAGGTCCTTTCCCACCCAAACTGTTCTATGATCCTATTGTAAATGAGACTGATCAACACTCCCCAGCCTGTGTATGAGCAAAGCTTCCAAAGCCTGGGCTGGGGCTCCCCAGGGAAGCCAGATCAGCTGCACACCCACCCACAGGGGCCAGCAGAAAGCTGAGACCACAGCAGATCTACTTTGCTTCAGGTGACCCAGGCTAGGGCTTGTCTGCCCCATGGTGACTTCTGACTGGGAGGCTGGCATGTGACTGAGTGGTTTGGTGGCAAACTCAAGCAGCTCTAGCAGGGTTGTATATTTTCTGCACATACCCAGAAAATATGCATGTATTGTAAAAAGAAAATATAATTAATTATATTCTTTATTATTTTATAGTATTATTTAACCTTGCAAGGAAATCTTTCAAGATTATTTGGAAATCAAGTACAATGTCTAAATATTAATTCTCATTAGAAATACAGTGCTAATCAAGCCTGAGGTTTTATAAACAATGCTTGTGGAGGAATGGTTAGCAGATAGGGGATACAGCTCTGTGTCCCCTAATGCTCAGTTAATAACAAAGGAGAAAAAACTTTTGTATCTGATCAGGAAAAGGTCACAGTGTGATAAAGGTCTGTCACACTAATTCACTACTATCTCATGGTGTTTCTTTACATCTGGTTTTCAGCAATGGCTCTTAACAAAACACAGTGCTATTCTTTTTATTTTATAGGTTTTCATCAACCATAGCTACATGCAGAAACATGCTCATATAAAATACAGGCTCTAGTATGTATAGATATTATTGAAATTTTAATGTATCTTACTAGAAGAAAAGTACTATTTTCTTCACAGTGGATTAACAAGTTTTCTTGTAAGTATTGATACTGGAATATATCCAGTATCAATATCTGTGATCATGCCAGAAGTCTCACTAAGAAGATCAAACAGTGAGTGAAAAGGAACAAGAGGTAAAGCTCTTGTTAATACTTTAAAAGCTCAGGTAGAAATACATGCATTGTCCAAAGAAGAGGATGGCTTTATAGAGATTGATACTAGCAAAATTTTGCTTTCTCAGCCATAAATTATTCTTAAATAATGACAGACTACTCATTAAAGAGGGAAAACTTTCACATATAGTGACATGATAAATTTGAATGAAGAGGTTTAAGCAAGGACCAGGAGTAGAGGGTAACAAAGCCTGCGAGATGAATGAATGTAAATTGTATTAAAAATGTTCTATTATATAGGAGCCAAGTCTCACCCTACAACAAAGAACAGAAAAGGGAAGAGAGACATTCATAAAACATTCAAGTTACATGAAGGATACTCTCATGTATATTATTTAAGCATAAGTAAAAAAAAAAAAAAAAGAAGAAGAAAAGGAATTTTTTTCCCTTTATTTCTGCACACTGTATCTATATTTGCTCTCATTTTATTGGCTATGGTTGCATTCTCATAAAGGCACACTTCTCATTTTCGCTGATGTTAAGAGTAAGTTCACAGGGCCAGCTGAAAAACAAGCTGTGCTGTCCTTCTGACAACATATATTCTGATAATGGTAGGCAATCTTAGGAGAAACCAGTAATCCAAAATAATTTTCATGGGCACCTGAAGAGTAGCAGGGTATTTCTCTACTAAACTGACCATGCATTATGGTCTTATAATTCTCACAATAGGGTCAGTAAGAATGATACCTTCTAACGACTAACACTAACAACAAATATCTGAATAACATGGAGTAAAACCCAAGAAGTTTCTCCTGATGTGTTTTTCTGATCATGTCCCATAAATATTAATTTAAAAATAGATCCAAATGCTCAGGAAAAAAGGATTTTCATTATTTAACCACTGTCATATGTAAAGTTGCCAAGCTTTAAAAACAAAACAAAACAAGACAAAAAACCACACCAAAACCCAAACCAAAAAACCCAACCAAATCTCCTGTCATTAGTATGTATAGAGAATAAAGAAATGGGTCTTATTTTCTTTGCTGGGCTTGGTTTATATGAGGAATTAGTCTCTCCTCTCTTTTTCAAAACATTCTTTTCCCTCCTATGGGAAATCTAATGGAATCTACTTAAGAAGTTATTTTCTCTTTGGATGTTCTCAATTTATTTTCAATGAAGCAGGAAAAGGAATTTTCCCCTGTTGTTCTTATGTTAACAAGAATTTGCTTCTTTACATACACTGACATTGCTATCATTTTGCCTTTAAATTGGCTGCTGCTCAGAGAGCACTTACACTGTGCAGAACTCCCCATAGCTGTTATGCACAAATATGAAAAGCTTTTGTGACCATGTTCTTCCTTCTGTCCTTTCCAAGCCATCTGTTTCTGTGCTAGATCCTAATGGAATGGAGTTGCTTCTTGATTCTTAAGTTTAGTATGCCTAAAATGGATTCATTTTTTGTATTATAAAATTGTGGAGAACTGACTTTGGAACCTTAAAGAATTTTTATTGTGTCAATACTGATTTGTGCTAAAGCTTCTAGAAAGACAATATTTTAAGTTTTGTTTTGTTTTTCTTCTGCAGTATCATTTCACAATTTGAGAAGCTGTTTGTTTGATGACTTGCCTGTATCCTGCAATATTAAGCTTGATCTGTAGCTTCTCTCTTTTATGTCTTGTATACCTAATTTTATTTCCTTTGATCCTTCTTTCTTAGTCTTTGCTGATATTTTCTTTGTTCTTTTGCTTCCCCCATCGCTGTGCTTTGCTCTTCTTAGACGCATTCACCTTCATTTTCATTTAATCTCTGCCTATGCTACTGCCTGTATCTTTGTTGTCATAGTTCTGATGTCTCTCTTCTGGTTATCTTTTTATCTGACTATCTGATTTTGTTTAGCTTTTAGTCTTTTAAATTATCTCCATTGCTTGAATCTCTTTTAATCTTCTCTTAGTATTGCTTCTTGTTACAGCTCTCGATCTTTCAGAGAGGAGTGACAAAGTTGACAGGGACCATTGCTTATCAAATTTAAATTTAAAACAATAATAAGCAGTCACTTTTTGCTGCTGAGATGTGTAAAGTGTGTGACCAGAATTCAAGATGTTCAGCACAGGGTAGCCTATTTCTACATTGCAACGGAAGCTTGTGGCTATTCGTAATCAGTGAGGGGTAGACTTTGTGGCCATGTATGACTTCACTTCTGCTTCCCAATTAGTCAGAGAGTTTTTATGCATATTTCAGCTCTTCATATATTTCTGATAGAAGATTTAATTTGAGTGCAGGGGTGCTAGCCTAGAAGGTTTGATGAATTATTAGTGCCCATTCCCTCATGGAAAAGACAGACATCAAACTGGGCTACTGCTTTTCTAAAGTACTTGACAAATATCATCTTCTCTAAGTGGATGAACATTACATATATGCAAATGTTATACCTGAAGAAATGACAAAGAAAGTAAACATGTACTAGAAATTATATAGCATACTTTAATATAGATGTAAGGATGGATAAACATGACAACAGCTGTTAGAATATCTGAAATCCAGCTTAGATTTCCTCATTATTTCTATGTTTATGTTCCCAGATTAAGTTGATTCTTGTAGCGATATAAAAAGTTTTGTATCAGAAATCTTGTCTGCTCAATTTCTTTTTACTTTTCCATGTGTATGAGTATATGAGTAACAACATTTTTATGTTTCCATAATCTAATTAGAATAATAAATAGCATTCATACAGATAGAAATGCTGACATATATATATCCAATTGGCTTTTCCTTGGCTGGAAGAGACCAGCTATCAATATTTCTGAAAGGTGAATGTGAAACATCAACAGATTTTTTAACTCTGCATACCACAGTCCTGTTGAGAAGTTTTTATAAATTCTGATTAAATCCAGCTATTCACAGTCATCAATGATCTGCTTCTATTCCTGAGGAGCTTTCCCCCTTGTTCTCAGCCTTTCTTCACAGGGATCCTGAGTCAATCCAGTCTCTTTAATTGCTGTTTCTCTGCACACCTAAGGGTAGCACTGCAGGAAAACAGTGGGTGGACAGAAAAACACTGACTTACAGTGTTAGTGAAGGTGATGGCATGATGGATTAAAGCATTACTGCACATGGCACCCTGACAGACAGAAAGAGAGAGATGAGCGTGAGAAAAGTACTCATGTACTTCATTGGATTCTGAAATCTGCCTCATGTGAAGAGTGGCTAGGTATATGACCTCCATTCCCTGCTTTTTCTGGTTGCTATAAAGTTGGTGGAAATTAAACTTGCTTTTGAAGTCTAACCTCTAATTCACAAACAAGTGCAGTTTTGAGGAAACTTGAAACATGAAACATTTAGGTGAAACTCTAATTGCTTTTCTTACATTAATAAATAATCGAGTGGGGCTTAAGGTGTCATTCAAGTAATAATATATTCTCCTCACCTAAATATTTCAAGGCATCTGGTTTGCACCTAATCAAGTGAAAAGCTGTGGGTTTTTTAAACTTAAACATAGGTTTGCAGCTCACTCCATTTTTTTTATAAGAAGTCTTTCATTTACAGCTACAGTGGTTCAACTGTGCTGTCAGCAAATACACTAAAAAAGTATTCCTAGGCACTTCACAGAGTTATTAAAAAGTAAAAGCCACTGATATCTCAAAAACATATTTAAACACACTTTGTGTAAAAACAAATGAAGGGAAAAAAGTCAAAGGAAAAGAAATTAACAGATGAGATACCTGTAAAAAAAAAAAATGTCCATGTGGTTCTGATTTTCTGTCACTGTTATCCAAATGAAGTCAGAAACTTCACCTATGCTAAGCCATAGTTGTTTTAAGACTGTAAATCTTATAGAACTCCAAGTGTTGTAAGGAGACACCAGGCTGTGACTTAACTGGTACTTGGGAAACAAGGTAAGACATAGGTGGGCATTTTAAGAATTCAAAAAAAGATTATAAATCCCTCAGTCAGTTTTCAAAACATGTTGCATAAGACTCTTTCTACTCTGTCACACAGACAGATAAGATGAAGACAAGAAAGAGATTAACCTCTCAGAAGACACTGTCCCTTGGGACAGATCACAAGGCCACTTGCAACATCCAATTTGGCCAGAAAACATGGAAGGGCAGGCCTGTGGTGGTCAGTTAGCATTTTCCTTCCAGAGAACAAAGGACTTCAGCTACCAAAGTAAACCTGCCTTAGCACCTTGCTACTGTGGCACCCAGTGTTTGGATACCCTCTGAAGGTGTCCACCTGAAGACACTTTTTTTCTATCAGTCTGATGTGTATGTAGGGTAATTGTGAGACCTCCATGTATGTGGTGAATCTGGCAGGTAGATCGCTTAAAATAAGTGCAGTTAAAGTAACTTACACCTCAATACCTGGGACCATTGAAATCCCCATTATTTTATGGACTTGGAATTGCCTTCAGTCAGCTCCTAAATTTCAGTATTTCTTTGCTGATTTCAGCAAGTTGTTCATGCAGCAGGTGTTCTTATAATTTCATGTGTAAAAGCTAAAACTGTATTCACAACACATCTTTGCAGACGAATTAATTATTATCTGTTTTATCATTGGGATAATTATGATGCATGCACAGATGATAGATCATCTTCTACCCATTCTTGCAAAACAGTAATTCAGATAATTGAGAATTCCATTTAATTTTAAAAAGACTAAAACACAAATGTAATATATTTGACAATAAGGATATCTCAGAGGTAAAGGTATTTAATCTTGGTAACTTAATCGTATTCAAAATTTAAAAATCTTTAAAATATATAACACATGGGAAAGAGAAGATAATATTCTCATTAGTGGCAGTTGGAAAGGAACAATTTACTACTTAACAGAATTTCCTTGAGGGGTTTCTTACATGAAGAAAGCATGTTTAATTGAAGCTGCCAAAATTGATACAGGGAAAACCAACAGTCATGTTCTTTGAGTTGAGATAAATCTAAAGAAAACTTGCAGATGCAGGCCTAAACTCTTTACTACAGAAATGGAATAGCAGAACAAGAATCTGTACTCCAGAAGTTATAGAAGAGGCTTGCTCAGAATGCTAAGCATGGTAACTGAGTATATAGCAGTAGATTTTTCATTTCTCACTAGACAGAGTGGATGGAGACCTGCAACAAAAAATAGGGATGAATTATTTTTACAGGAAATATATATATTTTTTGTATAAAAAAAGATGCCAGAATTGTTTTATTTTTCCATCAAGTCATTATAAGGAGTAAACATATCAATTAGTCTGCTTTGTAGGTACGAACATTGCTCTGGCCTATGGTGGACTAGAGTGGTCTCCTATGCTTCTGGTAACACTAGCTTTTTTAGGTTTTGCTTGTCTGGAGGAAACAGCCACATGTGAGATTTTTGCCTTTAAAGTGCAAAGCCTGAAAGCACAACAGGCTCTGCACTCATAGACCCCAGTTTGGCAGGGCTTTCACAGCAGAGATCTAGCAGGAAAACTTTCAGTCCTGAGTCTAGGGAATCCTGCTGTGGCAGGGGGGTTGGACTAGATGATCTTTCGAGGTTCCTTCCAGCTCCTAATATTCTGTGATTCAGTGAAATGACTTCTAAAGACCCATCTGCATGTCTGGGCCAACAGGGCACCATTCAAGCTAATATGAGAGACTGTCACCTAAGAATCACAGATTCGTACCCCTGGCTGTAGAGACCATTGACCATGTCAGTGAAACCTCAAGGAAGTTGTATCTCTCCCTGTAGGCAACACTGAGGCCAATTTCATCATGCAGATGGTAGCAGACTGAAACCAAGTCCACTGCACCTGATTCTTGTCCACCTTTACAGATTGAAATTCAGATCTCAGATATTGCAATTCTATTTGTATTATTTGAAATTTTAAGAAGAATCTCATGAAGCCTATCGATTCTATTTATTTATTTGTTTGTTTATTTTTAAAGGAAACCATGTACAATATTGTAAACCATTTCTAACTATTTTACACCATACCTTTACATTTCACAATAGTGGAAACAATATTTCAAGCCCTTGGGTTTGTTCTAATGGTGATTACACAAAGGATAACCCAAGCTGACACCCTTCCAGACATCTGACAAGCTGACGTTGACAGTATTGTAAGCTGCAATATTGCAACTGTCTGCATGAAAGCAAGGCAGGATCTACACAGCTGGCCCTGCTTAGATTTCAGTGTCTGCTCCACTTTCCTTTCTATTCTAAACAAATATACTTGTTAAACCTATTGCAAGGAAAGTATTATATCTAATTTCTCACAGACAAAACCAAATTGTCCAAATGGAAGTGAACTTAATCCTTGTGGAAACATCATGTCCTTGTTAAATCTGCCTTGTTCAGCAGACCTGCTTGTGTCTCAGGATAGTAGCACTCACCTCTGCAGCCTTTCTGCTTGGGCATCATCTCATTGCATTGGTATCAGTACATTTTAGTTTTAAACTAATACAAGAATATTGCAGGTATCTGAGAAACCAAGCATTAGGAAAGCAGACAACCCAGAGTTTAGATTAAGCACAACAAAAACCACAGCATGCTAGCACAAGTAAGTATATAACATGGGCATCTAGAACTTCAGATTTTCTCCTTATGCTTCTGTACTATAACAACCATAAAAATGTACTTACTGCATAAAAGTGTTTATAGGTCTGGATGAGAATAAAATTATTTTAAGAGGCTTTTACAGTTTTTTGTTTTCAATTCTGTTGTTCCTGGCCTTTTCTTCACTTTATTGCTCTGCCAAATCTTTAAAAGAGTGGAATTAATGATAACTTTAATTAATTAATTTCATGACAGATATGATCTAGGAAAATAATCTTCTCAGAAAAAAATAGGAATCAGTGCAGCTAAAGCTTCCATCCTTCATATGAAGTGCAAAATCAATGTTCTCATCAGCTATAGTAATCAAGGCTCTTATGGCACTTCTCAAAAGCACAGAGCTGCTAATTCCAGTCCCCTGGTTAAATTATATATTGGGCATATCTGTTTATCCTCCAGTTCCAGTTAGACAGTTGCAGCCTTCATAACTTCTGTTACATTACAATAAATCAACACATTCTGAGTGTCTACACTCAGTGGAAGGGTTTGCAATTCATCTGTAAATTACTTTAGGATTCTACGACATAATAAAAGCAAAAATCATGAAGTTAAGGAATAAAATTAAAAAATGAGGTAAAATTTATTCAACCAAAACAATTGTATTTTGTTATATCAGGAAAGAATTTGGCCAATGCTTAGTGTATTTTTTGTGTCTCAAATATGTTTTAAATAAAAGGATTTGGATTCTTAATTCCAGGCAAAATATTACCCTTTCCCAAATTCTTTGTCTCCCTCCACTAGAAATCATTAGGTATAGGTATGAGACTGTTTTGTGAAAAGTATGATTCAAATTCCCTCAGTCTCTCCTGAATTAACTTTGACTGCTTGGTCTGAAAGATAAAAGAAGGTGAAGAGTATTTTATCAATTCATGGTGTGACATGGTATGTCAAATTAAAAATAGTAATAAAGATTTGGACTTGTCAGCACCTTCTTTGTTGCTGTTCATTCAAATTATTCTTAACAATTTGGTCCAACTCTAATTATTTCTATGCTTGAGTAAAAATAATAGCAAAATCAAAGATGTGCAGTGCAAGAATGAATTAATATATGGAATATTTCTCTGGAGTTAAACTATAATTATTTCCTTGTGCAGCAGAATCAAAAAGAAGCATGGAGGAGCCATGGAGAACATTTCATCTGAGTTATTATATTTTCATTAGTTGTGTTATGGTAGGCCATTAAAAGGAAGAAAAAACAGGAATTTGTTCCTTATACTGCATCTGAATATTACACACTTACTTCTTTTCTTAAGGAACAAAAATTCCTTCCTTTTTTTCCTGGTAGATATTCAGTAAATAATAGTAATAATCTTCTGTGTTCATTTGTCAAGGGAAATGATTTTTTGTGTGTGTTTAAGTAGACAGTGAAAAGGTCTGAGATACACAGCTTGACTCTAAAACTATCCAGCTAGCAATTTGGGTTTGGTTTCTGTATTTGTTTTGTATTACTGACTACTTAAATATTTTAAAATCACATTCTTACCAGGGTTAGAGCACAAAAAATCCTCAAACTCCAACACAAAAATAATCAGACAAAAATACCCAAGAGTTAATTTCTGTCTCATATCCCTTTAAATGATTTAAAACTCTTTTGGGCTTCTCTGATTCAGAGCTGTTCTAGAGCTAAAGTTCATAATTCAGACAGACATGGTGCCTGGCTCTCTTTGTTGCCTTATAGGTGCTCAGATTTTTTGGTTTTTCCCCATTTTTAGATAATGAACTATTTGCCAGCACTTCAGTATTTTTGTGCTTCCCAAGTGAATCTTATACAATGGAACATTTAACCTTTCACAAATGAGAATTTTCAGGTGAAGGCACTTTGATAGAAACTTCCAAAGAGACCTCAGGGTTATTGTTTTACTTTTACAGCAAGTGTTGTAAATTGATAGCTAGCAAACCATTTTCTGTTTTGCACAGGTTGGACAGATGATTCCAAACACCTATATCAATTAGAATGACACTAAAGTTAATTAACCATGATGCATCTCTGGTGATTATATATGACGTGGTCTAGGGAATCCTGCTGTGGCAGGGGGGTTGGGCTAGATGATCTTTCGAGGCCCCTTCCAACTCCTAACATTCTGTGATTCTGTGATATAGTACTGTACTGCTTAGTCACAGGCTTTCACAGATGTCTCAGACTGTTGAAATCTACAACTTTTATTTTAAAATAAAATTTAATTTTTATTTTAAAATGATCTTCTGAGATGTCATCAGCAGACTAAATAAGGGAAGGGGCAAGTCATCTTCATCTCTATGACTGCATTTGAACGT
Organism: Galbula dea; assembly: GCA_013399015.1. Taxonomy (NCBI): domain Eukaryota; kingdom Metazoa; phylum Chordata; class Aves; order Piciformes; family Galbulidae; genus Galbula; species Galbula dea. The sequence continues at coordinate 725,539 of VWZX01009063.1, read as the reverse complement.
ATTCCTGAAATATGAAAGCAGGTTTTCTGCTCTTTCCTCCCTGCTGGGTTGATTTCTGTTGCTGTCTTTTTTCCTCTCACCTGTCTTTCAATCTTTCTCATTTTACTTTCCATCTATTCAGAGCCTGAGTTAGCAAAGCAGCTGGTGGAACATAGCTGGGACTATTTTGGCACACTAAAAGCAGTACTATGTTCAGGGTTTTTTCTACCAGCTTAACAGCAGGAAAGTGAGAAAGTGACTTTTTTTTCTCTTTTCCTTTTTTTTTTTCCTTTGCCCATGTATGTATAGTATATGACTATTAGTAATGAGTTTGTTGCATACCAAAAGAAATTGTCTAAACTAGACCTAAGAACTTGGCAGAAATTCCTGAAACTGATTTTCTTACATTCTTTTGCAACATTTTCAACAAAATTCTGTGTTAGAATTTAGAAATAATAATTCTTGGAGTTTACCCTCCCTTATTTATAGTGAGACTTTATAATTAACAAAAGAGTTAAAACCATAATATTTTCATCTTTTCAGTTACTTGGAATGTAGGTTGTTGGTTTTTTACAATGTTTTTAAAGGCTTAAAAACAACATTCATACATGACAGAATAAATAACTAGATTCTGTCCTTCAAAACAGAACCTAAATGAAATGCAAGAGCACAAGCTGGCTTAGCAGTGTACTCATGTAAGCTATCTACCTATCTACACTATTGATTTGAACACTGAAGAAAGATGGTACCTAAGCTCTGAAAAGTTCTCTGGCCTTTAGAATGCTGAATTCTGCCTTTAATATTTTGTGCTTAGAAAGGATGGGGTAGGGTGAAACCTACACATTTTAGTGAAGGTTTTAGGAAAATAAATCTTTTTGAATGTATTTTTCTGCACTGTTTACACAACAGGATTCTGACACTTGACTGTAGCCTGCAGAAAAACCTGTTATATAAATTGACAACAATAATAATAAGGGAAAGTGGCAGCAGATGCTTTGTTTTTTCCCACCCTATACTCAGGAAAAATCTCTCTATCCTGTCATTCATGTCATGCACAAAAGACTGGCATTTATCAGCATCAACTCTTGGTGATATAGCAGGTGGAGTAGAAAAAGCAGGAGGCTTTATCCATGCCTTGGATAAAGCAGTTGCTATTACCAGCCTTGGACCTCATCTCTTTTGCCAAGACTTTTTCTCATCTTTAAAGATGTTTTTTATTGGATCTTTGTTCCTGTGCTAATAGGCAGTAAAATAGCTATTTAAACCTCCTGACCGTATACTCACTGTCGAGGGTAACTTATTACAACATCATTTTTTTAAAGACATGCCTTGAGGATGACATTAAGTAGAATCTCTAAAGCAGTAAGTTGTCTCTGTTAGAGTTTTATTGTCAGCTAGGAGAGATATTCAGTACTCACAGTGTATGAGGATGGATGTTCAGGACAATTCTGACGTATGGAGGAAGGAAAGACACAGTTATTACATTTCAAAACTCTTCATTACACCAGCTGAGTTTTATCTGTGGATGATAAGGATTAAATAAAACCCATATGTGATTAAAAAAAAAGGTACAGAACACAGAATAAAAGCAAGATGAATAATCAATTGATGCCTAGAGATCCTCTTACATGGATTAGAATGGATGTGTAGTGGGTTAGTTTTGGGGGTTTTTTTCTGTGAAACTTTCTTTTCACTAGGGGAGTAGAAGACAAAATGGCTGTCACAGAAGAGAAATTGAAGAGTCAGTACAGAGAATAAGACAAATGGAAGCTATGAGTATGTGTGTTGAGCAGGAAACAAGAAGCTCTAATACATGAATAGAACCTATACAGAATTAGCCAAGCTAACAGTCAAGTTATATGTAAGAGAGAGGGTACAAGTGAAATCACAGGGCAAAAGTATTGCTTAGATGATCAAAAGATATATTTTATACAGGGAGTGATTAAAATGAGGAAGTCAGGGAGGATTAGAATAGAGGTGATAATTAGAACAGGCTGTTCATTTTCCCATTAACTCACACACCAGAGCTGTCCTGATTTGCAAGTTTATGAATTTCTAGACTTTTAACCCAGATTCTTCATAGCCAATTTGCTCACATTTCATCTAGAAGCCATTAGTAGACTCCACAGGTAGAAGTGCTTTGTGCCTGCTGTATGATATTGCTTGTGCATGTCTGAAAAGGATCCAGCTTCCCATCATTATGGCTCATGACATCACCCAGTTATGTATATAACACCAAGTTGCATTTATCTGAATAATGAAAAGCTGAATTCCTGCTGACAATGAAATTAGTATTCATCTATTGTAGCTGAGGAAGCTATGATAGGTTTCCCTGCTGAAAACAAATAAAGGATTCTTTGAAGGAATTGTTTTCATTCCTTATATCACAAAAATATGTGGCTCTGTATAATGCTTTTAGGGGTGGTGGTGTTGTGACAGGACTAGTTAAACTAGATTAAGAGCTGTGAAAAGAATGATACCTATTCATGTTGATGCAGTATGTGCTAAATAAGTTAAATTAATAGTTTTTTGGGAAAAAAAAAGAAAAGGAAATAAACTTCAATATTTTACTATTAATCCTGTAAAGATATTGTCATTTATTTCAACTTTCACCCTTCTCTAATAAAACCATTAAAAATTTCAAGTGAGTGGAAATAAAGGTAAAAAAAATCAATAACAAATCAACAAATGAAACCCAAACAGAATTTGGCTTTTCTACTTATCAAACAAACCACTAATTAATACTGTCCTGAATATGTGGACTGTGAAGGAGGTTAAGAAGGGATGTTAGGTTGAACACTCCAGGTTCCCTTATCCATGTTAGGCAGACACCTGCAATTATTCCCTCACCTGTGCCAGGGCCATCACTCTAGGTCCTTTCTGATGACAGGAACAAGTTAGACAAAACAGAAAAAATGCCCAAAGCATGGTGGCCAAGCACAGAACTGCTTTACAAGCACCCTTCAATGACACAGATTAACCTCATTTGCTTCACTTTGTGCCTCCTTTTCTCCTGCTTCTCTCCCAGGTTCTTCTCTAGTTATGACTCTTTGCTCTTCTCAAATAAAAGCTGCTCCTGGTTGTTCTTAACCCACTGGCCTCAGTCTGCTGTCATGATGCCCTTCTTTTGGTATTTATGAAAGGATTACCATGGTAATCCCTCTTCAGTCAGCAATCCACAAATTCACCATTCTATTTTTGCTATCTACAAGGTATTTTTCACACCATTGTCTTGTTAGTGTAGCCATAAATCAGAGTTAACCATCTGCTTAGACTTTACTTTCTCTTTGATTTAAGGAATGTTCAGCAGTTTCTCATGTTGCCATCTTACTAATATAACTATAGGGTCAGAATAAGTCATTTGTCTACAAAGCTCAGCAACAAGATTTTCCATTTCCAAACATGCATACATTACCTCTTTGAACAGAAAAGATCTTCTCTATTGGTCCTTTCCATGGCATGGTATTTGTTACAAGTAACTTTGCAAATTTAAAAGGTGAGCAGAAGCATAATCAGTTGATCTACTACAGTGACTGTGCAGATGCCTGGAGCAACTTAAGCTAAAAAAAAAAAAAAGAAAAAAAAAGAAGAAATAGCCTCATTATTATTTGGACCTCAGTAGTTATCTACTAACCTGAACCCACTTACTTTGCAGATCTAGAGTGTGTGTGTGTGTGTGCAAGCATCTTCCTACTCATTCTTCCATCACACACCATTATTCCTGGCTTAATTTTTCAGAAATGAACTTTATTGTAAGTTCATCCTTGTTCCAAAAGGAAAATTGCTTACCCTTCAAACTAATATTCTAAGGCTTTACATTGTATTCAGAATATAAAACTGCAAATAAATTCCAGTATTGGAATGTGTTGAAAATGTAACTAAACAAGAAGGAGCCTCTTAACTGATTCTAATTCCTTGAGGACATGTACACCTACAGAAAGGCATGTTGCTGCTAGTACCTCTTAGGCTGTGAGTGCTGGACTTCCTGTTTGCCTGCACTGAAAGACAAAAGTTGTTCACCTTGCTTTCCTTCTCTTACAAGACAAGTCCCAGAAAACAGCTATTCTCTTGCTTTTATCACAGTGAGCTGACAGATTCCAGTCACTATGGGAGCTGTGCTATCCACCTGCTTAATTCAGGAATCATGCTGGTTATTGCATCCCAGGTCAAGGAACTGATAAACAGTTCAGACCACACATTATCTTCAGCTGACAAAATCTTTTGCCCTTCATGCCCATAGAGAATAGTGCTGCAGTAACTACATTAGACAACATGCATGCAACTTCACTTTATCTGGCTTTAACTGTCTAAAATCAAGTGACTAATCCATATCATCATCTAGTATCCCTTTAGGCACTTAAAGAAGGTGATTCACCCCATCCAACAGTATATGTCCAAGATAGCAAGGATGAATTGTCAGTTGTCTCTACTGACAGTCATGGAAGCTTTCCTTCCCTGAAATAAGTACCTAATTTTAGATGGAGCTAATAAATCAAGATAAATCCATTCTCACTGCAGAGAATATGAGCATAGTCCTGTGAATATAAATAACATTTCATAACATACTAGGAGTCTTCATTTTTAACTAACCAATCTATTACATATTTTATAGAGATTTCATTATATATAATATATATTTGTATATGTAATAAATTATTATATGTTTTATATATTTTATTTTCTGTTCATTTTTTAACATGTTATTGATAATATCCTCAGGTCACACTGGCCATTTACAGACAGCTGGTGTAATTGACCTGGTAAACCTATGTATTCTAGCACTAGGTCAAGGACTTTCCTGAGGCCAAAGAAGCTGAAGTTTACAGAAAAAGGAAACCAGAAACTTAGAACAAAACTACCAGACTCACCTGCCTTAGATATCTCACATTAAAAAGTGAATAACTGAAACATAATTGTACTGCTGAGACTAATCTCTTGTTGGCATACTTGATTATTTCAATTATAATAGATACCCATTCAATTAGTAAATAAGTACTTTCAGTATGAAGCTGTACCTGCAAAATATAAGCTACACAAATAGTAGAGTTGAAAGATTTGGAGACCTTGAAGCCTTCAGCCTAAATTCTTTACATACCCGGAAGTAAAAAAGGTGACCCTGTAAAGATAATTAAAAAAAGTTTTGCCTGTGGAAGACAAGAAGAATATACAAAAAGCACTGTAAATGAGGAACAAATATCAAAAAATGGCATGTCCACTAACAGGCTGAATCAGAACTTGTCAAGTGAGTATATTAATCAGAATATTAACTGATTAATAGTACCATAGAAAACTTAAATGAGTGACTGGAATAAATAGGTTGCTGATAGAGTTGAAGGCTAATTTTCCTCGTGAAGAAAAATTCAGGACACTTTCTCAGGGTACAAAAGTCAAATACAACATTTAAACCTTTATGATCACTGAGTCCAACCCTTAACCTGATGACTAAAGTATGGAAAGAAGCAAACTGTAAGCTAGCACTATTATTCATGCAAAGCACCCTCTCCAGCAACTTTAACTTTGGCTGAGCTTACCTTTGCCCCAGAATTAATGCTTTTGGAAGTAGTTCTGAAGAGTTAGAGAAGTTCCCAGAAAACAGAAAGTAGAATCAGTCTATCATTCTATCCCAGTCCTCTGGTCACTCTGTTTTATTTTTCAGGTAGGTGTGTTCTTCAGCACCTTACAGCCCACATACCCTGCAGTCTACTGCCAGTGGAAATTAGGGGCACACCAGTTTTTTCTTGACATGAGCTCATGTAGGTGTACAACACTAGAATTAAACATAACCACCAGGACTGGAGTTTAAAAAACCCAGACTTGTGTCTGAGTAAAGACTCTACCAATCTGTAGCCCTTCTGAACAGAGATTGGAAACATACCAGCTGGCAACGAACCTGGTTTCCTCAAGACCTTCAAAACAGGTGTTGAACTCTTCAGGGCTCATACCTCACCCTCCATTTGTACACATAAGGGAATGCATCCTGTTCTAGAATTCCCAAATCAGGAACTATTGGCTAAAAAAATCTACTCATGCTGGATCCAAAGGTATCCAGTGAATTTAGCAGATATATTTTGTCAAATGACATCACAAATGCACCTAGTATGAGCCACAGGCAAAGAATGACTGTGAAGCTGCTTTTTGGATCAGTACACTCAAGGCCACCAATTATAGGGTTTATATAATTACAGCTGTAAAGGACTTAGATAAGTCATATCTGATACATGCAGGTAACATACTCCTATCACTGTTCTTTTATTCATGTAGTTGAAATGGGTTTTTTTGTAGGTCTGAGAACTTCTCAAAAGTGTTTTAAGTAGCTTAGCCAATATTAGCCACTCTTGCATATTGCTCTGATTTCATGCTGACTTTTAATTGACCTTGTAATTATTAAAGCAACAACTGCATCTAGCAAGGGAACAGAATGTTCCCTAAAGAAAATTATTTTCATCTTTATATCTTGTTATATTTAACTGGGGAAATTTATGTTGTTTCTATAACTATACAAATATATGCAGTATGTAATGATAAGCAAATAAGGACAAGCCCTCTCTTCCAATCTGCTGAAGCTTATGTGTTCCTCTAATTCCAGGCTTCAGATGGTGTGAAAAGTCAGGGATTCAGATAGACTTTGTAACAAAATATATGTTCACAGAATTCACAGGACCTGAATCAGAGTCACAGTGGCTAGGAGAATTCATATGCAAAGTATATCTATTTCATCACTGTCTTCCTAGGAAATGGCATGATGGTGCTTTCAAATATGTTCTATTGAAAAATTATATCCTTGAGCATTGCTAGTATTTTGGTGATGGCAGAGAAAAATATGAAAATTGCACACACACAGCTGATTAAAACCACTAGAAAAATATATTTATGAATTCTTGAATTGAGAGTGCTTCAGAATGCTTAAATTTATTAATTGAACAGATTACTGGAGTTAACAGGGTTTTTTTCCCATTGAATTCATAGGAAAATCTGGCTTTTTGTCTTTTCAGAGAACAGATAGGTACAAAAAAGATCTTTAGTATTTTTCAAAAGTTTTATAGAAATAAGATAATATTTTTTCAGTTTCAAACTCAAGTTGCCACCAAAGTAAATAAAGTCATTAAATCCTGTAATTACTTAGCTTTCTACTACTGGGAATACACCAATTAGGCAGTAGACAATTAGTTCATGCAACTGCACTGGCACTGTTAAAGATATCCAAGATTGCATGGTTAAAGGTAGATCTGGAACTACAACTCAGTGATAAAATACTAGAGAGGACATGTATCCTGAAGAAACAGCTTTAACTAGCTCTTCACCCACTATGCTCATTCCTGTAGTATCTTTGTAAGTCTTCTGTGTAGGAAATCTGAGTGCCTAACTTGGACCTGCTAAGGATCCTGGGACTTTCATGCTCATGAAAAAACTAAACTATGTTTGGATGTATCTGAGATGATGAATCCAGAAGTGCTCCTCAGGACCTAAACCCAGCTATGCATCTCTGGCCTTGTTCTCATTTGGTATCAAACAAAATCAAATGTCCCTCAGGGTCTTTGCTCTACTGTGCTCTACTTCCACCTCCTGCATGCTGGGCACATGGGACCATAAGCTTGGATGGTCTCCCATCAAGTCCTCAATTTGGTTGAGATGTAAACCCAACCTACGACTTTATATAAACTGGATACCTTAGGCTTGATCCTGTACCCCTGAAGTCAGTAGTTAAATGTAACTGCTTTCATCAGTGCATAATGAAAAACAGTGAGTTCTATACAGCAGCTATGGAAATATCCTTCTTTGCAATTGGAAATACTGTCAGATTGACTTCTTGGTATATCTCAGAATAAAAGCTGTGAGTGTTCCTTTGATACCTATGGTTTTATGCCCAGCAAGTAAAATGCATATATTATTGCACACTATGATATTCTGTAGCAGCATAAGCATGAAATCATTGCATGTGTAATACACAAAACTCATCTAAAGATTTAACCATTAAAAAGGTCAACAAAGGAGGCATTAATAAAGATTATGAAGGACTTTCTGTGAAACAATTCACAGGTTATCTTCTGCCAGAATGGTTACATATTTTACCCCCACTCTATTTTATTGCAATGTCTGTATGGCTGAGGGGGTTCAGACAGATCTAACTTACAGAGCTTGTACAACAGCTTGCACTGCTCCATTTCAAACCCAAAGGAAACAACGTTCCTACTACTGCTAATTAGAGCAAACTTGCTCCTACACAATTATAACATCTTGACCTTTTAAAACTGTATATTAAGTATTTGAAAGCAAGTAGTGCTGGTGAATGTTGTGGAGTATTTTTGCCATTAGCTTCACGCACTCATATGAATACAAATTAACTATCTGAAAAAACTGTAGGAAAATTAATAATTTCCCCTCAACCTTTTGGCAAAGAAATTTCTCCCTACATTAGACTATTTGAATCAGCATGTAGAGATGTATGCTGCTATTTAGAGTTCATATGTGCATGCACATACATATATGTGTATACAGGTTTTCGTATGTGTAAGTGTATAAAATATAGCATAGTCATTGTTGAACATTGAAATACTTATATGCACAGGCACACATAAACCATTTATACATTCAAGAGATGCTTTTATGACTAAAATCTGTATATTGTATGTGAAGTTCAGCAAACCATTATGAACAGCACCATGAGATGGCTGCTGTGTGACAGACAGACTCGCATCTCACACGCAAGAGAAATTAGACAGGATTTTCAAATATATATACCTCAAAGGAATCCCAAGATTTACAGTTTATTTTGTCTACTTGTAAACAACAGCATTAGGATATTTGAGATGAAAGACTGCATTTCCCAGTATATTTAGGCACATAAAGCTGGGATGAAAAGATTCAGGCTATAAGCCTTTGCACCTTTTTCAGTGCACTTCCTAGTCTACCACAGCAATCCAGTTATCAGCAATTTAAAGGAATTTATTTACCTGCCAGACAGAACTTCTGCTCTGTTTGCCACTACCTACAGCTGAGGTGCACACTGGTTATTTGGATTGATGGTATCATCTCCACCCCAGCAGGACTAAAGATGTTACATTAGTCTCTAGAATTGAGCTTAGTGAGATTCCTAAAATAGTCCAACATACCTGGAACAAATGCTCTGTCCTCTACCCCCTTTGGTGGCATTTACAAAAGCACCTAAGAGAGGTTCAAGGCAGATTCTTAAACCACCACAACTGCTTTGAAAATTACTTTTGACAGCACCTGGATTTGTTGGTGCCTGAATACTTTTTCAAATCTGACTTCAGGAGTCTTCTCAAGAACACTTGTGTGAGAAATCAGACTTGAATGCAGTAGTTCTTGTGTTGCAGTACTATGCTTGTTACTTTTTCTTGTATTTATTTAAGATGGAGACATTTATGGCAGAGTAAAGTCAATAGAAAAGTACATATTAATTCTAGTTGCATTTTTGCAGGAGTGGGCATGGAATTGTGTCAATAGATGCATTTTCATGATAACATTTAAACAAATATTGAAAATTCCATACTGAAACAAAACAAATATTCTAAGTTTAAATCATCCAAGCTTTCCATGTTTCATTTTTTTTTAATGGATCAAATAAACATAAAAAAAAATTGAAGTAATTTTCACAGCAGGGAATTTTCCTTTGTTTGGCATGAGCAATGTATAAAGGTCAATTTTCACAGAATCACAGAATCATTAGGGTTGGAAGAGACCTTTAAAATCATTCTGTATAAACTTTAAGGAACCATACTTGCATTTTGTCTCAATGTCATTTTTTCCTTCCTTCCATCCCCCCCACTGTTGGGTATTTTCTTATAAATATGGAGAACATTAGTTTTACCTTGTCATAGATCCACAGAATTGTCAGACTTGGAAGGGATCTTAAAGATCATCTAGTTCCAACCCCCCTGCCATAGGCAGGGACACCTCCCACTAGATCAGGTTGCCCAGAGCCCCATCCAGCCTTGCTTTAAAAACTTCCAGGGATGAGGCTTCCACAATCTCTCTGGGAAACCTGTTCCAGTGTCTCACCACCCTAACAGTGAAGAACCTCTTCCTAATGTCCAACTTATCTCTACCCTCTAGTTTGCAACCATTCCCCCTAGCTCTGTCACTACCTGACATCCTAAAAAGTCCCCCACCAGCTTTCTTGTAGGCCTCCTTCACAATAAGGTCTCCTCAGAGCCTTCTCTTCTCCAGACTGAAATCTCTGTCATTTTGTTCAAATGGTGGCTATCCAAGCCAAAATGGTCTCTTCTTGTCCCTCATACGGAGCACAACATACAGCTGAAACTATGTACCTGATGGTTTACAGAGGAAAGAAACTTAATAGACAAAGAAAATTAATTGGCTGTGGAAATCCAGTTTTTCCCAACAGTTCTACCTAAAAGAGTGATGGCTTCTCTCTTCTTTCAAAACCAGCTGAATTCTGCTGTTGCAGCAAGCAGATGTTAATCACTCTGTCGAGTGTGTGAACAGAAAAAAAGCAAGACAAAGAGAAAGGAATTAGTAAATATAAACAGACCTATGTGTGTTCTCAGTTGGATGCTTGGCCTCATAGTGATAGGACAGGAGTTAGAAAGTGCCAGGAAATAATGGCTGTAGAGTGAAGAAAAAGCTGAAGAGTAAGTAGAAAACATTAAGGAGGACAACTAGAGATACTGCTAAGGTAATGGCAGTAGTTTAGTTCTTGGCATGAAGACAGAAAGGACTATGTAGCAAAAGAAACAATGCTTGGCAGGAAAGAATCTCACAAATTGCCTAATTACAGGCACCACCAAATTATTTTGCACAAGTTATCAAATGAGTATAACATGACTAATAACTTTTGGCCATTACAACTGAAAGCCAGATTTCTTTATACAAATAATCTGCATGTTTATACTTTTATGAGTATGGGATTCTTATTGTGATGTGTTATTACATACCACTATATTACTGGAAATCATGTAATTGCCAGTTTAATGGATTTATTGGATTATTCCTTGCATGGCTTTATACAATTTATTTGTGTATTTTCTTTTACTTCCAAAGTTATGAAATATCCTCATAAGCAATATAGAAAATTGAATTTCTATTCTGGAATCAATCTAAGCTTTAAATGTTCAAGTATAATTCCCCAAATAGCATAGATTGTTTAGCTCTTTCCTGATTCAGATAGCTTGGTAGAATAGCTCCTCTAATTCCAGTGGGCTAAGCAGACAAACAAATATAAATATTGAATGCTGTTCCAAAAACATAAACAAAAATAAAATGATGTAAATTCCTCTTAAAACAGCAACAAAGTTTCTTTTCACTTCATCATAATCTGCTGCTTTCTCTACTACTAATATTCACTCACAAAAATTGCTCAGTGAATTTAATTAGGGACCCTAGCTCCATTGTAAGATAGTGACAAGTGTTGCCTAGTCAGCTAATTATTTAACAATAGTCATAGGAATTTCATAGGAGAATTGTATTTCATGTCATTCACAATTTATTTAGCTGTCCCTGTGTAAAGCTTTTCCCACAGAACAGGTGAAAGAAATTCATTTTATTGTCATGGATCAGCCTGACAGCATCCTAGACAGGTAACAGTTGATCTGATTGAACGTGGAAGTTAACAAGAAGATGGCAAAGGCAAACACCAGAGTGAGTAACAACCTAGAGTGGATGGCACTCAAAATGAGTAAATCTAGAAACCCTGCAGAGAAAACAAGTACAAAAATATATCAAAGTCATAGATCAAATTAGAGCACTTCTTGTCCTTCCTACCCATAAAGAGAGTGTGTATTTGGTAAAATGCTGCTAGTGTACACAACTGTGTTTCTTCAGCTGCTGCATGTAGATGGCCAAGGGTAAATCTTAAAGTTTAATAGGCTGTGGGTTTTGGTTTTGGTTTTTTGGTTTGTTTTTTTTCTATCTACATTACACTCATCTCGTTATAGTTATGTGATTTTTTCAAAGTTACTCTCAAATTTTATATACTAGGGAACATGGTAAACATTCTAGGCTTGACAACATTTGAGTAAGGATTTGCCAATGTACCATGTTCTGCATAAAACCCAAAACAACAGAAAACACACCAAAAATAAAAGCTGGACACTCCAAAGATATTTTATGTCAGGTTACCATATTATTTTCATACTTCAGCATACATCCAGGATTCAAAATGCATCCAACCATTCCTCACACTATCTAAAATTTTTTTGACTTTTTTTTTTTCAGTTAATGGAAGATGTCTACAAACACAAAATCAAACTCCTGAACGTGCTTGCATTTCAATAAATGCCTATAGAAGAGTAGAAAGCAGTCTGTCCAATTACTCTAACTTCAAAGACAGAAGTTTTAAAAGCTACATAAAGTCTATTTTCTACCAGATAAAAAAAAAGTAGTTCTCTTCATTTTCAAAAGCAATTAAAAATATTCTTCAATTGAGATTTCCTACAGCTTTGACTACTAAAATATTACATTAAATCATTTATAATAGCTGAAATCAATTTTTCTCTAGACAGAGAGGAGAGATGGAAAAGTATAGCTCAGCAGATGCTATGCAAAAGCCTATGCAGATAAATACTTGAATTGTTACTTGTCGAGTTATATGCACGGTCACAATTTTACTCTGGGTCTGTCCATTGGCATCACAGAGTGACAACAAATGTCACACTGAAAAGATTTTTAAGAAAATCAGATCACTGACATAACTTAATAATGATCCTACAGGCTTGGGAGAATATTTTTAAAATACCAGGCAAGGCATTAGAGGAGGCAGTTTCCAAAGAAACTCTGCAGGTGTAAGAAAAATCAAACCCCAGCCAAATCAAACCCAGATACATTAGTTTGAGACAGGGAGGAGGAGCCTTGCCAGCTTTAGGAGAAGAGATGACACAGAACAGGAATCTTTTCAAGACATATTGAAAAACAGGTTCTCTGTTTTATGAATATTACTAAGGGGAAGAAAATTGTAACAAGCCTCTTTCCAAAAGTTTCACAAAGTGAGGACATGAAATAACACCCCTTATTCACATTCCTTATTCACACTTATTGGTACAAGTAGCACAGAGTAATGTATTTTTAATAAAGCATCCCAGCAATTTTTTCTTTCCTTCTCACCTCTTCTTTTTGCTATAAAATTAAATATTCTTTTCAATTTTCACCAGCTAAGAAGAATTCTTAAACATCAAGCATCAAGATAATGAAACTTTAAGAGCACATACATACATGCACACTCAGTAACATTTAGTAATTGTACTCGTTTTTATCTTTGCACTCCCAAAACCTTGATTTTTTTTTTCATCTAAGTTATTCAAGAAATTAGTATAATAAATCACCTTAATGCTCTATTTGTAGCCTATAATAGCCCCTAAGTTAAGGCAAGTATTATTTTGAAATTGTTTTCCTCTCTTATGCTATTAATACATTGGCTTTCATTTTAGAATCATAGGTCTGTAAAAAAAAGTCTATGATAATCAGAAGTGAGCTAATGAGTACCCATGGCAGGTTCTCATATCCTCCTTTGAACTTTTATTAAAGAACACAATATATTGATGAGCAAACAGCAGTGAAGACTATTTCTACCTGTGGCTTATAGTCCCTTTGGATGGATTTCATCTTATAAGATATAGATGGCTATAACACAGACCTTGTCATTCAAAAGATCCCTTTAAATGAAAGTAAGGAACATTTCAAGGTTGTAGCTCTTCTTATCCTAAAGTAAACATCTGAAACTGAATAACTCACTTTTCAGAGCCTATTTTTCTCCATTACTTCTAAAGCTAACTTTAGTGGGATCCCACTCCTGAACCTTCAAAACTCATATATCAATTATGATCCGTCAAAAAATCAACACCCAGCAAGACTGCACAGAAGGTTGTTATCCTGTTAGCTAAAGGTGCTTGCCAAGAGAACTCAGTAAATTTTTCTTACAGAAAGCTGTAACTTCAATCTTATATTAATGATCTGTTTTTCTAGGTGGTGGCTTGGATGGTGGTTTCAGAGAAAATGAGAAGCAGCTTCAGGAGCACTCTTTGATTCATGCAATCACCAATTACTAAATTCTAAAAAGTGGGAAGTTAGTTTCAGTAATGAAGAAAACCAATGTGGACCTTTGGAAATGATATTTAGAGCTCTTGGGTTGTTTAGGTTTCCAGAAACTGATATTGAGCAGGATAGAAGATGAGTTGGGTTTTTTTTTCTTTTACATTGTGAAGAAACTGTTCATAGTAGCATAAACTCAGTGTGTTCATTTTGTTCCCTCCTGATAGAAAACTATTTTTCTGGGTAGAGTAGAATTAAAATGAGGTAATTAAATGCAAAGAACTAATGCCACTTTTCCAGTTTCTTTTTAAGGAATTGTAGTATTAAATTATTAATCTACTCAAGAGACAAGGTGCAAGAATTGTCATTTAGATTCTGAGTTACTGGTAATGCTAACAGAACTTATTTTTAGTCCAAACTTTTTTTGCTTTGGGTGTCCAGTGAGTACTAAGTAACAGACCATAAATAATTATGGTAACATAAATATATATTTATCCACCTGGCTGTTTTTAAAAAGTTGAATTTCTCAATACAAAAGAGCTTTAAATACAGTTGAAGACTAGATTAAGTCTGAGGTTCTGAGGCTGGTTTGTTCTCTGCATTTCATTTCTCTTACAGAGTTTTGTCAGTTTCTCAAAGCTGAGTCTGCTGCCAAAGTTCTAACAGAGTCAGACTTCTGGCTCACTCTGTGCCTCACCACTGAGCATTGCTCATGCCCTGTTATTAATGGAGACATTTTGGACCTAGATTATTAAGCTGAGAGCTTGTTATACCAAAAAGTGTTCTAAGGAGATAATTAGTAGTGATAAAATGTTAGCACTTCTGACTAGGGGAGAAAAAGTTTGTAGGCAGCTCATGAATCAGGTGTCATTTTCTACCATATCTATAAGCTAACCTGCCTTGGGAAACCCTAAGAGGTTTGAGGGGGGTTTTTTTATGAGAGTGGGTTTGTTTAAAAATTAATGACAGCAATTTCCACAATGGCTGAAGAACCCCTGAAGATAACAGTTAAAAATGCAGCAATGAAGGGGAAAAAATTGGAAAGGTTTGCTAAAATAAGAACTTTCTCCTCATTTATACTGACAGAAATTGCTAGAATTTGGTTTCAAGCACTTCTCTTCTGTCACAGTAATATGGAGTTATTTTTAATGAAAGACCAGGGCTATGACATAATAGATTTCTATTTTCTTTAGATGTATGCCCAAAAGCTTTTAGATTCTCAAATCAATTTATCAGTAGAATGGGAAGATGCTCCACATCACCTGTGCTCAAGAAAAAGAGGCAGAGTTTTTGTTCCAAGTCTGATAAAAGATCAGCCTTAAAGAAAAACACAGGATATCTTGACAAAAAATGTCACATTACAAATGCTAAATCATCTAATAACTCTGCAGTGGCCAATATCTATCCTTGTGAGGAAATGCTGTTTCCTGTAGGCATAGGTAAGAGTAGCATCTATCTGAGTTTTTAACACCTGATCTTCCTAATGTAAAACACTCCTTCCCATTACCTATAGTTTTAACAAAGTTTTCAGTTGTTTTCTTTATGAAATTGTAGAAAAATGTGATTTGACTATCATAATGATTCTGAGGGTCTACCTGTCTCTCAGGATTAGTTTTGCTTCAGTTTCTTTGAATACCGCTCTTTATTTATAAGCTAAAGATAATATTATCTCCATACCACACCAAGGTACTACAAAAAGAAAATTATCAGTAACTGTGAACTGCTGGGATGCTTCAGTTGTGTTTTCCACAGAAAATGGGGTGAGGACACACTTGCTTTGTGTCAAAGGTACTATTTTAGTTTCATTTTGTCCATGTTGCTCACCAGTTGAAAGCAAGATTGTCCTGGGGTTGCCTAGGGTAAGGTTAAGTTGCTCACAAGAAACTTGGAGGGACCTGAACCCAAGAGGTTTTGTCTTTTTCTCCCAATTGTCCTTTCTATCCTACTGGGGATGAGGGTGGGGGTGAGTGAGAGGCCATGTGGTGTTCATTTGGCAGCTGGGCCTAAACCATGACAAAGGTTCATAAAAAGTTAGCATAAAATTGCATAATTACATGACTTTGTTCACCAGTGGGAAATAGAAGTTGCCTAGATTAATTGCTTAAACTAACCCTGGCACTTCTTATCTTCCAAGGGCTTGGCCTTGGAATCTCAAAAATACTATATTCATTATTTAGTATAATTTACTTGTCTTTATTTTTTATCTTTTCATAGTTATTTTAAATATATTATTCTTTGAATTTAATAAAAAAATAGCATTTTGGTATTTTTCAAATTTAGTTCTTCCTTATATAGATCTAAATTAATGCCTTCTTAAATGTTTGTCATCTAAATTTTATATATCTTGATTTAATTGATGAATGATTGTCTCAGAAGCTGAAAGATGAAAAGAATAAATTATAGACAATATTTCAGCTGTGCTGTTGACTGGTTCTTGTTCAAGGAAGCACCCAGTTATTTCAACATTCTTCCATTGACAAACATTTCTTCACCAAAGATTTAAATTTCAAAGCACTTGACAACTCTTCAAATTGTTGACACTTTTCTTTTTGCCCTGGTTATATTTATGCTTCATCTCCCTTTACAGAAGATACAAGAAAGTTAACAACACAACATTGAAAAAAATATTGAAGAAAGGGAAGACATCATAGGAGTTTTGATGGCTTGTTTGATTGGTAAATATGACATTACTGGGGCCTGCCTTCACTAGATCAATCCTAGTTTCAAAACTTGTAAACTTGAATACTTTATATGCTGACAGTGGGGAAAATCAAGACTTTTTTCCCTATACTCTCCCTCACTGACACTCATGGTCAGAAATTGAAAGCAGAGCCATTAAAATATAACTCAGAATACTGTTTATGTTTGACTTTAACACAAGAAAAGGAGTAACTACAATGAAAAAAAAGCCAGACTCTTTTCTTCCTATGTAGACCATGAAAATAACTTCTCATGTTATTTCATGTGTTAGGCCTTGAGCCCATAGGTTATTTCCAAGTTGTGAGGTACTCAGGAGAGAAATAGAGTTCATAGCTGAAAAGAACAGAGGAAAACCTTTTTGTTCATTGACAGATTCCATCTTAACTGCAGACATATTTTGTTACAGTAGAGGAACTCTCCCAGATAGGCAGTAAAGAATTTATCACTGGTATCCTCACTTCATCTACCTGTTAGATAACTTGTTTGACAGAACTCTCTTCCTGGAATAGAGAAAGGTAGAGGGTTTATATTGTTTGCATTGTTAATACTCAAAATCTAATGATTCCCAGAAATACGGAGGATGGGGGAAAACACCCTCAATAGAAGAACAGTTTAAGCCATATCTTAAAGCACAGCAGCAAATGACCCTGAGACAAAAATAGTCCTGACAAAAAATATTCATTTGATAATATTTCAATCCCTTAAATGAAATCACTAATGAAAAAAAAAAAAAAAGAAATAGTAGTTTTTGCCTCATATAAGTGCATTCTTATTAATAACTTTTGCTGTGATTCCTGTTAGCCATGATAGATAAAGGTGATTTTTGGACTAAGGAATAAGAAGAAACAAGACTCTGATGAGGGTCAGACAGATGTCAGTGCTGACACAGGGAAAGACAGGGAAGAGAGCAAAACCACTCCTTTGGGTAGATATGATGAGGTTAGCTGTATCTTCAAGTTTCCCTGATAAATTCTGACTCTACATCAAACTTTTATGGAGTGTATTCATCTCTTTAATTCTGTCTTTCTTCTAGATAAACAATAAGGACACTCTGGAGCATCCTAGTTTTTTAAGTGTCTAATTTTAGGCCTCAAATTAAACAATGTAAACATACAAACAAAACCACATATATTTTGTGGGTTTATAGGTTTAGCAGTTAAGACACAGCTTGTGCAGTGATGAATTTGCCATCTTGTATTTAGCTGCAATGGTCCCATGTCACCCTGTTTCAATTCACCTGCTAAGTTCAATCAACCATTAAGCAATAAATCTTTAAAGCTGTGTAAGGGACATGTGTGCACAAATCAAATTATTTATTAACAATATACCTCAGCAAAATGTCTGTGCAGCCTGAAGACCTCCTGTACACCACTTTAAAAATAAGCTCCCTAGAGCCAAACCCAAAGAAATTGATTGAGTGCACTAATGTATTCTCATGTGTTCCCCTTGATGCTGAATTTATCTCTTGCATGAAAGACTTTGCAGGGCATTACACAAGTTCTTTATTCCTTGCTCTTAAAGGTGTTAAGCTAAGAGTTTCCAACTATATCTAAGCATGTGCAAAAAGCAACTCTTTGCAAATATTTCTGAAAGGATCAAATAGTGTCAGGAATGAACCTTTGCCATTGTTCCATATTTGTTTGAATAAGTCAGAACTATGCACTGTTTGCAGAACTTGTTGCACTGTGGCACACAGTACTTCAGATGAAGAGAAAATGACAACTGCACCTGACTACCAAAAGTGTGTTTTCCTTCATTCCACCTTAACACATATCCTAGTCTGGTTTGCCATTTTGATCTCATTTCTATTTAAAGTTATTTCCCTGGATTTTCTCCATTTATTTCTGAATCCCTTGTCTTGTTCTTTTCTCCATTTTAACCATTTCTCTCCAGTCTCTCATTTGCCCTAGTATCATCCTGTTTGTGTCTTTTGTGACAAGGAAATGACAGATGCATAGTCTGGCTTCAAGTTAAGAAAAAATATTCCACATTAAACCAGAATAAACACTCAGTAATTATGTAGCTTCTTTTAGCCAAAAACCCAAGCTTTAAGAGTGACTTATCTTTACAGAGGGCTCTACAGAGGGATATAGACAGGCTGGGTTGATAGGCTAAGGCCAGTAGTGTGAGGTTCAATAAGACCATGTTCCAGGTCATGCACTTTGGCCACAACAACCCCATGAAAGGCTAGAAGCTGAGGGCAGAGTGGTTGGAAAGCTGCCTGGTGGAAAAGGACCTGGAGGTGCTGATTGACAGCTGGCTGAATATGAGTCAGCAGCGTGCCCAGGTGGCCAAGAAGGCCAACAGAATCACCGAATCACCGAATATTAGGAGTTGGGAGGGACCCCGACAGATCATCTAGTCCAATCCCCCTGCCGCAGCAGGATTCCCTAGGCTTGCATCAGAAACAGTGGCCAGAGGGAGTGGGGAAGTGATTATCCCCTTGTACTTGGCACTAATGAGGTTGCATCTTAAATACTGTGTTCAGTTTTGGGCCCCTCACTACAAGAAGGATGTTGAGTTACTGAAGACTGTTCAAAGAAGGGCAACAAAGCTGGTGAAGGGTCTAGAGCACAAGTGTTATGTGGAGCACCTGAGGGAGCTGGGGTTGTTTAGTATGGAGAAGAGGAGGCTCAGGGACACCTTCTCACTCTCTAGAACTACTTGAAAGGTGATTGTACTAAGGTGGGGCTCGGTCTCTTCTCCCAGGTAACAAGCAGTAGGACTAGAGGAAATGGCTTCAACTTGTGCCAGAGGAGGTTCAGATTGGATATTAGCAGAAATTTCTTTACTGGAAGAGCTGTAAGGCACTGGCACAGGCTGCCCAGGGAAGTGGTGGAATCACCATCCCTGGAGGTGTTAAAAAAAGAGCTGTTGGTACTTAGGGACATGGTTTAGCGGTGGACTTGGCAGTGCTAGGTTAATGGTTGGACTGGATGACTTTAGAGGTCTTTTCCACCTTTAGTTATTCTGTGACTCTATGGTTTATAGTATATGATTTTATAATGTATGTTTGCATAAACATTAATGTGGCTTTGTAGCATGTCACAGGAACCAGTAAGTATAGATAACGTATGTTAAAATTTACCTAAGCAATGCCTACAAGCAATTATTGAGGCAAATATTAATTAGGCAGCCTCTGAACTGTTCAGCTTTGCCAAACACTATAACTGAATTTCACAAGGCAAGACATATGGTAAATGACATTGTGTCTGTCCTAATATAACAAATGTGATTCAAATTTCATGTAAACCTATTCTGACAATTTCCTTGTGTGATTTACATATGCATTTTGTATTAAACTTGTTACTCTGAAGCAAAATTCTATTAGCAAGGGGAACACAAACATCATCAAAATTATAAGTTTCATGCTTATATGAGAATGCTCCTGTAAGCATAACTTTTGGACTAGTTAATATTTCATTTACATTATAATCTTTATGATGATGGATTTTTTTTAAACTTTGTTAAAATATAACTGCAACAGAGTTAAGAGAAATTAATGTTACCTTGTAGTTAAATACTCTCCCATTTCAGTCTACAAACAACTATGAGAATCCTTGCTTGTTCCTGGGCAGTGAATATTTTTAATATGTTTGCTTCCACACTGAATACATTAATACTGATAAGACAGCACAATGAAACAATAATGGATATGAGGTATTCACAGGACATAATTCTATAGAACAAATTTTAGATCTCTGTAATTGCTCCTCTGTGATCTGGAAGGGCTGATGGTTCACAGGAAAGATTATAAAGTGGATTAAAATCACAATTGCTTTATAAAATAACAGGATTTATATTAATTTTTTTTTTCAAAATGAAACTACTCTTTCTGTCAAATTTATTTCAAGCAAATGTAGTACAAACCTTTTGCCTTTTTTTTGCCTTTGTGAAGTTTGAATAATATAATTTTTTAAAAGCTATGAATTTTTTTCCTGAGAAATAACATCTTTGTGGTCAGTTGAGTTCTCCTCAGAGTATAAACAAGTTTCCTACCCTCCACCACCCTGAATTCTTTTATTTCCTTTTTTACTTCTAGTTTAACAAAATTTCTTCTCAACATTTCAGTCAAGCAACTAGTCAAACCGTTGAAGCTCAGATGGTTCTTCAATTTTCCAGTAGTATGGAGCAGCTTTTAAGAAAGCAAGAAGTAGAAAACACTAATTAGTGTGGGTCTGCTGCACACAGCTTCCTCCTGAAGAAACCAGAAAAGCATTTGCATAATCCTTCAAAGGAAGCAGTAGCCTGGGGTGAGACAGCTTCCTCCCTCTGCAAGTGTTCCTGATCAGCAGTGAACCTCTTGTAGTGTCCATGTTTAGCTTTAACATCTGGATTTCCTTGTGGTGCACTTGCAATTCCACTTTTAGTCTTTCACATTTAAGGGACATTCTTTTCTAATTCTTTTTGATTCACAGTAAATTAAAACCTCAGGCATAAATGCACTTCTGTAAGTGTAGTCTGTGCAATTCATACTGTTTGAGGTACAGACTTTAATACTGTCAATGCTTTAAACAGTATCTATCTGCACAAGCATTTCTAAAACCTAGTATGTGCATTTGGACAAATATAGATCATGAATATTTTATAAAATAATAAAAAAAACCCCAAACCAATAATCTAATAATTAAATAGTTACATATTTTGGTCCAGGGAAAGCTTTAATATTTGGAGATGAGTTCTAAGAGCATAGAGTACACAATCTTCTCAGAGGCTGAGGGGGAGAAAACCAGCCTCAGCCAAGTAAATGTGTGCAATATATCTAAACATGGGTGAGAGGAATCCTGTAGTTCAATCACCTTTAATTGAGCTCAAACAAAATAACTTATAAGCTAAATATAATTTCAAAACTCTTAAATGATTTAATTGTAAATTCTCTCAAGCTGGAGCAAACAGTTATATTTTCTCTTACAAAACTCAATAGTGTTGTCTCTCTTAAGAAATATTTAGAAACTTTTATATCTAGTCCTCCAATTCTCATTGAAATCTTATTGTCATCAACCTTAAAAAGAGCAGTGTGAACACTAAGAACCAAGCTCTCAATCTTTGTAACAGCTGTTATAGATCAAAAAATCTGTCTAAACAGATCCTATTATCTTCAAAATAGGACATGAATATTCCCTGAAACTATGTGCCTTAAGAGCTCAAACTTTGAGTCATTAATTTCCTAGAATTAATTAAAAAATCACAGCTGTTAAACTGATGAACTAAAGTTGATAGATGCTGTTTTGCTACCAACATCTCAAGATAGATGAAGCTCAGAAGATAGATTTTTTTTTCCTTTACTGAACTCTAATATGCAGAAAAGATCCCAGAAAAGATCACCTTACATGTGTTAACATTAAATCAGAATATGAAATGGTGATCAGACTGGTTTCTTGGGTTGTATGAGTAGCATGTCTTCAATATGAGTTTCTGTCTAGCTGTAAAATCTAAGTGCTATACTTTACAAGGTCTGAACAGGGTTACTGTAGTCAAAAGTGGGAATATTTCAGAATTGCACTTCCAACTTAAACTTAGTGGTTTGTCTGCATTGGTGAAACATAGGTGTCAACTGTGGCTTTCATAGGCTGGAGCTTGTAGCAAATGCCCATGTCAGGACTGTTTGACTAAATGAAATAAATCCTACCAGCTACTGCATATATGTAGTATATATACATATCTATACACATATGTATATATACTTCAATACATAAGCCTATACATACATATGTTCCATGTTATGGCTAAGAACAAAATAATCAGATATTCATGTTTCATATGTGTCCTAGAAGCTTAGAACATTTTCTGCAACTTTTTACAAGACAGTCTAATTTTGCAAGAAGAAATCAAACATTTAAATGAGAAGAAAACCTTAAGGAAATCTGGAAGCCCAATCCTGTCCACAGTCTGAAAGAGACACATTCACTTTTGGAGCAATAATATTCAAAAAGTCTTATTTTCTTTTTTTTTTTATTTTTATTTCCAGCATTTGGCTGAAACATGAGTTATTTATTATTCTGATTCAGAAGAAAAAAGGGTTTTGTACAGCTGTCTGTCTAAGTAGTCTTGATTACAGTTAAACAAAAATCTTCAGTAAAAAATGTACTTAGAATGGCTGCTTTAGTATTGTTTCAAGCTCTGAAGTCCTCTTCTCTTGTCCTAACACATTTCAGATATGATGATGAAATACATCTTTATGAATATAATTTGTTTTCAGGGAAATTCTAAGTTAATTGTTTTCTGTCTTCCACTTTTTGACATCAGCAACTTATATAATCTTTAGGGGAAGTTATTGCTTTAATCCTAAATCAATTACTCTTTACTTGATTTATAATACAATAAAATAATTATACTCAGAAGAGTAATCCAACTTTCAGATTTGATTACCTTTACATCAGTCAGATTTATTCTGCTGAACAGCAACTCACAATGTTTTACTTGTCAATACTTGTTAAAATGCCCATGCTATGCATTTCCTGAACTGTTAGGAAAATTGGAAGTGTAGTTTATTCCTTTCTTCAACACTTTTAAAGTGTTCCATATGTAATTCTCTGAATCAATAAGAAAGCAAGAAGTTCTTAATAGTTAACAGATGAGCATTCCTGGAATATAAAAATATGGTATGTGAATACTGGAGTACTTATGGCATCTTTTAAACATTATCCCTCTTTAAGCAACTTCTTATTTTGATATTGACAGGATATTTCTGATATGAGGGAAGAGTTCATTTTTTGGGGCTGTCTTCCAGTTATAACAGCAGTCTTGAGCTGATAGGAAACTCGATGTGATACTAATACCATTGTCTCCTTGGGGACAAAGACCTGAAAGTTGTCTGAGGACTTAATGGTCTTTAAACTCAACTGATAGAGATTTTATAGCGTATTTCTCAGCCTGGAGTCTGTGACTACATCTGTAATAATACACTAAATAGTGTCAGGACTTGTCCTTTGTCTCTGCAGTCAACTGACAGTGTCTAGCCATATCCATCCTAGCAAACTCCCTTAGCTTCTCAAATAGGTAGGCCACATACACAATAACCTGCTGGAAAAGTTCTTGCTGCTCTTAACTATGCCCAGAATTTGTGTGGGAAAAAGAAAGAGACCCAGAAGTATCACAGCTGTATCCTGACACTGTTTAGTTTGATAGTATTCTCTTCCTTTTTGTTTTTGTTTTTTTTTTTTTTTACAGTGGCAGCTGAATGATGAAAAGTAACTGCATGTGAGAAAATAGAGATTATACATATGCTTGTCTGATGGCCTTGAGCATTTGAAAGTAACTCTAGCAAACCTTAATTATAGGTTATGTATGAACATTTTTGAAAGCTTCCTATGTAATTGTTCTATGAGAGTATCAGTGTTATTTTGTCCCTTAACTGTAATTTGTTTCTTGACACTGAATTTATCTTTCTGTCTTACTTTGTTTTAATGATTCCAGCAGTACAAGCCTGTCACAAGAATATTAACCACTCTATTGTTAAAGTCTGTTTTGTTCTTGCTTTTTAAAATAGCTTTCAAGTATAATTGATTTTTCTGCTTTTGAACTACATGCATTTTATTACTGTAAATAATATACAACAAGGCAGAAACTGAAACAATTTACATGAAGGCCTAGAGGGAAAGAGAAGGAGGGACTGCCTAGAGCATGACCACACTGAGAACAGCTCTGCTGTCCTCCTTGCAGAGGGGATTCATTCTGGAGCATAGCAAACAACTTGAAAACTTGCTTCCTCCTATATATGGAGTGCAAATCATTACAGTTATGTCTACATAAACATCTATATGTACTTAACTATATTTTTCAGCAAAACTCTACTTGGCAAAACGAAGGTGGGAACCTTGTGTAAAGCAAGCACATAAAGATTTCTGAAATACCCCAAACTACACATCAGACAGGTTATTTGAAGTACACTGTGGCTGAAAATACTTGAAGAGAAGTATATTGCACTTGCAGCACTTATCTAAAGCTGTGAGCTTCTAAAGAGGGGTGGGTGTGAAGCTGTGAAGGAAAGCA
Organism: Galbula dea; assembly: GCA_013399015.1. Taxonomy (NCBI): domain Eukaryota; kingdom Metazoa; phylum Chordata; class Aves; order Piciformes; family Galbulidae; genus Galbula; species Galbula dea. The sequence goes on along the minus strand of VWZX01009063.1, from coordinate 700,864 downwards.
ATTCCATTCTCAGTAGGCTACCACAGTACATTTTCAAAAGTTTCTAATTGAAGATATGCTTCATTTGCCTTAGCTATAAAAGAAGTCACATTTACTCATGATTATGCCTGTAAATGACCTTATAAAAAGTAGTTTTGGAAAAAAAACAAAACAAACAAAAATACCCAAACCACAACCCCAAATCTAAGCCAAAAATAATATTTGGAAAGCATTTATAATGATGTGAAATTATACATTTATTTTTTCTATTATCTAGCCAATATCAAGCACATTAAACTCCATTAAAGAAAACAATTTAAAACTATTTTGATTGCAGGTATATTATCTCTGTTAGGAATATATTTCACTCTAACATGAAAATATCATGGATTAAGGCTCTCACAAACAATGCCCACAAACAATGATAGCATTGTGACTGATGTATTATTCACAGTCAGTTCATAGAGTGCATCCTTCTGAATGTTGGGATGAAAGTTTTTCATAAACCAACAAAAAGTTGTGAAACATGCAAATAAAACAGAGAATTGTGATACACAAAATATATTGATTTCACTGACAATTAATTTCACTTAAATGTGATGACGAGAGTGCTTCTAATGCCAAAGCCCAAGATGCCTATCTCATCTTTAATACTGTCAGACATACTTGAATACACAGAACACAGAGATTTATTTAAAGCTAGATATAAGGGAATATAGAAAAGTGGTTTGGGCTTCTTTAAAAAAAAATATGCATTTCTTTCTACTGATGACAAAATCTGCCTTGAGGCCAAGCAGGTATGTCATATGGGCAAGAAGAACACTCTCTTTCATTTGGACACACACACATGTGTACACTTACTTGGCCAAGCGCTCCTGGAAAAAGCCTTCACTGAGAGCATTAGTTCATCTGAAAGGCCACACCTTTACTTCTACTTAGGGTTTTCAGGTAGTCCAATGGGACTAAAACACTGCAAAGCCTACATAAAGGCTCAACTTGCTTCAAACTAATGAATCACAGAATCATAGAATATTAGGAGTTGGAAGGGACCTCGAAAGATCAGCTAGTCCAACCCCCCTGCCACAGCAGGATTCCCTACACCAGGTCACACAGAAACGCGTCCAGACAGGTTTGGAATATCTCCACAGAAGGAGACTCCCCAACCTCTCTGGGCAGTCTGTTCCAGTGCTCTCCTTATGAGGAAAGGATGAGGGAGCTGGGTCTCTTTAGCTTGGAGAAGAGGAGGCTAAGGGATGACCTTATCTATCTATGCTTTTAAATATGTGAAGGGTGTGTGTCGGGAGGATGGGGTCAGGCTCTTCTCAGTGAAGCCCAGTGACAGGACAAGAGGCAATGGGTGTAAGCTGAAGCATAGGAGATTCCCTGTGAATACACGTAGACATTTTTTCACAGTGAGGGTGAAGCAGGACAACTGTGAATTTCATAACATTTCATTCATAAATTTTTTCAGTTGTCATGATGGGAGAAGAGTAACTGTTTCCTGCGTTGGAACAGAAATAAATAATGAATTTTCAGTGAACTGAATACCAAGTCTAATCACACTCAATTATCTTTTCTTTCAAGCTTCTAATTTTTAATTTCTGCATGGAAAGCCTCCAGGAATGTAGATACTGTGCTGTGGAAAAGTGCTCAGAACTCAAATTTGCTGAACAGAAAGTAGCATGGTTCAGGGATGATGGCTTTGTCCTTTATGCAACAGCTGCCCCAGCTGTCCCAGCACCACACGTGAATCACTGGCATCTACGGAACTTGACTTCAGCAAGTAGTATGTACATTTCCTGCAACTGTGATTTAGAGGTCAATTTATGGTCCTTCCTCTTATGGTTCCTCCTCAGGAACAGAAGGAAAATACACACGGTTTCCAACATTTTCTTTGTTCTTGCTAGAAGAAAAGAATACCTGTTATATCATACTTGGTATCAGGGAATTGTTCATGTAACTACAATGTAGGATGGTTTTCCTGCAGGTTTCAATTCTTATTGTTTCCCTTTGAATTTTATTTAAACAACTAAAAATTTCACAAAATATACTTTTGGAAGAATTACATAAATAAACCCTTAAATTTCTAATTTAGCCCATTTTCATTACTTGATCACTATTTTCTACTGAGGAAACTTACCTTCTCTTTTTGCAACAATTCACTGAAATTACTGATATTTTCCAACTCATACTTTGAAGAAGGAAAGGTATTGAGCCAAAATGAGCTAGTATATGCATGTTGTGTGCACATGTGTCATTAAATGTAACTATCATGATATACTGCACTTCTACATAGCTTTCCTATTTTTGAACTGTTTGAATTGAGAAAAAAAAATAACAATTGGGGAGTACTATAGTGTACTGCTTTATTTCACTGGCACTTTGAGTAAGTTAGTCAGTTCATGAAGTTTATGGGCACTTTTCCTTATTTATTTAATTATGGGTGCCCAGCAGACCAACATATGCAATTTAATGGTGCAATTTGCAGAAGTTGCAAAAAGCAGGATCCCTGCTGAAAATTTAAAGAGGGAGTGTACCTATTTTCTGCTTCTATTACTTCATATAATGGCTTCCCAGACGAGACAGAATAGCAAGCAAACAAAATGTTGATGATGCATGACTTACACCAACTGCTTGTGAATTGAAAGCAGATGTGGACAGTGGGAGGCTGCCCATCTCTAAATACAATACAAGTAACTGGGAAAAAAAGCAAAGTATTCCAGTGGTGCTCAAGATTGTATGACATAGTTAAAATCCGTCTCCTTTTAAGCAAACAGTCAATATGACTGTCACCACAACAACAAAATAAATTGTATCAAACATAGAGTGCAATTAAATATAAATTATAAATTTATATTTAATATTTATAAATGTAAATAAATAGAACACTGCAACATCACTGTGGTCATGTATGTTCCTATATACCTAATAAATCAGACTTGATAGGATTTTCAGCTTTAAGATAAAAACATCTGCAGTTTTCAAACCTGAACACCTGTATCACTGCATTGCACAGTAATAAATCCACTGGTTTTGAAAGTCTTTATTAAAGAAGGAGCATGTGATACACACTCTTGAATAATTACATGCTCTGGAAAAAGAGAAAATGACCAGATTTGACTACACTAGCACGAATTCCTGAGTCAATAAATTCATCACCTATATTTTCACTATAAGTTTTTCCATTTTCAGCCATTCCTTATCATCACAGTGCTCTGATTATTAGTAATTCTTTACTTTCCCAAGTGAACTGTAGTTTTCTTTTACTGACCCTTTCACAAGTCAACTTTATTTACTGGTCTTTAGGTTCTATCACAACAAAGATTTCTCTAAATGCAGATAATCTTTAAGGGATATTCATAGATTTTATCTCACCAATTCTTTCTGGTATCTAATCTGAATAACCTCTTTCTTACCCTCAATTTACTAGACTTCTTTATTAAAGATCAGTGCTAAATACTCTTAATTAATGTCAATACTCTCTTGGTGTTTTCAGGCTGTACCTGATTCAAGTTTATATTCAGTATTCTTCAGTGAAGGTTATTGGTCTTCTAAGATTATTTTACTAGAGACACATTAAATCATTTTCTGCATACTGTGACAACATTCAACTTTCTCTGCTCACATTCTTTTTCCAGCTGTCAGTAAGTTTTTGGATATACTACTAACAGTTGCCCATTTCTTTTTTTTTTGTTCTGCTCACTTCAGATTAAAGATCCATTTGGATTGGGAATTTTGGCAGCTTTCAGAGGGTGAGACCATTCATCCTGGTTTGATTCTCATTTCAACTTCATATTTTTTCTTTCTTCATGTGAAATTTATGCCTTTTTCTGGAATATGGAACTTTTCTTCCTTTCCTAATACTACAGTCAAAAACTTATATGACATTTTTGTGTCAGCTGATTCACATTTCAATAAATTACTAAGTTCATTTTTTAGAAGTTGCACAAGTTCAGCCAATAACTTATGCTCCTTAAAAAGACTTGGGGGAAAAAATACAAAACTATTTGCTTCCATTAATCTTCAGAGCCACTTTTTTTGCACACAGTATCTCGAGTGGTTTTCTTCACTGTTATTATTATAGTCACATTTGTGCTCTGATTTATCTGCTCCTCTAAACAGGTTTCATATCTCTCTCTCAGCTTGCTTTTCCTTAAGCTTTGAAGAACATTCAGAGATCTCATTAATGTGCCTGAAAAAAAACCTGCCACAGACTTCAGCAGAAACAGAGCAAGGCCTAAAAAGTTCCTGTAAAATTCTTGATATATAAATATTGAGATTTTTGCAAACTCTTGAAATCAGTATTGCCCAAACACTCTTATTCAGTAGGATTTTTGCCAGGGGCTTAAGTGAAGGAATGGTATCACTCATGATTTTCCAGTGTTACTTAACAACAGTCATTTTGTACATGGTAAAAAAAAAAAAAAAGAAAAAAAAGTTGTATTTTTGAACCTAAGTAGCTAAGTTAAGAAAAGACTGAAGAGAATATGTGTCAGAATTAATTCAAATATGCAAAAAGGAATATGTTTGAGGGACAGATTTTTGTCTTTCAGGATTTAAGATCTTGGTAGGAATAGATTTGGTTTTCAGTCTGCCATGTGTATATTTAGACAACTAATGGAGGATAAAACAGAATATTGAGAATTTTGTGATTTCTGTGGTGAAAGACAATTTCTCTTCCTTATAATGTGGAAGCAAAGAACTGCAGACCTTCCTGAGCAGGCAAACTGAATTTTAAATATGGCTGAGTTCCAAATTATATTTAAGTATATGTCTAAACTCATCATGTATGAAAGAGTATTGAATTTCAAGGGATATGGGATACCACATCCCTCATAGGTCTTTGCACTCTGGATCTACCTGCATGTCTCTGTATTTATCCATTTGTACAGCCCAGGTATTCCTAAGCTGTTCATTTTCAGGGATGCCAGAAAATCCCATTTCTCCAAAAAGCCAGGAATCAGTCACAGTCACCCATACTGTCTGACTTCAAGGACTCATGGGCTGAACAGGTGGTCACAATGCCCTCTGTATGAAGGTCACCAATCCCTTGTCTAAAATATTAGACCAACTTTCAAAGCCTATTAGGATTTCTTTATCTAAGAGAGATATATACCTCTTCTTCTGGTTTGCTATGCCTCTTCACAAATGTCTTGATTGTTTATGGTACAGTGTATCCATAATCTGTGCTAGACTATAGCCCAAAAAAAGCCTGTAGTTAAGAGAACTGGATTTTTAAAAAATAACTGCAGTAACAGTAGTTCAAAATAAAACCTTAATAGATGTACAGGATACAGGAAAAAATAATTTACCAGAGCATGCTTTACACATAAGTGATTTAGTTAGAAAAAAATATTGCACATAGTTAACAAATTAACAATTCTGGTTATTTTATCATCTAAGATTTTAGGAGTATATGTCATTATTGCACTCTTACTCTGTATGTTTAGGCTACAAATTGCTGTTTTCCTTTTTCATTCCCATTTGGTTTCTCAAGTTTGAGCAGACTAGTCATTGAATTGATATGCTCAGATAACTTAGAATAAATAAAATGTTCTCTCTGCACCTGCAGAAGGAGCAGATGCTGTCAGAAGTGGTTTAGCACTCAGCAGACTGCTTCTGTCTGCATAGACAGTGACTTTTGCTAGTTCAGTAGGCTGATCTCCTTAAAGCTTTGGCAGTAAATATGTTCTACTTCATACTTCTGTCTTTTAAATGAAGTGGAGTGCTCTAAGGAGTTTAGGCCTGAGTGTCATAGTAATTGTCCCAAATTAAAAGATTTTAAAGTACAAAATAAGTACTAACAGTAATTTAAATAATTCTGGATCTGTTTTGGTACATAATTGAATTTTTAAAAAATGCCACAATTGATCCAATTTAGGATGTCACGTGGGATGGGGCCCTGGGCAACCTGATGTAGTGGAAGGGGTCCCTGCCAGGCAGGGGGGTTAGAACTAGATAATAGTTAAGGTCCCTTCCAACTCTGACGATTCTGTGACTCTATGAACATGCCAGAGGCCTTACAGAATTCCTGATAGACAACATTGATTGGTCTTCCTTTGTTGACTGTTTCTGTCACTCTATCATAGAATGCCACCAGACTGGGCATCTAGAATTCTCCCTTTGTGAAGTTGTGCTGGCTGGTGACTTTGATTAATTAACAGGAAAACATTATTACAGGTTTACCATACCTTATTTATGCAAGGTGTCAGAAAATAGGAAGTTTACACCTACTCTTTTCATTTCCAATATTCAAACTAATATTTTTTTCAGTATATTTCTCTGAGTTACTGCATAGCATGAATACACTAATTACCTTGTAAAATAACATTCTTAATTTTTGCTCATGTTATGAAACCAAGTGAGTTAATCAAAATGGCATTGTTTAAACAAGGGGAAATATTGTGCAGCACAGATGTGCTCATCACTTGTGAAATGAGATCTTCTGTTTGAAAAGTTCTTCAGGATTTAGTTAAGTTATAAATCACATCAAGCTTGTGGTTATTTTTCTGCTCCTTTATCTAATTATACTTTATCTTTCAGCAAACTGCTTCTTAATACCTTTTTTTATATGGAAAGAAAGCCCTCCAGAAATCAAAGAAGCTTATCTCCATCACTGTGGCTTATGCACTTATCTTCATTTTACAGAAATATGTGACTTGCTCCTTGTCTCATTGGTGCTCTGTGAATGACAATTGGATGTTTATATTTCCAGTCCATAACCAATGCATTAAGAGTATCTAAGAATTCTGCACTCTCTGGTGTTTGAGTTGTGTAGATTAATTCATGTATGTTCATACTAACTTAATCCCATGCATTGGATTGTGATATATCTAGTATAATCTGACTTACAGATACAGTAGAAATACCCATTTTTGGTTTGATTTTACAAATTAAATTGCAGTCACACAAAGATAATTGAATTTAAGTTTCTAACAGAAGCTTGTTTTTACCCTGTTTGTTTTGTTTACAAACTGAACAGAAGAATGTGAGGGAACACATAATGGTTGCTACTACTTTTGCAGGAAGATTTCCCTGCCCTAAATGTTGCTGCTAAGAAGTTATTAAAAAAGTAAAATTTCCAAACCGCAAATAGTTACTAGTGTATTTTGTATTCCAGATGTACTTGAGATAGCTGAATAACAATGCACACTGCAATTCAGTCAGAATGTCTTTTATAAACCACATAAATAATGTAAGAACTAATATTGCACTTTTAAAGGAGTGTGGATTTCTGACTGGCATAGGTCCTGCAGGTAGCATGTGGGTATCCAATGCATTGCAAACCGTTTGAATAAAGTTTCATTAAGAAAAGTAAAGTCTTCAGAAAGACTTGTTTATATGAAATTATTCTTTCTTTCTTTATTCTACTTCTACAATGGTAGACTGAGGTGATCTGAAGGATTTTTGAAACAAAGCATATTCACTTGGCACAAAGAAAACTATATATATATAACTTTACACTTTTCTGCAGCCTATAATAATGTTCTCTCAGAAACCTATATGAGATAACACTCTGAGGAACAACCTATAAGAAACTAGACCTTTCTCTTTACTTTCCTCCTTCATACCCAATATATCATTGCCTACAAATGAAAAACTGATGTGTTTTAGGGAACTATCTTTAGATAAAGAAGCATCATGAATGATTTAAATTGTACAAGAAAACATTTTTGGTTCCCATTTCCTGTTTGTAAAGAGCTGCAGCTCCATTGTTGTGAGTGTCAGCTCCACAGGAAAAGGACAAATCATTTTTTCCCACTCACAAGTCTCTAATTTTCTCTGTTTTCCTTTTTCCAGCCTCCAACTGTATTGCCCACCCCAATTATTACAGAGCCATTACAGAAGTTTACTAAAGTGATTTACAGGTGCCTTCTGTGAAACTTCTAGCCTTCAGGTAGGGATGTAGAATGACCTTAGATGTTCTCTGGAGGCAACCTAGGTCTTTCTCAAAGGCAAGAATAATTCATGATTCCCCTTAATTGTAGAAAAGTCAGTCAAATCACTCTGAAATGCTGATCACAGCATCACAGCAGTTATCCCTACAGGACCAGGAGCTGAGGTACTGGAGGAAGCTTACTGCTGCAAAATAGTAGCTTTCTGTTAGAATAACTGTGGCAATTTGCTTTTCCTGGAGCTATTATATCATTGGCATATAGACTAGGATAGATTTTAAAAGGTTTCTGCACATCCACACAAGTTAACAGGAAATGCCATTTTAGTGAAATCAAAGATTTCTAAATTTCTCATGTTGTTTTTAAAGTAAAAAAAAAATACATTTTTTTTTTTAAATAATGCAACAAGAAATGAAAAGTTCAAAATTACAAATATCACACGGATAGTTCAAAGAGACTTATGATGTGTTACCAGAATATGAGAGGCTCAGATTTTCTAGAGTTGTAGATTTGAAGTTAATGGAGCTTGTTTGTATCCACACCTGCTTGGTTTTGAAGCTTTTAGGGAGAAAGGACATCCATCACCACCAAAACATTTCATGAAACCTACTTGTTATTGTCCTATTCCTATGGGATCTCTAGAAACAGGCAGGTAAAGGGATTGCTACACTGCACTGGAGGTTAGATTTTGGACACTCTTTATGGTCTGGATGACTAGTCTAAAAATTGAACTTCCTACAGTGAATGGTAAGAAAATGGCACCTCCAAGGAGTTAATCACCACTCCTTAACATGAGCTTTAAAACAATGAGGATAATTGTCCTGACAGAGAGTAATATGGATTTAGAACATTATTTGTTTGGAATTCAGAAGCTTGGCAAGATGAATGTCTTCTTAACTGTAATAATACCAGTAACATATTAGTTTACCAAACAAAACAGTTCAGTAGAATAAAGACAGGAATTAAATCAGGTTTACATGAATTTTAATAATGTAGTAAATTTCAGCAGTTTTTTCATCATGGTTACTTTATATTCTACTGTAAGCTTAGTTCTGGATTTTCTTTTGCTTTTTTTTTTGAGAGCAAAGAATAGTTCTGTTATCTGAAAGCCCATTATTATGCCTTAGCTAAATCCCTAAGCTGTAGGAGTTGAATCTACTCATATAAAATTTTTCACAACTTTTCACAACAGCTACATTAATTATAGTGAAAATTAAAAGGTAGGTAAATCTGACTGATTAGGTCATGGAGTTAAGCAAAGAAATAATAAATTGTATCTATAACTCTCCAGATGGATACAGGGGCATTCAGGAAGAATGTGGCATCTATGAAGTACTCATTGCATTTCATAGCTCAGTGAACACTGGAAGGCTTATAATAGCTTTCCTTACAGATAGATCACATATGTGCCAGAGTCTGTTGGTATCAGCAATGCAGCCCCTTCTGAAAAGAATAAGCTTGACCTCAGGAGGAATAGATGATAGCACAACCAACATTTGAATGTAAGCATACAACAACCCCAGGGAGGGGGAAAAATAATAAAAGGAGAAAGGTTTTCTCTTAAAAAGACTTCAGAGGCTTCACTGGGTGCTGAAAATGAATAAGCAAAAGAGGAAGTTCTACCTACAGCTGTGTTTCCTCAGAAGTACTTTTAGCAAAAAGTTCCTGTGTCTGCCAGTCTCACTTATCCAGTGCCTCCTGTTTTCTGAGTGTGTTAATATTCAACATACAATTATCTCTTGCTGGATTTTCCTCTCAATATACACCCCACAGTAAAATTACTATCTTTTCTTTCTTCTTTATTTGCTACTACTGAATTATTTATTTTTCAATATCTATTCAACTATAAGTAAAACAAATGATTTCATGTATTGTTTTTTGGGGTTGGGGTTTTTTTGTAGGGCTAAGGACTGGTTTGGGGCTTTAGTTTCTAACATTCCTACCTTAAATAGAAGCTCTTTGTTCTTGGTAACATTCATGGATATAGTTTTTTCCCTGGAATTTTCAGCTATTATATTTGCAGGCTGACTGCTTTTATGGGAATTGCTCTAGGGCAGTAGCATGCTGTCAAATGTTTAAAATTTGTCAGTGTGTTGTTGGTTCAGTTGTTTTAACTGCAAGAGCTAAATTCTGCTTCAAAATTTGCAAGTGTGAAAGCATTCAAAGAAATGTTTGCATTAGTCTTCATGACTGACAAATGTAACCTCATCTTCTCTTAGATCAAAACTTTAATCATGATTGATCCCTAGTCAAAGCAGAATGAATGTGAATCAGACCTGTCTGGTCATGTCTTCGAGGTCTTTGATGTATATTTCACCTTTCAGCTGAAGCAGACATTGAAAATCTAAAATTAATCTATTTATCCTTTTCTTTTTCTATTTATTTGATAACTTGTCATAACCTAGAGCATAAATATTCAAGAATTGGAAAAATAAAATCAAGTTAAATAATTGAAAAAGAATATTTCCCAAGACTTAATTATATTATCCATATCTAAATATCCTGCAACTACCACTTTGCTAATTCACTAAAATGCTGTAAAATACTTAGAAAAATCATCAGGATTTTTACACTTTTGTTATTGAGAGTTATCTTTTTAACTATTTTCACCACAATAACATTCCTACAGTGTACAATCACCTGTTACTCAACCACTATTTTATTTGATACTTTTACACCTTTTTCTTAACAGGTAATCTATTTTATACTTCCCAATTCATATAATAGAAGGAATACTTTTTTGCTACTGACATATGTATGTATATTGAGGATTTTCAAGTTTGCCATTACCTGCTTTTCATCATCTGCCACAAAAGAAATTTTATTTCTACAGTTTCAGAAAGAATAGAGTGATCAATCATTATAAAAAAATAAATCTGATTTGAACATTACTCTCTGGTTTGATTCCTGAATACCTTTGATCATAAGGTTTCTACACTTTTCCTTGTAAAAAGGTCACACTGACTGTTTCAACAGTCCCAAGCATTACACAACTATTATGTTTCTATCCTGTGTGACAGATATTACTTCTCAGGCTTGAGTGGACCTGTCATGCTTTTTTTTTGATTCTAATCTTTGTTAAATGTTTTATATTTCTGCTTTTGCAAAATTACTGTTTCAGTATCCATGTAGTTAATCAATGGCTATACTCATATTTCTTTTAAGTTTTCTGATAAGATTGTCAGTAAAAAAAATATATTCCACTGTTGCCCATCTCCAAATTCAGAACACTGTTCTGCTTTTGTTTTGCCAAAAAGTGTCTCCTTGTGCCAATACATTTGTTCCTGCTATAAATTCCCATCCTAATCAATGAGAAAAGCAATAATGAATTTGAATAGGTCTAAGGCAGAATTCTTCCATTTCCATCTGTGAAGAATCTCCTCTATAGTCAGGTCTTCAGTGTACCTCTGTTATTCATGAGGTTCTGAGGATGGTTTCATTTCTTTAATTTCAGAAGTGGAGCACTTAGGCTATATCAGAGGCCTCAATAAGACAGCATAATGAATGAAAGCAGTGTTACGATGAAGGACAACTCAAGGCTGGTTTGTATTTTGTTCATAAAGAAGATGAGAATAGTATCTACTCTTATATGGGCAAAGCTAAGTTCTGATTCATACAGAATCCCCTTAAAACAATTTATAATAAAAATTACTATGCCACATGTATTTCTTATATACTCCAAACTTCTTTGTGTTCATCTGGCTGGTCAATATGTTCTGTTACACCATCTGGGGTCCTGTCATTTCAGATCATGACTTGTTTATTATATGTTGCATATATAAATTGCAAACAGTATCATATGATGTCTTAAATTATTGCTAATATATTATAGTCCTCTAACATATCTGTTAAGATAGTTATTCACCGTTCCCAGGGTTTCTTTTAATTGTTTCTCAATCAATTTTACTTTTACTGCATGATACAGTAATGTGCCTGAGAGAATTCAATCATAATTCACAAACACTTCACAAATGGCCACACTAGAAAATATCTCCTCTTTTTTAAGAGTGTGGATGTATATTTTTACAATTCAGAAAGTGGTTTTTTAATACCATATCCAAAAAGAAAAGGAAAAATCTTAGCCTTTTAGTACTGTCTTTTTACACTCCATGAGAATGTTATCAGAATAAACTTTATAACTGACTTTACTGATAATCAACTTTGGTGAAAAAACAGAACCTATCTTTAAGCTTTTAGAATTATTATCACTAGTAAAAACTACAAATCACAGGCTTCATTTTTTCTTAATGTGTATTTGGTATGTGACATCACTGATAATGAAATGTCACCAATGAAATCTTTTTCCTGATTTACAGTATTATAAAGTTCAGGGTATATGAAGCCATTCTCAATTAATGGGGTATCAATCACCTATTAAATTCTATGGTTTGTGCATTTTTGTCTCTATCTTTTCAACAGTTTTGAAAGAGTGGAGAGCTATGAACCAGCAATGCTGCAGAAGTTTCATTTTCCTCTTTATCTTGCTAACCAAAAAATAAATGTCAATCCATCCTTCAAAATATATATGGAGGATTGAAAACTGATGAAAATAAACAATGTGGAATTCATACCACATAAATCTTGCCCTTTGACAGATTGGATTTCTCTATCTGATGGCCAAAAATAATGCTGTGAAGAGTGTGATCAGTAAGATTTGCAGTGAATAGATTTTGAAGAAGCTGTGGAAAATGTAAACACAAAATGGAGTTCTCAAAAGAAAAATTAGCTGCCAAAATTAAAGCAGACACATTACTCAGTACTGGAAAGCTAATTCTGTTTTGCTTTGCTTTGTTTTTCAGTTGAGCTGCTTATTTAAATTTTAACATGTTGTCTTACTGAGAATGGAAAAGAAAATGGGTATCTCAAACCAGCAAAACTAAAAGGCTGTTTCAGTATCATATGCCCGTGTTTAAAAATTTGCTGAGAAAAGCAAATAGGTAGTGTGGCTAGCAAAATTAAAACCATGTAGTTTCCTTATTTAGGTATCCTGACTAACTTTGAATCTGTGCTTGGGATGGATGTACTCATAACATCTAAGCTGCAACCACTGTTTAGGCTTTATCTGTGTTTCAGGCATCTGTAATGATGCTTTGCTATGCAGACTTCCTGGTGTTCAGTGTGGTTTGACATAGTGCTTAGCCTTTAGTTCTGTCAATATGGTAGGGAGGTCACTTTAGTGTACTTCTGCAACACTTTTGTGATGTAACAAAATAGACCACATTTTCAAATCTTTTTCTATCAAATTTGATCAGCATTCATCAAGAAAGAAGAAATAAAGTGTAAGTTTCTGTTCTTATAAAAACACCTGAAAATAAAAGCAGTAAGTAATAAATTATAAAATGTAACTGAAGAATTTTGTCCCCACATGATGTTTCACCTTTTCCCTATTTTACCCTTCCCTCTTCTTAACTTCAAGGAAGCATAAATCTATTTCAAGGTTGCTGTTACTAAAATAGGGGGAGGAAATGGGGGAGTAGATAATATTTGGAAAGTCTTATGTATTAGTTTTCTCTGGGATACAATTAATTATCTTAGTCATTCCTATGGTACTATGCTTTTGATTTATGATGAAAAGAGTGTTGGCAACGTTCTGATGTTTCAGTCATTGCTAAACAGTGCTAGCAAAACATTGAGGACTTTTCTGCTTCTTACACTGCCTCACCCGTGTTGGCTGAGGTACACAAGATGCTGAGAGGGGCCACAGTTGGGACAACTGATCCCAGCAGACCAAACGGATGTCCCATATCATGACATCATCACACTCAGTAGTAAAAGCTGGGGGAAGAGTAGGAAGGGGAATACTGTTCAGAGTTGCAGTCTTTGTCTTCCCAAGTAACCATTACATGTGATGGAGCCCTGCTTTCCTGGAAGTGGATGAACATCTGTCTGTCAAAGGGAAATAGTGGATTAATTTCTTATTTTACTTTGCTTGGATGCTCAGCTATTGCTTTGCCTGTTAACCTGTCTTTAGCTCAACCCACAAGTTTTCTCACTTTTAACCTTCCAATTCTCTCCTGCCATCCCACCACAGAGAAATAACTGAGTGGCTATGTGGGGTCGAGCTGCCTGCTGTGGTTAAACAACAGCAAACTACAGGGATAGCAAAACAGAATTTTAGTAGGTGGACTGAAAACTCAAGGAAATTTTGTACTTTTTGAGCTTCAAGTGAATAGAGAAACCAAAACACCCGTTTCATCCTTCCTAGACACTCAAATTAGAGCATATTTTTTATCTTCAAGTACACTGAAAAGAAGTTGACCTTTGGTGTTGGGTGAGATAGTACATTATCCACTGCAATTCCAAGTTTAAAATTGCCTTTAATATTTACCATCTTCACAGCATAAAAAGTAAAGGGTTTTATATGATATTATATAAATGATTACATTTCTGTTGTACACATCTTTGGGAAATGGTGTTTATACAAAGATATTGGATGGATTAATAAATCCTCATGTGTTTGAAAAAATAATGGTTAGGTTGCTAGCCAATATACCAGAGTTTATAAACCAGCTCAAATTAATGGCAAAAAAGGCCTACACAGACACCTAGCACAGTTTGTTCTCTAACTGAGATTTGCTCTGTATAGACTCATTTCAGTGAGGGTCAACTGATGGTCATGGTATTTCCCTTGGGTGGCTTTTTTATAAGCTAATAAATTTAATGCTGCAGAACCTGTATATGAATATTTTACCCATAAACATTTTTCCCCCATGTTTTATTTTATCATAATTCTAGCTAGAATAGCTTTGGTTAGAATACTGATTCAATATTTAGTTTAGATACTTTTTAATGGTTCTCTTTGTTGCTTCTAAGTATATTTGATTCTTGGTTTATTATTTATTTATTTATTACTGTGCAGGACAAGACCTTATTTTCAAATGTTAAACTTCTCCCAACACAGAATAACTTTGATCAGCTAACAGAAACTTTCTTCAGCTGCTGTTCATCCACTTCATCCATTAGTTTAACTGCAACAGGGACTGAAGCACTCACACACTGATTTGTAACTTGTCTTCCATGCCTCGAGGCACGACTAAAACCTCCTAATTTTTATGTTGTTCTTTTTAAACTGCCACAAACATTCTTTCCTGAACCTATTAATACCTGGAGGTATCTCATTATCTTATAGCACTTTGAAAAGTGCTTGAAAATATCAATTTACAAAACAACTTCTTATCACAAGTAATTAATTCTCACTATTTTCCTAAAGTCTCTTAGTCTTTTCCATTGTTTTTTCTATGTGGGGAAGCAACATATGTAGTTCAGAGTTCTGACAATGGTGGGTTTGTTTTTCTTTCCTTTTTAACATAATATTAAGAGTTTCATGAAAGTAAAAGCAGAGAAATACGTGTTCAGAAAGAAGGAATTCTGCTAAGACTACTAGATTGTGTATGGTATAGATCAGTCACTAAAGGACTTAACTTCCCACTTTCATAAGTGTTGGGTTTTTTCTGATCTGGGCTCATCCATTTCTTACATGAAGACCTTACTCTGCCTTAAATGGCAAATGTTACTTCCCTGTTTCCAAAGTGATTTAGTTTAAAGTGTGGAGAAGAACAAGGCCTATATATAAGATTCTGCAGGTTAAGATCAGCGATAACCTCAAGAAACTCCTTTAGATGATTGAAGGAAGCAATAATTGGGCAAAATGAGTTTTAGGAAGATTCTTGAATTCTCTAGGAAGTCACCACCATAAGTGGATGGCTGTAATTTTAAAATGATGGTATATTGCTCTATATCCTTAAAATACTTAAATTATTCTCCCCTTTGTTCTTATACTAGTTTTACTTGCTCTTTGCTTGGTCACTATAGCCTTCAAAATCTGTTTTGAAGTTGTGTGTTTTTGTTGACTTAGCCTTGCCTCATTAGTGTTAGCTGAAACAGGACTGTCTTATCTTGAAAAGACTCCTTCCTTCAACCACCTGTCAGGACAGCTCTGAGGATCTCCATTCCCAGAGATAACATAAACACCTCTTGGCTGTAAGCATCTCAACCTTTCTCATGAAGCATACTAAACCAACTTTCATTCTTTTCACACAGCAAGCTGGGAAGTTACCCCACAACAGCAAAGAACTTCTTCCTTATGTTCAATCTAGACCTATCCTCTTTCAGTTTAAAACCATTTTCCCTTTTCCTAATGCTACAGGTCTTGGTAAGAAGTCTCTCTCCACCATTCTTATAAGCCCACTTGATATATTAAAATGACACAATAAAGCCTCCCTGGAGCCTTCTCTTCACAGATGTATATACTACACCCTAGAATTGCACTCCCTGTCCTTTCCCAATTGATCTTGCAACATATTTCTGTGGCTGCTTTGAACAATGCCTTAGAGGAATTGCCTTTACCATAGCACTGGTTATAAAAACAGTTGTTCAGTAGAAAACTAGGTTTTTCAGGTAAATTAAATATTCATAACTATACTAGGAAAATAACTGAACAAAAATTTTATTTCCATGGAATAGTCATCTAACTGTATTGCTCAGAGCTGTGGTTTGATTTTTCATGCATGGATTCTATCTCAGAAAAAAATTTAATATCCTAAGGCTGCTATCTTGCAGCACCTCTCCATGCCAGCTGGGGATGTCACAGCATGCAAGGAAGCTGTCATGTGATTTTTGTCATGGTTCACATAAGAAAATGGGAAAAATAACCAGAAACAAATACCACTCCTGTGAATTTTCTCAAGTAAAGAATATTTTAATGTTTATCTTTTGTTTAAAACCCTGAGGTGCTTGAGAAGCACCTTGCTTCTCAGTCAGATATCCTTCCTGTACCCTGAATTCCCTTTCAGATGAGTTGTTAAAGGCCATCTTCCATTATACTTGTTTGTTGGGGTTTTAGTTTGTAGGGAGATTTTATATTTGTTTTGTTTTGTTTTCAGTTTGCACAGTTTCGGGAGGTTGTTTTGTTTTTGTAAGAACACCAGGGCTTGTGCAGATGTACTCAAGTTCTGAGTGTAGCAGTCTGGATCATTATGAGATCAGTACTGACAAGAATACTACAATTTGCATCTTCCCCAGAAATCAAATGTATCCCAAGGGTGTATCCTTGAATCAAGATACTGGATAAGAACCATTGAGAAGATCTCATAACCTGGGTGTTTGCATAAGTGGTGCCAAAGTGAACCTTTGTCCATCCAGTTCCTTTCTAGTATGGAGCACACACACCCACTTTTGCCAGGGTTTTATGAGGCCATATTCTGAAGGGAAAAATGTGATCATGCTCCCAACTTTTTCTAATAAGATGACTGGGAGACAACAGAGTCATGACCTACTTTTACTGCAGCCAAGTGTGTTTTCAAACTCTGCACTCAGAACCTGCTGGGAGAATAGTCTGGAAGTCATTTTTACAGCAGTGCTGTACCAGGATTGACCCAACATAAACCAGAAAAACCTGAATAGTTCACATATACCTCTTTTCTCTTCTCTTCTCTTCTCTTCTCTTCTCTTCTCTTCTCTTCTCTTCTCTTCTCTTCTCTTCTCTTCTCTGCTTCTCTTCTCTTCTCTTCTCTTCTCTTCTCTTCTCGCCTCTTCTCATCTCTTCTTGTCTCTTCTTTCTCCTTCTTCTTCTTCTTCTTTTCACATTATTTAGGCCTGTTTTTATAAATATTCATTTTTTTTGACAGACTTATTAAGTGGGAAGCTCTGACCAAAAATATAGGTACATCTGAATTAGTCATCATAGCTTCTCTTTATAGTCAATGGAAGGAAGTAGGCACTCCTAACACATGAATCACCTCATGTAAATGTCTAAAATGATGAATCAGATGAATCATCTCCTAAAAATGTCAATCTATTCATTGTCTGTAAAGACTGGCTAGCATCACTAGTTAGATATAGATGACAAAGTCAAATTAGATTAATTTTCTCCAAGGAATTGTTGAAAATAAAAAGGGTAAATATGTGTGACTACCTGCTTCTATATCTACCTTTCATCCATGATCCCAGATGAAAATGTCAGTTCCCTAGAATATAAGAATGGACTGAATGCCTCCAAAGAAATGAACTCCACTCCTATAGAACTGGAGAAAATTACTTCACACACATAGAAATGTTTTCCCAGTTGAGGTGCCAGAGCACTGGCACAGACTGCCCAGAGAGGCTGTGGAGTCTCCTTCTCTGGAGATATTCAAAACCCTTCTGAACGCGCTTCTGTGTGACCTGGTCTAGGGAATCCTGCTGTGGCAGGGGGGTTGGGCTAAATGATCTTTCCAGGTCCCTTCCAACTCCTAATGTGATTCTGTGATTCTGTGAAAAGGGGCTTGTAACAGAGAGCAGCACATTGCCAGTCATTAAAAATAAACTTGAAGGGACTCATAGGTGCTGTATATAAATGAATATTACTCTATAGAATTATTTGATCCATATTCCACAGAGGACAAATATAGGACATGAATAAGTCATTGCCAATCCTAACATTTCACTTCACTGCATTCATAGCTGTAATCTACCTACTTTTATCTACTTATGAATCATTTATGTGTTATTTACTTCAGTCACTTTGGGGAGTTATAGCTTTATTACTGCATTCTTATTCTACCTCTGAGAAATATGATATACTTTAATTTGAGAAAAAGCCCGCTAGTATATAGTTTTTGTTTTGTGCTCCATACCTTTGTTAGCCACAGTAAGGAATTACCCACTGAAGCAGAAAACTAAAGGAACCTGGGCTCATTTTATAATAAATTGTATCCAATTATGCCCAGAGGCCAGAGTAGAAAGAGTTTGTTCAATAATAAGGTCAGTTCATTAAACATTAGAGTATTGTGTTCTCTCCCAGAGTTGCATGCTGATTTCAAATAGAGTAATAGTGTTTTCTTCTGTAAATACATGTTCCTATAAGGCATGGAATTAGCCTCTTTTCACACCACCATCAATACTCAGATGAGGGAAAAATACAACTTCCATAAAAAAAAATCTGTGCAAATCTAAGTACCTGTGAATTACCAGATGACATATTCTGAATTTCAGAGGAGGAAAGGCGGGAGGAAAAAATTGGTGTTTACATCTGTCTTGTGACAGAGCATCAGATAATACATACAATTTGCAGAACTTATACCATCATTTCTACTCCCTTAACAGGTTCCATAGCTCAAAAGTGTGATGGGAAACAGTTGACTGATTTTGAAACCAGGCTTCTGTTGGACATTTTAATACCCCTTTGTTGTTTACAGTTCATCTTTTTTTCATGCACTTTGAAGCAAATTATGGTCACTGCATATGCATGGATAGCTAACAGCACATTCAGATCCTTAGAAATAATCTGAGCCAACCCAGAGTGGTTTTCACTTGTATCTGAGAAGTGTCAGGCTTGATATATGGGCTGAATGTAGAAGTTGTTGAAATCCAGTGTTCTGTTCTAAGCTCACTGCTGATTAGCTCTAAAAATCAAATGTTCTTCTCAACCTGTATTGAACAGCCTTTCACACAATGAGTTTCAGCTGCTTCTGCTGAACTGCCTCATACTAGTTTGACACTTTTTCTGTGAAGAACTGTTTTGATGATGCTCCTTGCAAAGTGCTTTGGAAGTAGCATACAGTATAGTTTAAATGTGAAATTTGCTGGATAGTTGTTGCCAGATAATGTCCCAACAA
Organism: Galbula dea; assembly: GCA_013399015.1. Lineage (NCBI taxonomy): Eukaryota > Metazoa > Chordata > Aves > Piciformes > Galbulidae > Galbula > Galbula dea. The sequence continues at coordinate 681,396 of VWZX01009063.1, read as the reverse complement.
CCTTCACATCAATGTCTTAGAATGACTGTACTAAACAAATGAGGCTTTTAGTTTAGGTTTTTGGATTTGGGTTGCTTTTTTGGTTGGTTAGTTGGGGGGTTTTGTTTGGGTTTTTTTGTTATGCAACGAGCTATACTAGTTAAAGTATTTTTTTAAAAAATGATGACATATTTACTTGGTAGTGCCTAAAGACATTCAAAGTTCTAAAATATTGGAACTGTTAACTTCAAACTTTTAGAATTCAGACTTTTATAAAAAGGTCTGTAAAATTCTGTTTCAGAAATAACAGTCCATATGCTGCTTTAAAACCAAAATATATAACCCATGTAAGATAACTTGGAACATTTTCTGCCTCCTTTCTCAGCAGTAATGAGCCACAAGTCCTCATGTCAGGGACTGAGTAGTCTGTGATTCCCTTGATGTTGACAGCAACAAAATGTGTTATTTTCTTTCTTTTTATTACCATGAAGAAAATGTGTAAAGAGAAGATCAAAGGGGGAGGGAAAATATAACAATAAAAATCTGCAGGGTCATTGTTAGGATAGCTTGTTAGAACATTGTGAGAATACATCTTCCACAGTGGAGAGCAGAGAAGATGCAACTGAAATGTCCCAAAGTTGAAGGAATATGCATGACAGGAATGCCAGTGGGCCTGTGGGAGAGTTATGCCTTTTTGGAGTGGCATGGGGAAGAAATGGAGATACTCTACAGCTACAGAAATAGTACTAGAAAATCATGTGGGGAACTGACTCAAATGCAATGAATGTAATCATCAAAGAAAGAAGTAGCTATAGAGTGAGAGCATTGAGCAAGCTATTTTTGGGTTAAAATTTTCAGTGGCTAAACAATCAAATGTTGCCAACAATCAATCTGACAGAAGGAACATAATAATAGATTATTCTAATTGATGGGAGGTTTGAATGGAGCTGTTCCTACCCTGACACAATCTATCTTAAGGCAGAAATTTGAAAAAAAGAGCTTGAAAATTACCCAGAAATATTTAAAAGGACAGTTTGGTTGCCTGTGAATTGTCAGATGCAGACAAAATCAGAATGATTCATTTTTTTAAACAAGCTATTTTGGCAGAAATATTTCCACTGTTTAAAAAGATTATTCACACACAAAAAAAGAGTCCTGAACTCCACCACCTCCACCTCACAGTCACAGCAGGAAAGTCTGACCCCAGCCATCACACCCCATAATGCCTGGATTAAAAAGAAGCTTAGACATCGCCCTTAAAAGTAGATGCATGTTTCAGGTCATTGTGCATCTTACTACCTGATAACTAAGCATACCTTCAATAAAGGTTTTCTTCTGTAACTTTAGAACAAATGTATGTACCATGCCCACAGGTATACTTGTAAATAAATACATAGCCAGTGTCTAAGAAAGCCTAAAAGAGATTTTTATAAGAAAAACATTTAATGTGTCTTTATTGCCGTAAGGAAGTAGGATGTCAATGTTAAGAAATGTATATAAGTAGGGAAAAAAAGTATTAATGGATTGTAGTATTAGTATTTGCTGCCTTCAAGAAAATTTTGATACCTACTGCTCTCAAATTTACTGAAAAACCTGGTAAAGTTATATTAAAATGCTGTAGATGATGACAGAGGTAGCATTAAACTGAAGGAAAGTGAACTATGTTTTATAAATATAGATTAGGAATTTACACTTCTTACAAATACCTAGCCAAAACTTGTTGCATGTTTAATTTAATGAGAATCCTTGACTTAGACTGAACCATTAATTTATATTCCAGACATTCAATACTGTATATCAGAACAATGACCCTGTTCTCTCTCCCTTCAAGTCCCAGATTGAAGCACAAATTTATTTTGGTTGAGTCTGGGCTCTCAGGATAACATGTGCTATCCCTGCAGAACCCATTGTCAGAATTTACTATAACCTTCAATGTAATTCTGGAATAATCAGAGAGACAGACATAGGCTACTCTGTTAAAATAAAATCTAATGAAGCCACAGTGGTTGCATTATTATGATGACTAACTGTTAAACAGGAAGAGGCTCTTGGGTTTTTTTAATACTGCCAATAGTATTTTCCTCTGTTTGCAGAACAGAAGAGGCCACAGCATTTGCCAAATATGTTCAGTCTGATTTTGTTTAAAAATAAACAAAGACAAGACTAACAAAAATCTGCTATTTGTGTTATCAATAAATATTTGTCCCTGTGCTTCTTTACATATCTACCATTATTTTAGGAGATTTTTCTGCATGCAATGACATACTGTTGTGTCTTTTTTTGATAACTTCATTAACAAGTATTTATTCTTATTCAGTGAGTGTACCTTTCCAGTGATCAAAGCCTTCTTCATGATGATGGTGTCAAAAAGAACATTCTGGCAGATGCACTTATCACTTATGTCAAGTCAATTCGAGAGGTTTTTCATCCCTTATCTCTGTCATGACTTAAACTGCCCTTGCCCATAGCAGAAATAAGGTTGTCAAACTGAATTTTCAAATTTATCAGTTTAAAGCTTCTTTTTAGGGCAGTCAAAATTATCTGTATGGAATTAATTACACAAACACATAGATCTATGCTTTATCTACAGTGTGAACAGGCAGGGAGCAGGTGGATGAGGTGACTTTCTGACCTGTCTCCATACATTTGCTGCAGTGTTCCTAGGAAATAATTGACTTTTCATTATTTATTTTCATTTTCTTTTCTATGTTCTTGGCTGGAAAACTGTCATCAGCTGTGCTTCACCTCACCATTAAGTCTAACCAGGGAAAAAGAGATTAACAAATATTTCATAAAGATAAAAAGTTTTACCTTGAGAAGGCATTCTTTAGTAGAGAAAGAAGAAAGAACTGCTTTCATGTCACTTCAGATTCACTAGACTTATTTGAGTAACACAAAAATAAAAGTCTGAAACCTTTCTCTTTAAGTTTTACATAAATTAAGGTATATTTGAAAACTACACATTTTGATATTCGAGCTCCACTGTAAGATGTCCATGGAGGTTAGAGATGGTTAAATCTCACTTTGTATTTCAGTCCATCAAAAAAATCAATCATTCACTCTCCATGGGGATCAGTTCCCTTGAAATCTCTCTTTAACAAGCTGTCAAAAGGTAGCTTTTAAAAGGAACACTATGGAATTTCACACTTTACCAGCTAAATGCAAAGAGATTCTAGTGATAACATGACAGAGGATTTTCCTTGTAGACATTTTAACTTTCATTAATTAGTTTACTTGTTCTTTATAGGTGCTTATCACCCCCACTCCACAATGGCTGAAAGGTGTCATAGACAGAAAAATGTCTAGAAATTCAGAATAGGTTCTTCTAGTAGACTGAACTGGACTGAGTAACATCCTATAAATCCTTATCAATACCTAAAGGGTCAAAGTCAAGAGGATGGGGCCAGACCTTTTTCAGTGGTCTCCATTTATAAGATAAAGGGCAGCAGGAACAAACCAGAACACAGGAGGTTCCATCTAAGCATAAGGAAAACTTCTCTAGTTTGAGGGTGCCAGAGCACTAGCACAGGCTGCCCAGAGAGGTTGTGGAGTCTCCTTCTATGGAGAGACTCAAAATCTGCATGGGCACCATCGTTTATAACCTGATCTAGGTAAACTTTCTTTAGCAGGGGGGGTTGGACTACATGACATCCAGAGGTCCTTTTCCAACCCTTACTATTCTCTGGTTCTGTGATTTTGTGAATACAACCATCACAAGTATCAAAGTAACCAAGTGCTCTGCTTTAATGTCTGATGCATGGCATAGAGGGGTGAGAACAAACACAAATATTTAACTTTGTAATTTTCTGCTGTTTCATGCTTCCAACAAGGTCAACAGAAGGACAGGAAGACATCATTCAGCAATTACCCCCACAAGCAAGATCGACTTGACTTGAGGAAATTAATTTATTACCAAACAAACCAGAGGATGATGAGACATAAACCCAAATATTAAAAATACCTTCCCTCCACTCTTCTTCCTTGGCTCAATTTCACATGAACCCAATGCAATTCCTTATGTACTTCCTTCTAATATAAGTACAATGCTTCTTTTTTTCTGGTCTTCTAGAGCCTTTTCCTATCCTCCATAGTTTCCCAAAGAACATGGGTCTATTTTCTATAGTTCTCCTATGTGAGTTCCACCAGACACAATCGATTTGAAAACAACTAATTTATGTAAGCACTCTAAACTGCTATCTCCCTGGTTTACTACTCTGTCCTTGATACTGCCAGCCAGCTAATCACAGTTGTCTTATTGTGTGGTGACTGAATTAAAAAGACATTAAACATGCTGTCTTCTCAGCACCAGCATTCCTTTTCTGCTGAACCAACTTGTCCACCATTTCTAGAGATATTTGTAAGAAAGCCATTTCTATATTACAAAGCTGTTGGACTTTTAAACTATATTTTGCTCATGAGTCATTACATGACTTGACATAAAGTTTATGCAATTCTCTTACACTTGGTTATCTCTCCATCTCAAATTTTCACTACTTTTCAATTTTGCAGGATTTCATTGTACAGCCCAGTTCATCTATCATGATCCTCCTATTTTTATGATTTTTGAAATAGTTTGTACTTGTACCCTGGATGACATTTAAAGAACTCTCAACTGTCCTGAATGCTTTTTTAGCATGGATTTTCCATGGAAACCTCTCCGCTGGTTCTTTTACTTCATTGTGAGCTCTTGTTCACGATGCTTTTGTGAGCTCTTCTCTTTTTTTCCCCTGATCCCCCTTCTTATGCATCAAGAAAAGCTCTATTGGCATTGTCATCTCAGTTGTGTTCTGCTTTCATATTCTCATCAACAGAATAATGTCAAAAAAGAAACATTCTTGAGACTGTGTCCACACATTGTCATCCAAGGAGCTGTCCTCAGTGAACAACTCTTTCAGGACCAGGATCCAAGGTCTCTTGCTATCTCTACAGTACCAGTCTAGAGGGATACTTCTGACATCTGTATGTAGGATTTAATCATAGGGGCATACTCTATGTACCTCCATCAAAAGAAGTTAATTTGTCATTTCAAATTTAACCAGATGTCTAGGCTTCACTCTGTATTCTACAAATATCAAATTTTCTTTTGCATTTTACAAGAAAGTTCTTCTAACAAAATGTAAATGTCTGTTAAGGGTAAATGAGTCTCTTCCTGAAAATTGAACTACTACAAATATAAGCATTTCTGTGAACTTGAAATGCTAAGGGTTTGCATTTGGAATCATCTCACAAGCAGAAATTATATTTTCAGCATGCTTTAAGTTTTTAAAATGGAAATAGACTAACAGAAAAAGGATTGCATTGTGCTGAAAGTTGAGTTTCTATTAAAATCATGTAACAAAGTTTTCTCCGTCATTTCACATTCCTAATTGTACTGTAAAAGTATTCACCAGAGACAAATACTACAAATGTAAATTGTAAAGTACAATTTTGTTTCTTTATCTGAGAAGAAAAATAAGTTCTAATACACAACCTTTCACTCTGTTTGAAGGGATTTTTTTTTCCTTTTTCTATCTCCCCCTTCTTTCCTACAAACAATGAATAAGCTAAAGGAATACTTTTATTCACAGCATCTTCTCAACAATACTTTCAGAAACAAGTTAAATTTTCATCTAACTAGGTGAAAAATATCATCTGAGTCAAGACACTGGAAATTTCTATCAGCTATGTCCAGATTTAGAAGATGAGCACAATGTGGATGCTGACAGCAAAGATCATCCTTGAGAATGTTTAGAAGAAAATGTATCATCTGTAAAACTGAAATGATAACAGCCATTAACTACCAGGGGTATATTCCTTGTCAATTTTCCAAAAGAGAAAAATGCATTTACTAAAAAGATAAACTGTGACTGGCTGGCTGAAAACAACAAGCAAACCAAACCCCAGTCATACTGAAAAGAAAACAGAACAAACCAAAATGCAACACATTCCTGTTGCTGACAGGCTTGCAGAGTAAGAAGATTTTAACAGACTAGCATAGAGGGACAGTTTGAAAATCTATGTGTACTACAGTCTAACCATCTGCCTGGGAAAGAGGCTACCTTTTTCCTTTGTAGTTAATCTTCTTTTTTGTTAATTTGGACCAGTTTAAAACTATTCTGTTAAACACTAATATATTTAGAAAATGTTGAAATTTGTGATGGAAACTATATATATATATATATACAATGAGCTCCTATTTAATGTTGATTTCCACTTTAATTCTTTCTATTTTAGCATGGTCATCAGAGATAGCATTAAACATTGGACCCAATAATGGCCATCTCTATCCAAACTGACTACCTTTAAACACGTTAGTAAACAAAATCATGATATGTGTGTGTATGTGCATATATTTATACAATGCATATATAAGGAAATAATGTTCAGTGCAGCACCTTATTTATGCTTTAACTTTTATTGAAATTGTGTAAGGCAGTAACTCCAACCCACTCCATGAGACATTGCACACACAAAAAATCATGTTGTCATTTTCCCAAATTGCTTACAGTCCACAAGTAATAACAGGCAAATGCTTCAAATGTCTTGAAGCAAAAGACAGGTGGGAATTACTTATAGATATTGTGATAAGTAATAGTTACAGAGCATCAGCTGGATTGTTTGAAGCATGGATTGATTGACTAAGGAAGCTCCAGGGACTGTGGGATTCCTAAACAATAACAACATAGAAATAGGTTTTTTGAACAAAAGCACTAGAGATGGGAATGGAAATTAGTTTTTCTCAAAAGAGATATTCCTTTGGGGAGGCAGGGGAGGGAAATCCTATGTCAGTGCCCGTATTAAATCTTGAAGAACACATTTAATTCCCCCTCACTGAAAACTAACAGAAGACAAACATTTTTTTTTTGGCTAGGAAAGAGTAGAGTAAAGATCTCAAAAGATGAGGCTGGTGTGAAAGCTACAGATGCATGAGTGGGGCAAGACTTCATTGCTTCAAAAGGTTTTCACAACTGAGGAGAGAGGCTGGAATACTTCAAGTAAATGAAGCAGCAAGCAAGTTTTACAAAACCAAATCAGGATATATTACTAAACTAAAACCAAGAAGATATCAGTGAGTGTTCTTTTACCCTTTTTAGCTAGTGAGAATCACAGATAATAGAGCAGCAAATGAATACCTAGCTGAGTATGTAGGTGAGTGCATGTGCCCTTTAATAATTCAGGGGACTTTAAAGGAGAAATCTCATACAAAAGAAGAAAAATATGGGTTGTTCATTATCAAGATAACACTGGCAAAATGAAGATACCTAGTTGTTATGTGTTGGGAAAATGACAAAAAAAAAAAAAGTCTATTAACTTGGAAGGATCTTTGTAAGAATCTCATGTGTGCTCATTGCCTGTGTTCCTACATACTCATTTCTACAAGCTTGGGAAAAGCCAGTAAAATCCCTACTGAGAAGGAAGACACAGGTGCACAGAAGCAAAGGAAATCTGTACTGCATTTGAACATTTGTTTAAAAAGAAAAATCTATGGAAACATGATGCATTTCATTAGTTGCTGTATGTTCTTTTGCATCCCTATTATGTAGCACAACAAGATGAAACTCAGTCTATGGGAACTTCTAATATTTATTTAAAAAAAAAGTCTGAATCACTGTCTCCAAACATATCCATATGTATGACCAATTACAGCTCTTCACAACAGCATTATTCACAGAGAGACAATATCTGAATGGTGATTATCGTTCTTTCCAGATGGATTTGACAACTGGTAAACTTCAAATAAGATAAGCTGAACTTCAAACATGACTGCTAGTGTTGAACATGGTATTAGTTCTGGTGATTTAAAGACTATATTATAATGTAATAAACACATGTGAAATACCAACCACTCCTTACCTCCTGCTTCAAAATAAATTATAGAATGCTTAGGGTTGTTCAAAACTCCCACAAATTCTCCACCAGTATGGATTTAATACATGCTTATAACTAATTACTAAATTAAATGCCAAAGTCAATATGGTGAGAGTAAATTAGAGAATTATATTAATTCACTTCAATCTTGAAATCAAATTCTAATTGGTTGTATATTTTGAAGTTTTCAGTGTGCCACAATTTGTTTATGCTAATTAGATCTATAGGTATAATGGGGCAATAAATGCATGCTATCTGTTGCCAAAACATATCCTTCATTAATCTCTATTTATCAGTCGTTTACAGGGAGAAAAACTTCACAAGTCAAAATACTAATCTTTCCTTTTAAATTCTTTCTTTAATTGGGCTAAAAGAACCATAGCTCAAATCTGAAACTAAGCAATTTGTTTAATTCAATGGCATTTAAGCTTTTCTGTAACTGCTTACAAAGAGAAAAATTATTTACACAATTTTATTCAAAATGTTAAGTGCAAAATATACTTGTATGGAAACTTATGGGTATTTTTCAAGGTTAGAAATCATGTAGACATATCTTTTGTACTGTTTTAAAAATCTCTAATCTATAGATTATGAGAATAACACCATTTCATCTTGTAATCCAATTCACATATAATTCCAAATAAAATTTCCCATTTGAGGGTAAAATATTTTCTGGGATTTGAACATCATCTTCTTAGGGTATTTTAATTCAAAGGTCATATCTAGAAGTTAAAATGACCTAAAAGTTTATAGGGAATTTCTCATGCTGTATATTATCATGTCAGTCAGAAATATTACTTGCAAAGAAAAATAAAAAAAAATAATCTCATTTTATTTGATGATTATCGTGTAGGTATGCAAGCTTGAAGAAAACCCTAGTTCTCATTTTATTATAGTCTATTTTAATACTTAAGAGTTTGGGGGTTTTTACAATAGCAATTCAGAAAATAACTTCATGATTTTTACAATTATTAAATTTCCTTATATTTCAAAGTTTGCTGTCACACGTAAAATGCTTGTTATTCAGTTTTGCAGGACTTAAAATGGTGCTAAAAATGGCTAGTTTATACTGATGATCAGTCAATATTGGCATGTGGCAAAAGGGGAGGAAAAAAGTAAGAAATATTAAAAGAGAAATACAAAGCAGTTATTAAGTTTTAAAACTAAAAAAAGAAGACACTAGTGCATTCCAACTGATGATTTAACTGAAATGAAATAAGGAAAAAGTTAAGACATGTTTCTTGCACCAACTGCTTTTGGACTGAATATAATTACATTTCTAAATGCAAGTAAGATTGCACTCTGTCAAAGTCCCTGAAATTGTGCCTTGTGATTCGTGCTCTCAGAGCAGCTGTCCTAAGCTATGATCCCTTTCACACAGTATGTTACACAGTGCAACTTTTTCTCTTTGGGCAAATACCTGCAGCTATGCGTAGAGCAGAGCCGCGAGCGGTGCTGGGGTCTGGGTACCACTTCTCAGCTGGCTGCACTGCTAAAAGCATCGCAGGTGTAACGATAGAAGTCTGATTTTGGGCAGTGCCAGCTGGCACACTTCCAGACAGAGCATGGACACATTTGGGGGGGGAGTGCAGGTCAAGGATCATTCCTAAAAGGTTGAATGCAGCTGTCTCATTGCAGAGACTGACACAGTTAAATCCTATAGTCACAGTCAGACTCTGTCAGCTGGCATGAGTAGCACAGAAGAGGCTCTCTTCTATATTGTTTATTGTTATATGTTCCCTGTACACAGCACTGGAGTTTCTGAAAAGCACTGGAGTGGTAAAGTCATTTGGTTTGTTTGTAACATTTCCAGTAATGAAATCTTAACAAGCTCACCCTGAGTTTTCTCTGTGCTTAGGGGAAATTTAACTGTCTCACAGAGTACCATGAACAAGATATATAATTCATGCAGATTACATGTTTCCATAAGAACCAAGTTAACTGCATGGTATTCCTAGTTGCAACATCTCTTCTCAAAAAAACCAAAATAATAATTTAGCTACAGGGAGCTCATTCAAAAAGCAGAAAAAAATTAAACTGATGTGGAGCTACCATCTTTTCCTTACTGAAAATCAGGAAGGGCTAAAGCCCCAAGTACACAAAGTGAAGAATTTCAATGTTTCCCTATTTGCAATTCCTTACTCTGAACAATGTGCAAATCAAGAACTATTCACTAAAGGCATCTATGAATAATTTAAATTGGTAAATAATTCCAGGCTTGTTGAGAAAGCACAGGTCATGCTAAAAAGGGGTTAATTAGCTATGTGCCCAGGTATCATTTACCATAGAAAGCAGAGTTCTAACCTACCAATATTTTCAAGAATTTTAGAGCAAGTATATATATATATATATGTATATACACACTCTATAGTACAGCACACATAAAAAAGGTCTATTACAGGAAAATATGAAATATCATTTTTCACTGTAATGCTATACTTAAGGTATTGACATAAAGCTTTATAAGTTACTCATAAATGCAGCTACTATTTTATAGCAAGATGTATAAAGAATGTGTGTCATGAACACATTTGACTCGAATGCTAACTGCCTCCTGACTTTGCTGAAGTTTAGAGAAAAATATAAAGCTTTGTTGAGAGATGTGTAACAATTTTTACAGACAACAAAAATCTTTTTGTTTTGGAAGATAACAAGGAAAGTACTGTTATTTGAACTCCAGCTAATTTTATTGCAACATAAAAAGTCTGATCCACTGAGAATTTTCTATCTAAAAAAGTGACTTCAATTATCACTGTGGAAATGAGGTGACATTCAAAGTTGATATATAGCAAACTCACATCTGTCAGTCTTTATTTGAATGTCAATAATATACATTATTCCAATGAGAGAAGACCCTGCCTGAGGAAGGAAAATGCTAAGCCTGTCAGAAGATAATTTCTTTTACAGTGAATGGAAAATCATTTACTCATGTTTAAGATTTTCTACCTGTGGTATTTCAGGTATAACAGCTGAGTTTAGTGAAATGCAATCTTCTTTCCAAAGACTTTTAAATAAAAACTTTGCTAAATAAGAGATTTTATGAGAGCTCTTCTTCATGTCAGTAAAACAAGATCTAGGTTAATTCTCAGGGATCCTTCTCCAGGCATTCTCAGCATACAGTTTTCAGTGGTTTTAGTTTTCCATACATTTTCCCATACATTGGGCATTTCTCACTAGGATTTAGTTAGACAATCTTAGAGGACTCTGTTGGATATATACCTGTGACAGCCTTTTCTATTAACTGTAAAAAAACATTATAATATAGAAATTGTTAAGAAGTTCATTAGTTCCAGCAAGGCAAAGTGATTCTGGGTATGCAAAAGAAACATTGTGTTTCAAAAATGTTTAAACCTTGAATGAAAAGTATATTGATTGCTTTAGGTACGGAAAAGTTTATGCTGGCAGGTGTATGATGAAATATGCAGTATACACACACCTATAACAAATGCCTTTATGTCTACACTGTGTTGAAAAAATAAGAGTTGCAGTAATTAATTATCTGTTTCTGTTCAATTTGCGTTCTATTGAGAACATCTCATGCTGTTTTATAGTTCTTAATAAAATCTAATCCATTAGACAATGTGATAGAATCTTATAATATACACTGACTGAGGGCCCCCTTTGGTTCTAAAACCAATTTATATGTAGATGACACCCATTTTAAATCTCTTCCAAAAGAATCTAGTTTACAGTTTCAGATAGTACAAACTAAGTACTTCTTGAAGGCTAACATGAAGTTCACAAACTCTTTTCACTGTGCTGTTCATGTAAAAAAAATAATGAAGCTCAAATCAAAAGGATTCATTTTGCCAAGGTATAAACTAAAACCCCACAATGTTCATTAATTCTAAAACCAGACAAGACATGAGATGGTTATGATATATTTTTTTTGGGATGTGTTCTGGAAGTTCATTGCTAGCATATGAGGAAGTACAAATTCTTAACTAGAGCAGCTGGGAGATTTTCTGGAAATGAAAAGAGAAAAAAATCCTTTTTTTTTTTTTTTCTCACCAAGAATGGATCTGTCTAAACCAGAACTGATTGTAAGAGGGATATTTGTTTAAAAAGGACCAGTGCTTCAATGCCCTTTTTACCCAGCAGTTTGAATGGTGTAATGCTTTTTTTCTTTACAATTGTAACTATAGTAAAATAAGACAATAAAACAAAAGAAACTGAAAATAAAATGTTTGTATTTATTAGGCAGTTGAGAAAAAAGCTAGAGTTTTATACATCATACAAACTCAGAAGGTAAAAAAACCAAACCACAACTGAATCTTAATAGTTGCAGGACAGAAAAAAATACTTCCCATGCAACCATATGAGAAAATCACACCCTATTAAATTGATTAATATGAACTTTACTTATGACAAGCAGAAAACATTAAAAAGAGTAAATCCTATATGTCTAAGTTAAACTTTATTATCCTCTTTACAAGTGACTAACTTGCTTCTGTCTTTTAACTTCTAAAAATAAAGTGTTCTAGGATATTGTATGATCAATGACTATACAGCACAATTTCGACTGTTTATGGCTTTTGTAGTTGAATCTGTTACCAGGGAAAAGATCAGAATTCACAAACCCTTATGCAGCACAAAGAAGTCCTTTAAGATGTTCTATAGCTGCCTACAAATACAGGTGTCTTTGCATGCTGCCTACTTCACACAGCCCTTGAAAGTCCTTTATTATGACCACTCCAAAACAGGAAAAGAGAGGGGGTTTGGTGCTGCAAACTAAGACATGAAACTTATGAACTATTATTCTATGCTTGTAACCGGTCAAAAAAGACAGTAGAAGGATGAAAATTATTTTGACTTCTATTTCAAATTTTACACACAAAATGCTTCTAGAAATTAGAAGTTGGGATAAACTAGTCAACACAATTGAAACTGGAAACCTATTTTGTGCAATTATGATTTACTTCTAAATTATTATTAACATGTAGCCTTAGTAAGAAATTTCTGACCCTGAGAATACTACTCTCAGAGGGAAATGTTTTGTTTAGGACACATTTAACATTATGATCTACCTTTACAGACAGTACCTTATAAATGCATATATAGGAAACACCGTGGCAACCTTTTTACAAATCTGTTCAAAACTACAGACTCCTATGCTGTTGGGAAAATGTCACAAAACAGGCACAGTGTTAACTCAGTTCTTTCTGTGGGATTCATCTCGTGTTTCAACATATCAAAATTTGACAACTGAGCTTATTTTGGTTAGCCTAAGCTCCTTTGGAACCAAGAGGGAGAAAGAGCAGCCTGCATTTCAAGTAAGAACTTTGTTATAAAGTGGACTTCCTGAGATAAAAATACAGTAAGCCTGCTTGCTACTAAGAAAGCCTTTGCTTGAGTGGAAAGCAAAACACACACTTAATAATGGCAATATAAGTAAAAGAAGACAAAGACCTGTGAAAAAAGAGCTATATGCATTTCTAGATATTGATGGTATAATCTGTTTCTCCCTCTTCATCTCCCTTGATTCATTTAGAAATTCCTAAAACTTTATTATCTTTTTCTTATTTCTTCTTGGGACCTTTTCATGTAAAACAATCACCCCAAACCCATTCTAAAGCATATGTCCATGAAGTGAAAAGAGAGTCCAAAAAGGTTTCTCAGTGCTTATTTATGAATAGACATAGCCAGGTTAATTACATTACTGTTTAATGGAATAAATATTCAATTACTTTTTAAATGGCCTTTCAATTGAGTAAATTCTCCATGGCCAATTTAAGTGACAGAAGAATGGAACTGAAACCAGACATTTTTAGCTATAAATTGAATTCCATAGATCTTTTCTCTCCTCTCCTATTTAAAAAATAGAATACTGAATTTTCAGTTTTGTGAAATAGTTATAAAGTAGGTTATCTTCAAGCTTGTTTTACAAATTGCAGTGCAACTCAAGTGCTTTTCTCCAGAGGAATAGTTGCAGTAGTATCTAGTGGAAACTGCAGATTACTGCACATTATTTTCTCCATGCCATTAAGTCTTTTAAAGCACATAGAAATTCCTATCCGTTTTTCTCACTATCACTTTTAAACAGCAAAACTGAATGAAATAATGAGATTGGAAATATGTTATTAATTTCTAAGACATTGTGAAAAAAAATGTAATTCCCTGTGTACTTTCCCTGCTGTTACAAACAAAATAATTGTAAGCTATTCCTATATTTGTGAGATATACTTAAATTTTCCAAGATTTTTAGTATTTATCATTTCTCACAAGATTATGAAAATAATGCAAAAAAAACATGAACAATTTAAGTTTATGAAGCTGAATCAGCTTCGTGCCAGTAACAGTTGGCAGTAAAACTATGAGGCCAGATTGTTAGCTTCTATAAGTATTAGAATAGCTCAGCTGATGACAGTGAATATGTGATCCAAATTCCACAACTAAGATTTTAAGTTTCAAAAGCTGCTTAGAAAATAACTCTGACATTGAGCTAACTTCATTTTCTAACTTTGTCTTCTCTGTCTACTTCCTTTGTTGAAACAAAGCCACCTGCTTGTTCAAATTCTACCACTACATCCTTGTTGACTTCTGTTGTGACCTTGAGTGATTTCAGTTCTATTGGTTATAATAGAGCTACTTGCATAAATAAAAGAAGGTTCTTGCAATATTACCAAGAAACAAGACTGTTCATTTATTATACAAAAATAGAATAGCATCTCAGTCTTTGCATACAGCTGTCTGAAATAGATTTTGAATGGCAATTCAGCTTACATATGTATATAGACACACATACAAGTTTAATATAATATATTGTCTTTTTAATATATTGGTTGTAATGAATAATTCAGAGGCCCTGTAGTTTCATCACTGTAACATGCATTTTACTACACATTGCAAAACCATCAGATTTAATAGTTCAGACTAAGGGCCCAGCTTTTGGTCTAAGTCAGAATACTGCCTCAAATAGTGGCTGAAGGTTGATCTTGAAAGAGCAAGAACACAGTGCTGAATAATAATAATTTCCTGACTATTGCTAACTCTTGGGATGTCCTAAGCTGTCACAATTTGTCTATCTGGTAATCTGCAGTTGGTTTTTCTTTCTCTTCCAGGCTCCCCTTGCACAGTCTCCATTTAGACAGTAATAATAAAAAGATTCCTTGAACAATTCTACCACCCTTGTGTGTGAAGCCATCTTGCTCTGTTTCTTTTTAACTTGACAGCTGACAATTATTGTTGATGCTGCTTAGTGCTTATACTGGAAGACCATGAACAGTTACTGCCATTCACCCTTCGACACTCATGATTTTGTAGACCAGTGTTATAGTCATCCTCTTCCCTATGACTTCTTTACCATGAAGTCATATTTTGATATATAGGTGGTTATTCTCCCTTCAGTCAATCCTTTTATTGTGCACCTGTTAAAACGATTCTTTAGAGGATCCCACATAAGTGACAAGTATTTCACACATGATAGGAGAAATATTATTGCCTTAAGAAAACTGATCTTCATTTTTCCTTTCAAATCTTATTTCATTTCAAGTTTCTTGTAACTGCTATGGAGAAGTTACCATTTATACCACTGATGACTTCCTTCAACTAGAAGTATGAATTTCAGTTTTATTTATGCATTAAGTATTCAATTACCTAAAAGGAGCAAAACTGAAGGAAACAATACACTTTTTCTCTAATTTAGAGGCAAAAAAAAAGAGTGAACTTACTCTGTTTATGAAAGAATGTAGGACAAACCATGATTGATTCAATTTGAAAAGGAGGGGAAAATCCCACAAACACTGAACACCATTAGAACATTTTCTGACAGATAACATAAAAATGTTCCTCTGAAAATACTATATACCTTTTATAATAAACAACAAAAAGATGAGAAACTCTTGCATTTTAGAAACTGCATAAATATTTGTCTGCTAGAGGCATTGTTTGAATAGTCTGAGAAAAACTTCTGCTAGCATAATTTCCATGGAACCATTAATGACCCATTTTTGAGGTCTGGTGCACCTCTACATACTCTGACACTCCTTTCCCCATTTTGAAAAGGAGCTCACACATCTGGGGTTTTTATAAATTCCTTTAATATGGCAGATTATTTTTATTTTTGTCTTTTTGTGGATCCAGAAATTTTCAGGTCATAGTACAGTTAAGGTTTATCTTGAACTTAATAAAAATTAGGCATCCCATATCTATTATTGTATAGTCTTTTTCTATGGTCAGAGGACAAGGGCACTTACAAAGATAATGTATTTTCACTCTTCTAGGCAAATGTTTAAGGGTAGATTGATTGTTCTTGTTCAGTGAAGATAAGAAGATCCTATCTTTGAGCAGATTAAATGTCTAAAGGACACATGAATGCTACTTCATATGCTCATTCAATCTAAACAATAAATATATTTTTTCTAGCAAATGATGCAGTTGTTAAGAGCTGGCTGTATAGGTAGTACTACAGATGCAATATTCAAGATAAGTTGTTTGACACAGGATACTGCACCCCACTTCTTTTATGTGCAATTTCACAGAGCTATCATAGAATGGACAAAGATGAACACTGAAATATTACCAGTGAACAGTTTTTCTTTCCAAAACAGAATACACAATTCTTTACAGTGCCACAGCTATGCAATAATCAAATCATAAAATTCAGTATACTACATTTTTACCTGTAAATTCTTACATAAAAGTGTATTTAATAGTCCCTTATGCAAACAGAAAACCCCAAACCAGCAAGGACTAACACCAGCTGCTCTATTTGCTCTTGAAATTCTGAGGTCAAGTTAGACTAGAAAGGTGAGGTCATATTAACACAGTGCACCACTTATCATCTGCTTTCATGTGCAATACCTGAGATGTCCAGGCTTAAAGTCTTTTCAATAATTCTTCAAGACATTGTGGCTCAGATAGATCAATAATCTGCTTCGGCAGAAGAAATTTCTCGCTATATATTTATGGTAGGTTCATTTTCACCCCAGATAAAGTCCAAAATGGGACCAAGATGAGGAAGCTAAACAACTGAAGCATCACTTCACTGAGTGTTGTAATGCCCAAGCCAAGGGTACATGCCAAAACCCAGGGTCCTGAGCTAGACAAAATGTAAAGGCAGAGGAGGAACAGATCTAGGTGCCCAAAGCTGAGTAGATGGGACAGCCCAGAGCTGAATGCCAACTATCTTGTTCTCTGTTCTTGAAAAGATAACTAAGTATTCATAGCAGTCCTGATCACACCCTTGACTGTCAGTGAAAATCTCAATCATTAAGCAAGAGACTAGCAATTATTATGTGCCTTACCTTAAACCCCCTTCAGGAAAGGAAAGATCAAGGCCAGAGAAGAAGCTAAAGTTGAGTAACTGGGCTGCTGTAGGCAACACAGCCAGAGAAGCTCCTTGAGGCCATGTCCAGGCAAAAGCCATGTGCAGGGCAGGTTGCTCTTACTTCAGCAGGCCTCAACACACTGACTGACATGGCCATGCTAGGCAGAACTTTCTGGCCTTGTCATTGTTTCATACTCAGTCAAAGAGTCAGCTAAATCCTGAAGGAAGCAGACACACTAACCTTTCTCTGTTCCCCCCAAGCTGATCTTCAAGGGCTATGTGTCTTGGCAGAATTCATTTTGTTCCCTCTAGATGACTTGGTCCCCTAATTAGATTCATTGCTGAAATTTATCTGTGCATTTTTACTAACTCTGAAATTAAGCAATAAGTGACAGGTTTCTGCAACCTGGATCACAGACTTCAGCATTTCTAGTGTTTAATCTAATAAAGGTCTTGGCAGCTACAATTTTCTGAGTTGTTTGGTTTTTTTTACTTTGTTTTGTTTTCTTCTTAGTTGTCTCCTGAGCAGATGATTTTTATTCCCCCCTGCAGAGTACTAGAGGCAAAATATGTAATTTAAGGAAAATACCTATCTAGTATCATGCCCATACATAAGTTCCTCATTCTTCACTCCTAGTAAAATAAAATTTATTAAGTTTACAGACACTCAAATTAAGATCACACTTTGCCTATAAGATAAGAAACTTCATAAATCACAGCCAACAAGAACTAATATTTTAGTGCTAAATGCTGTAAACAAAGCATACATTATTAAAATTAACTTAAAATTGAATTAATAAATCATATTGTAAGCAGCAATGTATTGACCCCAAAGTGAAGATCTATCCTTTGAACAAACCATATAGTCATTAAATCTGTATTATGCTTGAGACTTCATTCTAAAGTGGTTTATTTACTCTTAATTTATCTGCCCTTCTGGAAAACAAAGAACAAAAAAATCAACCCAAAACCATCATCACTAAAAAACCCCAAAACTAAACAAAACCAAAACAAATAACCACAACTTTTTTTTATTATTTTTTTTTTTCCTTTTACTTATTGCAAGATACACAAAAATGTTGGGGTTTGTCTACATGGTCACTGATATCTACTGCTCCATAAAGTTTGTGGGGTTTTGGATTTTATGCTTAATTGCTATCAACCAGATACCAAATGACATATCCTTATAAGCCAGTTGTTCTTGCATGTAGATATCAGATTTGTGGAACACAATCAACATAACCATGGCATATTTTCCCTCGTTTTTTTCCCACATTTCCAATGATGCATACATGCTGCAGGATGAGAAAGTTTGTCTTACCAGGTAAAACTTTTATTGAGAAGCCTAAGAAAATCGAAAGAACATGTGTTTGGGACATGCCCTATTCACACAGAAACTGTTGCAAGGCCCTCACTTTCTGGTGCATGTTGGAGCTCCCACAACTTCACTATATCAGCAGACTCCCACTGCCAGAGAGATTTTCGTTATCAAATACAATATATGAACTAAGACAGTTCTTGCCCCTTTTTTCTAAACCTCAGCCCTATCTGTGAAATATCAGCTGCTTTGGAGCTCTTTAATAAACTTCTCAAAATCTCTGGCATTTCCCCATTTTCAGGACAGCATTTCTGGTTTGATAATATGGGCTTTTCATCATTTATTGTACTGTTTGAAGGTAAATTTATTTGGTTTTGATTCAGTAGGGTTTATTGGGTAAAGGCTGACATTTTGTAAATGTCATGACCACCTCAGAGGATACCACTCATGTAGATTTACTGATCTATTATACCAACACGCACTAGTCTTGTGAGCAGGGCAGACATGGAAACATGGAGTTTCCCACGGTCCACTAAAATTGCACAGATGGCTGGCTTGAGCAGAGCTGCTGTGAGCAGCACCTCAGGTAGCTCATGAAAAGCTGCTAGATCTAGTTAGGCTTTGGTGAATGCAGTACAAAACACAGCCAACCATAACTCTTCAAAGGGCTGAGTATCTGAAAGGTTTTCCATTTACAAGCTGACCAAGACATAATACACAGCGGCGTTTATAGCATGTTTCAAGGGAACTACTATTCTCAGAAACATGAACTGTTAACAGAGACTAGCTATATTGAACAAAGCTGGATGAAAAAAAAATGAAAATTCCTAGACATTTACTGATGTGTAGCATGTGACCTATACTCTTGTTTGCAACTTATAGCATCTATGTTATTTATTTACAAGACACAAAAAACTCAGAACTTCCAATGCTAATGAAAAACAATAAATTGCTAGAATGTTTCCAAAAAGGTTATCTGATGTGGATAGGCTTTGTACCTTTGCTCCTTTTTCACATGCTGAATGGGATCTCAGAAACAGCTGAAAGCAACTTCTATTTAGAAGGACTACAGGCAATGTCTTTGGTTTCTGAGAGCCAGTCGATATACGAACAACTAAAAGTGATATAAACTCTTCTTGTTTAATTCCAAAAGTAATGTTTATGTGAGGGAAAAAAAGTTTCATCTTCACACCCCTTGGTTTAGAGCTGATATTGTCATTTAAATTCTAGAGAATGAAGGCTAAGATATGAAACCACAATTGCAAACTGCAAGGTGATTAAAGCCTTAAGTCTATTACCCTACAAAATGACCTTATTTAGGAAACAAGAACAATTTGATACTAATGTATTTGGAAAAACAGTAGACAAAAGAGCTTTTTTAATGTTTATTTACTTTTGTCTGTGGAAAAGAAGAGCTTGTTTATAACTATTGTTCTCATTACATATTCCAAATAGTAATGGGTGCATTTAATTTAATTACATTTAATTGAATTGTATTACACTTAATTACACTTAATTAAAATAATAATTAGTTATGTGCTTCTATATAGTTCTAATCTGATGCTCAAGCCCAGAGCCATGAAAGGACCAAAATGCACAAATTCTGATCTAGTCTAATTTAAGAGTGGTCCTTTTTCACCTCCAAAGAATATGCATTATTAATTAGCTTATAGATGTTGTCATTGATTGAAACAGCAGAATGTGTCATGGAGCAAGTTGGTTTTAAATTAATTTTAAATTTAAAACCAACTTTGACATCATCATTTTAACTTTATATTTCAAGACAATTTCCTCAGAAGTGTACATTAGTTTTAATTTGCTCATTTAATGATCTTCCTTTGGAGTTTTTCCAAAAGCATTTAAAAATATGAACATGTTTATTCTGTATTTGTTGCTTTTTATCACTTTGAAATAGAAATGCAGAATCTTTTGGGTCAATTAATGACATTTTCTAGATGAAACTAAAACCCTGGGCTCTGGATTTCAGCTGTCTGTGATCCAAGGCCAGCTTCATGTAACAGAGCTGTGTGATGTTATTTCGGTTTTGTTGAGAAAATCATTGTGAAGGTGTGAAAAATTATATGAGACAAAAGAATTAGAGGTAAAAAATGTAAAAACACAGGAGAAGTTTAATTGCTAAGATAACAAATATGAGGAGCTCAAAGAAGCAGGAGGAATAATACTAGTTATAAGATATTAACTCCCCCTAAAAAAATAAACCAAGAAAACCTCCCAAACAAACAAACAACAACCAAAAATAAACCAAAAATCAAAAAACCCCAGCCAAACACAACCACAAAATTCTTTGGTAAAGGCAGACAAATTAAACACAAGATTGACTCATGCATTAGACTGGACATGTTATACAGTATTAAAAGTCAAGCTATATATATTTTTAAATTTTTAAAGATTTTTAAAGAATATGACCTGGTTTTCCCAGGGATTGTTCTGAGCTTTAATTCATTCCCTTTGTGAAATGTTTTTCTCTTTAATTATGTTCACTGTCGAAAATACTTAATTTCTTTTTTTATTTTTTTGATTAGCAATTATTTCTTTCCATTGCCTGATTACTCTTTTAGAATGTGCTGTTATCTGTTTGCATATGCTTAACTTTTAGTTTTCAATAATCTTCCTGACATTTAGGTTTTATCTTCCCTTTCTTGTATGGAATTATTTGGAATGTTTTTACTCAGCTTATCTAAGTGTTTGCTTACAGAGATTTACTTTTCGTGTCTGCTTTTCTGTACCACCTTAATAATTTCTGTTAGAAATGTTATTTCAGTAGCCTTGCAATTCTTCATTCTTAGTTTTTGAAGTGTTTTATATTAACTTCTTGTACCAAGGCTGCAAAGACTGCAGTCTACTCTTTTTGTTTTTTTCTGAAGAGGTGCTTTATATGCTTTTAATCCTTTGCAAAAATGTTTTGGTGCAATGAATGCTCAGTTCTTTGCTGGTCTGCATCTGATACAAATTTTTCACTGTTAACATTTTGCTTTTTATTTTTATTTATGGCAATACAGATTTATCTTCTATAATAGCTTCCTTGAATACTATACACAGAGTGTAGAACAGAGGTATAGGAACATGAAAATAGGCAAGGCAGAAACCAGAAGAACCTTACTTTGATTAAAGTCATTCACTTTCAAAGCTGATGAAAGCAAGAAATTAGCAGACATAGGCAATCAGAGAAAAAAAAGAAAAGAAAATATTTGCTACTAAAAAGAGGAAAGTGAAGAAGTATACAGAGATATATGAAATAACAGGAAACTACAGAGAATAGTCTTCATTTCAGAAGTACCACGAGAGTAAAATAGTACATCAGTGGTAATAGAATAATTATTGTTATAGCTATTTAGAGTTATCCAGCAAAAAATTAAGGAAATTCCATGAAATGTGTATTACACTGGAAGCTGAAACAGTTGTAAAGTATGTGGGACTGCCTTAGTCATGATCTTTAATGGTTCGAGAAGATGACAGATGCATGAGTTGAGTCATAGAACTAGAATTCTAAAACTTACCTGAAAGGATGATGTCATTGTGGAAAATAAAGTATAAATCAGTATTTGAAACAGAAACCACACCAATTTGAGGTCCAGCTCACCAGTGTACTTCTCACCAGCATCCCACATGAAAAAAAAATTGGGTTTAGATTTCAAAATCGTAACAGGAAATTAGTTCATTCATGGAACTTCAGATGTAGATGATGAGGAAGAACAATACATTTTATTCTGAAGTTTGTGGTAGTAATACCACCCAACTTTACCAAGTTAACTGAGTTCCCATTTACTGCAAAAGTGAGCATGAAATTCAGAAGTGTCTGAATAGATTAAAGCACCTTTTGTTAATATAAGTTCTGTCTCTTGGATGAAGTCTTTGAAGACTAATATTTTCTCTTTTCTGGGGCAGGTTGGAGTATGCTGTTATTTTGACCCTTTCTAAGCTGTGTATTAGAATATTAAAAATTAGCGGCCATTTTCTTTTTTTCCATGTATTGTTTCTCTATTCAATGAGAACAGACAAATATCATATGCTAAAAATGAGATTTCATTGGTTTTTATCTTTACATGAAACATTCTGTGTTTTCTCTCCTTTTGCTACATTTGACATTCAGATATAAATTATTTATTTACTGCTATTATTTATTTTCACCTTGCATTCTTTTTTATCCCTCACAGTAATATATTAGAATAAGAGAATGTTGAAATGCAAGCATCTGAGAGAGACATTAATAACTTACCAATCAGCAAGTCCACTGGCAGTATAATAGTATAATAATGGCTAATATCTTTTAAGGCACAATGGAATTCTTCAATTTAATTGGTTAAAATATTACCATCTAGCCTTTAATTGCATTAGCACAGATGCTGCCAGATATCAAGGGCACATAATTGCCACTAAACAATTTAGACATCTGGGGGATTATTTTTGTTCTGAGTGCAAAATATGCCCTGTACATTTTAGTGGCCTGAGATGTGACTTCTGCATCCATATTCTCTGTTACACTAAAACATGTGACTGAGAGATTACGACCTACAGTTAATGAGGAAAAAATGGACACAGATGGAAAGCAAAGAGCAGAAAGAGAGAGACCTCAGAATGATCAAAAAGGTTAAAAGGAAGCCCACCTCAAACATCTGTATGTAAATGCTTGTAGCCTGGGAAACATGCAGGATGGCAGTCAAGCAGTGTAGCAGGCTGCCAAGCAAGGCTATGTAGTTTCTGTCCTTGGAGGTGTTCCAGGCTTACTGAATAAAGCCTGGACTACCTGAGAGCTGACCTCAGAGCTGACCCTACTCTAGTCAGGGAGCTAGACTAAAGAATTCCTGAAGTCTCTTCTGCCCTGAATTGCTCTGTGATTCTGTAGCTGTCTAAATAGATATGACATTCAAGGAGTCAACATCTGTAGCCACTCTGTTACTTTATCATAATCAAAATGTTACTTACTCAAGTCCTGAAGTTGTACATACAGCCTTTCCAATGAATGAATGGCTGTCACAAAGTCAAGTATTTTTAAGATAGTTGTTTCAAGTGGCCAGACTATAGTTCTTCAGTCAGATACAGATATTGCTTGTTCCCACCTCTATGAGATCATGATATTGAATAAGTACTTAAGCAGAAAAGCAGAAAAAACTGTACCCCTGACCATCACTGCCTTCCCCTGTTATTAGTAGTGTGATTCCCCTAAAATAGCACAGCAAATGGAACTCTTCATCCATACAGGAATTACTCTACCTTCATCCACTTGGAAACTGCTTATGGAATGGTTTGTTGATAAGTACAGATTTGCATTGTAATACATAATCTTACAGTGACTCTTTCTAGCTATATCAACACACGTTCAGAGGATGGCATGAGAGGAAGATACTGCAAGTGCAGTGCTTCTTTGTCTCATTTTGTAACTCATTTTGTCTCAAATGAGACACCCTATCGTACACTGTGTCAGCAAAACCTTTTTTTCCTGAGGAGCCAGTATGTCTACAAAGAAAAGACAGTGGATTATAATTGACTTTAACTTCTTTAGCCTTCGCACTAGAGCTCTTGTTGGAAAAACTGAACAGTAGCCAGATGTGGAATAAAAGTATGATATCTGGACCAAAGGGATTTAAAGTTACTTTAAGGCTGTATATCAATTTTCCATAGTGTTTTTCTAACCCTTATCTTGATTTTTCAGATTTATGCCAAAGAAGGTTTTAGAACTGTCATTTTCAGGTACATGCTACACTGCTGTTTATCAAAGTCATTCTCTCCCTATCTTTTCCTAAAAAGTACAAGTTAAACTGAATCACTGTCATCAGGCAGAATCCCTAGACTAAAATATTGAGAAATTCAAGCATGTATCAGCCCAGTGCTGATTATTCTGCTACATAATATACATCATATGTAAGATGCTGAAGTTGGCAGAGCTAGTCATCTAACAAGATGAGAAACTTTGGTTCACTTTGTAATAACAAATTTATCTCTAATTCAGCCTTGCTAGTTAAAATCCTCTACAGGTGAAGGAAATGCTGAAAAGTTTGAAGCAATCATTTTGAAGTATTTTCTTTTTTAAAATTATGGTTAGAGCTCAAGAAAGGGAGTAGAATGGATGCACTATACTCTCAAAAGAACCATTGAGGACATTTCTTTATTTGCCCTAGTTTAAAATCTATGTACTATCAGAAGTACTTTGGGTGTTCTGTAAGGGTTTCTTTAGAAAGTGATGAAATAACATTATAGCAGAGTATTCTAGGACAGTAAATATAAACATAAAACATAAATATCTGCTGCTTCTTTCCTTTTAAAGCAGCTCTTCGACAGCTCTATAGCAGAGCTGAAGGCCTGATCCAATCTACCTTTCTGAAGTTCACAGGGACAGGTAATGAAAAAGGTACTCCTCCCACTTTAGATATTAGGAATGATTTTAAGGACTGTTAAGTTTTCAAGGTTTTATAATCACACAGTAACTTTGAAATGTTTTTCCCTCTGGGGACTCTGATTGAAAAATAAATTTCTCTGAAAGCCATGCTTGAGTTAATTAATATATTAACCTGCAGTAGATTGAGAAGTAGGTACACAAAGCTCTGGGTCAAACTAGCTTCAACAGCATGATGAGGATAATTTTATTTCTGTTTAAGTTAGACTAGCCTGAAGTCTTGTTATTGCTCACTCTCTCTTCTTATTTCAAACATAACAAAGAAAAATATAATTAAGCTAAAGCTTTAAAGCATTTTTAAAAACTATTTCTGTTTAAGAAATACCTATTATGCAATAGTACCTTTATAACTATGATGAAAGGAGGAGAGGAGCAGAGGACAGGAGAGAAGAGAAGAGGAGATGAGGAGAGGAGAGATAAGGAGAGATGTAAGACTTAAACTTCTACAGGGCTTTGTCACAACATTTGACTCTCCTATCAAAACAGAAAAGATAGAATCCCAATAGTATAGTAAGAAACAAGTACAGTTTTTTAATTTAACCTGGTTCCATACTATGTTGTTAGTATTAGACTGAAAAATACTCCTTGTATCATTATTTGTACAGTTCTCATGCTATTCTCTTCACAGGACTAAGGCCTCTTTCAGTAGTCTGTATAAATAGTGAGCAATTAATGGCAACTCCTCATATTTTACATTTTCTTTTTATTAAGTGTACAACTTCAACTTCTATACAGCAAAAATACCCTCTTCTGAAGTCATGGAACCTCTGATATTGTTCTCCACTACTGTATGTGAGAATTTCACTATTATTAACAAGCATGTGAGCTGGTTTTTATTATTTTCACATTCTGCTTAGACAATGAATCTGCTCTATATCATCATGTATATTCAGAGCACAGCTGTCATTTACTTCAGTTTTATCTATGCATGCTGAGTATTTACATCAAGATACAGGCGGACACTTTAGGTACAGGCATTGCCTCCTTGGTTTCACTGCTCTGGATTCACTGCCTTCATTCCCCTAGTAATTCTACGTGCCTCTGCCTGCCTCATACAACTGTGAGAGAACAGGGAAAGGGGACCTGCAGAGGGGAGGGATATATGTGTTTACACAGGGAGGAAGGAGGGAAAGGAAGAGTCTAGCTTAAGAGTCCTGCCCAGCATTTCATATGAAATTCACAGCAATTAGAGTCCTAGTCTCCAGAATACAGCATTCAGCTTGTCCAGCAGAGGGGTCTTAAGGATAATTACCTCCCACATTTGCTTCATCACTGGTGAAGGAGCATGCTGTGTATCAAATAACAATGGGATCTGTAGCACAAAAGAGGAAAAATTAACCACTGTAGCTATATTCTGTATCATCTGAGGCCTCTGGTTCCATGAATTTTTCTCCATATACATATAATACATAATATATGTAATAATATATAATACAAATAAATATGTAATAATATATAATACATAATAAATGCCCTATTTTATTACACCTGCATCACTAGCTTAGTGCTGATGGGCCATAGGGGAATGTTTAAAATTTAGATACAAAGATTTTTCTTAAGTTTTTTTCCTATATCATACCTTAATAGACCAAAGCAACAAAAGTAGCAGTTTTTAGAGAACTCCCATCTACCTACTGCATCTGTCATGTGGAATATGTAAAATACAAAATATTTCCTCAGTTTTCCTCTGGAATTCAGTAAGTCTCTACTGAGCAAATGCAATATTTTCCTTCAACAGAATTTGATTGTATCAGTCAGGTATATTATTCAGAATAAAAGAAAAGAGGGAAAGTAAATTGCTAAGAAGTTTTCAAAAGTATTTCCCAAAGTCTGTGGAATATTTTTTTCTTTTTCTTTGGAACACAGGTTGTATTTTTGCTTTAATCTATCCTAGTTGACAGGTATTAACCTCATTTTTCCCAAAATTTGAAAGGAGGAAGCCTCTATGAATAGTAGAAATAGAATTTCGCTCCCTAGGACTGAAAATTTGAATAGAGCCACACAGAAATAAATCCCACAGAAGTCAGAACCAGACAAACCCATCTTGAAATGGGAGATGCCACACCATAAGTCAGCTAATAATAAAGAAAGAAGCTGTACACGTACATTGAGGTTCATATAAATGCCATCATTCTAATTGAAAACCTAAAGGGCAAATCAAAATCTGTTTTGTTTGCAGCAGGAGTAGCTGACATAACACACCACAAAAAGCACATCATCCAACATATCTCATGCCAATGAAAGTAACACAAGCAGTTAGCTCTTTTCACTACTTTTTTCACTCTTTCTTCTCCTGCCTGACCACCCACCCACACATTCCTTGCTTCCTGCAGTTCTGGAGCTACTTTGATTCCAGGGAACATTTCCAGCCCAGTGGTGCTTGGGCAACGTATCTACTGAAAGGACTCCTTGCTAGGCATCAGCACACCCTGCCTCTGCCTTTACATGCCTCCTGCACTGGGGATGGTTGGCAGCAGGCCTAAATGGGGAATGATTCTGGCACAGAAGAAATACCAGGATCAGTGAGCCACAGTTGTGTCTTTTAGTGCAGCATTAAGCTATTCTGATGTCAAATATTGCTCATTCAGAGCCATTTCAGCTCCAGCTGAAGTCAGCAGGAGTCTTCCATGGATTTCAGTGATCTTCATATAAGGCCAGGAGAAAGTAAAACCTTTCTTCCTTGTGTGAGGAAGATAACAAAAGTGGAAATGGTAATGATTGATTATGTAGGTCATTGTCAGTTCTCTGAGCTATGTTTTATATATAATGTATTAGGCTAACCCCAAGGAAAAGTAAGTGGTGATGAGGAGTAGAGATGACTAATCCGAAGTCCTTGGGAACATGTTTTGATCATCTTGATGTGAATAGGTCTTGTGTTTCACTGGGTCTTGGCAGGACAGAGGGAAATTTAGAAGCAAATTTTGCCTTAGATCTTCACTCACAGTGTCTATTGCCTTAAATAAAAACTGATCTGACTTAGCTAGGGCACAATTTTGTCTTTACACTTTTGAATTTTAATAGTATATATATCAATGTCCTAAGGTGCTATGTTGTTTTTTCTGATGTGATTTTACTTCCCAGTTGTTATTTTTAATGCTTTTAAAATAAATATGCACTCCCAGAAGCAAAATAAATTTTAAAAATGCCTCTTTTTACTGATATTTTTTTCTATTTAAATATGCCCTAGATAATCTATAGTGCATGCTTATGTAAGAAAGGCTTGGTTACTAGAACTTGTGGCTCTTGGAGTCATTAAGAACATGGCCCTAAAGAACAACTTAAAAGTAGACCTCAAATTAATATCAGAGCATTAGGCATAAACTACACAGAAATATATCTCTGTTTTATTCTCTAATAGATATAAAATACTTAAACCAAACACACATAAGTGCAATCTGTATATGCCTGGAGTTACTGTAGGATTTAATTATCTGGTCATGTTTGGTGCTGGTTGTTGGGATTTTTTGCAAAATACATTGCTGGCAGTGCAAACAAGTAAGGCAGAGAGTGAGAAAAAAATATATCCTTCCAAGCACTTAGGAAAACCCATGTCCTCTCCAGAGATGCTTGATCTATTTGTAGCACTAGAATAAGCTGTTCTTTTGGCAAGAGAAGGTATGCTAGGTGCTTCACACCGCACAATTAATTTACAAGAATTCAAGCTGCACCAGCTGCACCTCCATTCTTTGCTGGAAGGAGAGGGAATGTATCCAAGTGTAACATAAATATACAAGCCACTCCTGCCTCTGTCAGACACTATCCTCAAAGACTTTTCACTTGGAATGAAGGAATTAAAATCTTCAGATATTATTTCACACTGAGAAAATATGATAATGAAGACAGAGCATCTAAAGAACAGATAGAAGGTTTACTTATTTCTTTATCCTGGGGTGCAGCAAGGTAATATGCTAAAGGATATTTTAAAGGATATAAGTAGAACAATCTAATTTGAACTTCTATTTCCTTATCAAAGATTACAGCCTTTCTATTTTGCATGACACCATTGATGACAACATCATCATCATGAGTTTCCTACCCATTTTTCAAGGTTTTTGAAAGAGTGCCCAGCCCTTCAGCAATCTGCAAGATCTACCAGGGGGTGAAAATTAAATAATTTTAGATATTAATATTGTCCCATTTATATATTTATTTTGATTTAAATTCTGAATAGAAATATTTATGCTCAATATAAAGATAATTCTTTTTGGGTTTTTTTCATAAACTTGTCTGGGTACCTAATGCAGTAATTTAAGTAAAATTCAGATTTTCCTTACTGGAAAGTTTGGTAGCACTTTAAAATTTTAATTTCCTCTAAGATACAGATTTGCCCTTCAATAAGGTACTTGTCAGATAAATTTGATAAACAGTTCAGGGAATGTCACATTTTGGGAATGAGAAGAATAATTTGTATCCATTCTCACTAATGAATAGTAGGTCCCAGGGACTCAGTACTCCATTCTGCCCACACCAAACACCCACTGAAAACATGTGGCCCTACAGTAGCTGTGTCTACCTGATATTATACGAGATATGAAGGGAGAAAAATGTTATCTTTGCTCTGTGGAAATCATTTCAAAGCTGTTCTGGCTAGATAAATGCCTGTTCTGTGAGAAAAACTAGAACTTGCTGCAATCATTACACTAACAGGGTCTACAAATGCTCTGAAGTTTGCAGTCACTGCCCTGGACTATAAAATGACTGCAGTGCAAGGCACTTAGAGTCGTTATATGACTTAGAGTCATATAATTTAAACCTATGACCAGAGTGGATTCTACCTACAGAAAAATAAAGAAGGTAGTCTATCCCTATTGCTTTCTTAATTTCTTTCTACCAAAACTTTGCTCTCCAGGATGGTGGAAAGAAGGGCATGACCTTGTATTGGACCTTTAATGCCACTTTTTTCATGACGGAAAAGATAGAACTGATCTTTATTGTTGGTTAAATAAAAACTACATTTCTTTCACTAATGCTCTAACTTGCCACTTAAAAATTAATTATGGACAATAAGAAATAACAAAATGTTCCTTTTTCAGAATAAGTTCCCCATTGAGATGCATAGAAAATGTTAATAATTAATCAAATAGTCTAACTTGGTATTATTTCTGCAAACTCACACATATACAAAACCTCACTAATGTTTGGCTTTTTTTGTTTCATAAATATTTATATATAATTGCATTTTTCTTGTAAATTGCATTTTTTTCTGTCCAAAGGGATGAAAAACCAATTTTTGTGTTAATTTTCTCTCATTGGTTTTGTTCAGCTTCAGTAGTTCTGTATGTAAAATAAGATATTAGATGAAAAGAAATGCATGTAAACTGTGTTTGTTAATCTAAAGAATGATAATTAGGGAAATAATAATAATTAAGGAGTGTTGCTAATTTTGTAGCAGTTCAGGTACATTGCTACCTACCTACACACAGTGAAAAGCAGGCAGCTCAGTGTTTCTGTTCCACCTACCTCCCAACTTTTTAATTTTGTTTAGATTCTGCTGCCCCCTACAGAATAGTTGAAAATATTTAGGGTTTTACAAACTCAAGGATTGCTGTCCATTTGTTTACCTGGACAAATAAATGCACAGCTTTCATAGTCTTTTAGGGAAGCTGAGCTTTACCTGTTGTCATTGTACTTTTTAGCTACATTCTGCATAACCTGTAACTTAAAACTTCTTGCTACTTTGTGGTATAGTGATAAATAAAACCAGAAGTCATAGGCACTGAAATTGAACCACTGAAATTAGTTGAAAGATATTTTACATCCTTAAGGGAACAAAAAGCAAGTTTACTAACATTCGAGTCTCAGGAAGTAAGCTAATTATGTACTTTATCAGCTTCTACCTGTGTAGTACTAATCTTTCCAGACCCTGCTATCTGTAACAAACAGCAGCAATTAAATGCAATGATGCACTTAAAACTCTAATAGAAAACAGACAGCCCATAGGACAGAGGGGAATAGAAAAGACTCTAAATGTAAACTGTATACATTCAATTACTGTTCAAAAATATACTATGGACTTTGAAATCAAAGGAAAAGTAACATTTTTACTCAATGATATTCTTAAAAAGTAGCAAACTAAATAAAATCTGATTTTTGGTGATCTTCTGACCATTTGGTGAAGGGATGAAGCATAAAAAAAAGAATAATCATATTTTTTAGGTCCTTTGGTATCCTCACCATGTTGTTACACAACCACTATATCAAGTGCAATGAAAACATGCCTCTTGAAAGGGGCAGAGTAATAACAGCTAGCTTAGGTAGAGCTAAAAACTTCATCCTCAAACCATAGAACATTTCATAGGACTTTATTATTGCACTCTTAAATGAGATCTGGGTACTTCAGAGATTTTGGTTATTGGCATTACCCATAAACCATCCTCCTCAGACTAAGGAAAGAGAGGCCTGGTTGAACATAATGCTTTAAAGAATTGGTCCTATCTTCTGAGGAGGATGATTTGGGTTTCTTTTGGGTTCACTGAGTAATAAATCACAATTTTTAGTGGAGCCTTTGCATATTATCTCTTTAATGAATAAAAAACCAACAAAAATTAACAGTGAAAGTGTAAAAGACCCATAAAGACAGACTCAGCACCAATAATGGGGAGTGCTGCTTAAATAAGGACAGTACAAGTGTTCTCCCAAAAAAACCCAAAGATCTTTCTCAGATGAAAGAAATATTTTTCTGACTCTAGCATTTGTTGTGGCAACCTCTGCATCACTAAATGCAACAAAGATAATACTACATATGTATAGAATAGCTTGCTGGACAGGATTCCTTTGGAAAAACAAACTGCTTTTGAACTGTATTTCAGTATTTTCTCACCTGCAAGTTTAAAGAATAAATACATTTTCTGGAGATAAGAAAAGAGAACAGAAGATAAAAAAGAAGCTTCAGAAAAAGCAGGGCTTACTCTTTGAAGATTTAGGATTTTTGTGGGTTTGTGAGGGTTTTTTTCCCCCTACAGAAAGAAGAGAAACATTAAGGAAGGGATAAAAGCCTTCTGCAAAAGCACCTGTTAAATGTATTTTCCAACTTTCATCCCTTCTCTTACTCTATTTAAGAATCTGTCACTCACTCAAGCAATGCATTTATTTCCTATGCACGTCTGGAGCATATATGTTCACTATTTCACAAAAAAATATAATTTAACATACAGCACTGGGCTATTAAAGCTAAAAGCTTTGAAAATAAATCACAGACCTGACACTTTTCTATGGTTTTAACTCAACTTGGTTGGGAGGAGGAACTGAATAAAAGAACAGCTTTGCAAGCTTCATGTAATACTTCAAATAGACTAAGTGCAGATTTTGTAGATTTAAATATTCACATTAATATTGATTTGCAGGAGTATCAGGGAAGAAAAACAACACCATTAAAAAGACAGAGATATAATTCCAATTATAGTTGTTGGTAATGGAGCTGCTGCATTACTAAAAGCTACAGTCTTAGATTAGAGAGGCACAGTAGTGATTCTAACCCAATGAAATATAAAAAGAACAAGAAACATTGCTGCAAAGCCAGAACCAATGAAGAGTGTAAGCACTGATACATTATACCTACAGGTAAAACTGTGCCACTGTATAGAAAGTGATCTCATGGCTGGTATGATCTGTTAGAGGAAGGGAGATGAAGGCATGTGGATGGAAGTCATCTGTGCATAACAGATGTAAATTCCCTGCAAAGGCAACTTTTATTTATTACAGTGTATATCTCCCCTTGTGTTTCTGACAAGGAGCCAGTTTCATTGTTTTGATAGCATACAGCATTAATGTCAAGTCCCATCCATCCTCTGTGAAACATAGTGCTAAAACCATTTCCTTGGTGTAATCCAGTTTTAGTGTTTCACTGGGAGGCAGACAGACAGCACCTGAGGAGGTGATTTTGCTTTTCAGCTGATGAAGACAACTTCAAAACTGTGCTTGAGATCATCAGATGGAAGATAATCTAGACTTTAGACAGTCTTCTCTAAAACTCAGGATTATTTGGACTGATAGTCTTAATCACATCAGAGAGTGATATATGCTTCATTTAATTTGAATGACCCTAAGTCTGACTTTGAAAGATCTTTCAAGCATTGGTCACATTGTGTCTTTCAGGCCCTGGCAGACACTTGGTTTGTGTAAAGATCAAATCTGCCAGCATGTCAACTGTTTTTTCAGGCTTAGAAATAAAGACATCCAGCATAAAATTCCTCACATTTTCAGCTCTTAACTTCATTGTTCCTTTGACAATCACTATCAATGTAAAATAAGAATGAGATTTTGACAGATCAGGGACAGGCACAGAAATAACTGCAGACCTGACTGCAGGTAAGATTACTTATTTCTGTATAGCTTTTGGCTGCATTTTTTGAAGCAGTTTAATTTGTCAGTTTTGTTTACTTCACTGCATTTTTCCCATTAGGATCTTGCCACTAATATTTTGTTTCAGTGATCTGGTTCATCAGTATGGCATTAGTAGTTCCAAGTATGCAAATTTTAAATCCAATCTTAGTATTTTAGTGATGCTCATATTTCCTTTTTAACTTCCTTTTAGGTTGTGCAGAATTACCTTTTGTTAGACCAGTTGCTTTGATGGTAGGACTTCTTTTCTGGTGAAGCATTTGTGGAAATATTTGTAAATAATGGAACAGTTTGCATTTCTAATTTGTCTTTTCATATGTTAAAATGTATCATAATCAGAAAATACAGAATATGCAGCTAAGCATCAGAACATATTTTTAATTTAAGCTGCAACTCTCTATGTCAACCTAACCTAATTATTTGCTTTTTATAAGGGTATGGCATTCCATACATCAAATACAGTTCTATGCAATTGAAGTAACAGAAGATCTGTCTGCACAAACATCACAGTGAAGAATCACCAGAAGACTCTTGTCCTCAGATTGCCTAGAACTTTGGCTTTGGAGTCTTATCCAGAACAAAAGAGAATTCTATGGAAAATCCACTTATTCCCTGTAAGTGCAAGGAATGTTTCTCTATGTTTCTACTCAGACTGAGAAAGAAAGCCCTTACCTTTTGTACCTTTAAGATAGTTTTTCAGACTAGAATTCCCAAGGGGAAGGGAACAACTTCCAGTGTTGCTAAAAAAAAAGTATTTTACATCAAAAAAGCCTATAATTAAGATGTACATGTGAACATATCATTAGTCTTTGTCACTTCAGTTTTCTCACTTGGTTGAGTAGCTATAAATTATTTTTGTATTTGCTTGGCTCTATGTTAAAGTGATTTAATATCTATTCAAACAATGAAGACAAATGGTTTTGTTTTATGCCTAGAGTCTTCTTAAGGAGTGTCTCTAAACCCAGATTGTGGAAACACTTCCTTAAATATAGTGCAGTCATAAACTTTTTAAATAGTAGCATCTGGCTGATACCTATAAAATGAGACACAATCATATGTGGCAGGCAGATTTGCATGAAAACAGACATGCATGACAACAGACACAGCTATGGGCACAGTCTTCCTTGATTAATAAGCTGCAGTAGATACAATTGTGCAACAAGACAGGTCTGAAATGCAGTTAATGCTACTTATTGTGAAGCAGTCACATAGCTAGGTGTCTGTGACCTCTCTTTCTTTAAGTAGGTCTATTGGACAGTCACTGTTCCCACATGCACTACTATGAGAGACCAGGGACTTCTTCCTTTAATCCTGTGAGCCCTTATTCTTTCTTTGTTTCACTAATAAACTAAAGTAAGCCAGGATGATCTCCTGCCTAGGGTTTTGGAATACACATATACAAAATTATTACAGCTTTTGTCATATGCAAAGATGGTGCATCAGCATAACTCTACTGCTCTTCTGGCAGAGAATGTGATAATAATATGCCCTCAAAGGACCTTCTTTGCTTTTGAAGTAGCTAGAGGTCCAGGTGTAACAGTGTTTCTTCTAAGAACAGGGCAGACTGTCTGCTTCTCACAGTTTCCATACCCATCAGAAAATAACTTCAAAACAGATCATTAACCTTATCTAAATATACCCTAAAATATGACATTTAAGGGTCTAAATTTTCATTAAAAGTTACAGGAGGGTAATAAAAATTGAAATTAGACAGTACTATCAGTCTACCACATCTTTGCAAGAAAGTAATCTCAGGGTTGAGTAACCATGGGATGAGTATGTCAGAAAAAAAACCCTCATGTAGCCATGGGAAAAAATCCAGAGAATATCAGAACATTATTTTCCACTGCTTTACACTGTTGCCAAATGTCAAACATAGCATTAAGCATTCACATTGCCCAGCTGTAGACAACCATGTAAGCTATGGTTAAAAGAGAATCAGAGACTTAAAATTTCATGCCTTTAAAATCAGTGAAAAAATCCCATTCTCTTCAGCATTCCACTATCAAGATTTAAGATCTCTCAACAACAAGTTACAAAAACCCAGCTCAAAAGGAATCAATGGCTTTCATCAAATAAGAATACTCTTGGGCATTTAGTTTCTTATATTTAATCATTTTATGCCCCAGACTTGTTCACTAGTGGTCATAGATGTTAAGTGGATTTCATCTCAGGTAATGAGGTGTTTACTGTGTAGGTGTCTGCATCTGGACTGGTCACCTTAGTTTAGTTTATAGTCAATGAGGAAAAATAAGGAAAAGTGCCTGCTGACTTTGCTGGCTTCCTGGAAAGAGAAGTCAAATGAAACCCCACATTTGGTAGCTGAATCCTCACCTCTGAGACTTTGGTATGAAAGCACAGGGGTTCTTACTGTTCCATGAATGCCTTCATAGTAAAATAAAAGACCTAGAAAAACACCTGTTCAAAGGCAGTGTGTGAAAGAGGGGAACCTGTAATTCCAGCTAACACAGAAAATGTGTATCTTAAGTCAGAAAACAAGCAGGATAAAAGATGAAATGTTATCTTGAAAAAGTGAGCTGATGCATATGGCAGAGAGCAGCAATCAACCCCAACATCTGTGATCACACTCAGATACTGTAAATACCTGCAGACTGTTTTAGCCTTATTAATGTTGTACAATCATCAATCATCAGAAGTGTCAGCTTGTGAAAGAAGAGTGGACAAAATACAGGAATGAAATCTATCAACATGGAAGGCAGAGGTTTAAAGCAGCCTACAGTGACAACAACAGCAAATACTGTCTTCTCCTTGACCTGCTACTGATAGGAGTTGTACTCCTCTCTTTTTAGCTGTTTGGGAAGCACATAATTTCTGGAGTCCACATCATCATTTTTGCCTTTTTTTCTATCTGTCAGTATTTGCAGCTGTGTTACAAGAAGCACTTGAATTGCCCATTAAGAACTTTTTATTTATTTATTCACTTATTTACTCTGCAAAGCATACTCATGCATGCATCATCCATCATCTTCTATGAGCTTGAGTCAGCTATGGTTCCTGAGCTGAACTGCTGACTCATGCTGACATCTAACACATGGATTGCATTACTGCTAAGTATTCTCACTGATGTTATTGTGTCATAGGCACAGACTGAAGTAAGAGTGCTTGTACCTTAAGTTGAAAGCTGAATCACTGATGAAATATATAGACATTTTGTCTGCAATTTTTTTAAAAGGCCTCTGGTCAGAGGAGATACAAAAGCAGTTGTTATGTGACTTATTGTGACAAGTTACTTTATCCATTTTAAAAATGAGTCAGAAGGAGCAAAAGCATGAGTTCACCTGACCATATCAGCTGGACTCTGTAAAAGCTCCAGGTCTTGCAACATATATGGGATTGCTTGTACAGAATAAAAACAAGAGATGCCTTGACCTGATTATTTCTGCTCTAAACTTTTCCAGCTCTATTATACAGCTCTGAATTCCCATAACACCAGTGATATGTGGTGTCAACAACAGGGTTACATCCTAAAATGAAACTTGAGGGGTTGTAGAAACCTTAAATGAATGAAATAAAGGAGCCAGGTGTCCTGGCAGACAACAGGGTGAACACAAGGCAGCTGCTGAAGGTCTAGTAAATCTCACAATAAACTTTTTACATAACCAGCCAGGCTTATCAATAACAGTAAACCAAAAATTTGGGGAAGTGATTTTTCCCTGAACTTTTGCATCCCACAATACAAGGCAAGCTTGAGCTGATCATTGTGATGATTAGGGGGTGGAGCAAACAATACATTGTCTGAGGCTGAAGGAAATTGGTTTCTTTAGCCTTGATAAAAGAAGGCTCAGGGAGACCTTATTGCAGACTTTCTTTGGGGGTGGGGAGATGATTGCAGAGGAGACAGAGCCAGACTTTGCCCAGTAGTGCATGGAGAATGGTAAGTTGTCCTTAATGATCTCCAGGGATCCCTTCCAAACACTCTTTCCTTTTAAGATGTTTTGCTGCCTGTTAGTCCTGGAAGTAAAGAACTCTTCCTCTGGCAGCTGTGTCTATTAATATTTACATAAGGACCTGCAGGAGTTCTTGGTCAGCTACCTTCAGCAACAGGCTGCTGGAATCAGTCACTTAGACCACTGGTGACTAGAATATGTTGGAACAGACAAATGCAATATAATGCAAATTAGGGAAAATTATGAAAATTACATTCTGAATTTGTTTCAGGGAAATAAATCATGTGCATCAGTGTAGCAATTCACTGAGAACATCTGTTCAATAGAAACTAAAAGCAACTGAGATTTTTAACTGTTTTAGGAAGAAATAGAGACCCATTGAGAGTCTGACCCTGAGGCACAGCTTCTTCTATGGACCTGGTCTTCAACTGTTTTATTTATTCTGGCTGTCACAAGTTTAACTGAGTTAAGAAGTATTTTTAAGCGTAGTTTTCTGTCTGGAGGATTCCTAATATTTTAATGAACTCAGTGCATAACCCCACTCAGTTTATGATGGTCTGAATATCAGAACTGAGAGTTATTAGCTACCTTGATGATGGAATGGGGTTTGTTCCAAATGTCAAATGTACATATTCTGCCTTTTCATCACATTTATCTGTATATGCAATATACAGATAAAAACCCTGCATTTCACAAATTGTTAGACATATTTGCTGTAGGAGGGTAGCTTTTTGCTTCCAGATCCCTTTCCATTTAGAATTGCTAATTAATTACCTCATAGTTTAAGGTAATATGCCATAGATTGCAAATTATTCCAGAGTAGTTATAAGATAGAAGATAGATGAAGAGTGAAAAATAGGTGCCTTACTTTTGATTGGATGCAGTTCTATAAATGAAGAGAAGATAATGATTGCTGAAGAAGGATTGCTCTCTGGATAGAGATCTTTATCTCAATATGTAAGTGCACCCAGTATGCTTGAAATTTTATCATTAAAGCACAGATATCATCTCTTTAGAAAATTTAATGGTGAAACAAGAACAATATGTCAGTGAAAGGGTAGGACACGAGCAGACACATGAGGATTGCATTGAAAATTGTGCCCAAGATGTCCTTCATACTGTTTAAAATTTGGGCACTGTGGAGGAAGCAGAGGTCTGGATTATATAGTCAGTTTGCATCCCAGTCTTGAAGATGAACTATGTCTAGGTTAGGGGGTTTAAATTCATTTTGTTATGCTTTCTGTGGTTTGCACATATTGTTTTAAACATTTAAATGCATGGTATGCCTAATAATATGGATTAAAGCTAGGGCAAACTATACTTTCCTCCAAGTCAAGAAAAGGCTTAAACTTCTGATGTGCAAAATCCTTTTGCATCTAATAATTACAATGAGAATTAGGTCTTTTAAAAGTATCATGTGTATAGGGCCAGAGAGAATTTGCCAATTTTTGAATGTCATTGCCTTAACTGCAATGACTCCCCAAAGCCTTGTTGGGAAATTTCCCTGAAAAAGACAGCCTATCAAGTTCTCCCATGCACAAGCTCAAAGACAAGTTCTCTTTGAAAATAGAGAGGATAAGCAAGAACTTTAAAACTTCCTTGAATCTTTTTAGTCACCTCTAGACTTAGCCAGCATCATTTAAATAGCACAAAGCAAAAAAAGTGGGTTTAGTGACAGCTTTGACAATAGCCCATGGTAGCATGGATGGAAATGGGTAGAATTAAGGCTATTCCCTAACAAGGGAACCTTGGAACACAATTTTAGAAAGCAAGTGCATGAATTCTAGACACTCTAAAGAGCTTAATGAAAGTAATGAGTTTTTCCTAATATGTGCAAAAATTACTTAATGTGTCATTATGTCTACTTATAGAGTCATTTTTTTCATATTAAGAAATAAAAATATTGTAGGAGAGCTCTTGACATGAGGGACAGACATTAATACAAGGCAATACAGTAAGGTGAGCCTTCTCCTTTCTGCTGGAAAGACTGGAGTTTGGCTAGAAAAAAGAAATGTCACTTTGTATCTTACACCATCAGACAAGTAATGTGATTTAAACCTAAATTAAATTTTAAGCTTCAGAACATGTAATAGGATAACATTTGAGATTATGACATCTAAAATGGGGATGTGTTCATGGTGGTATCTTTTAGGTCCTGTGAAGGCTCATAAAATAGGGATGTGGGACTTGGTGTAACTTCCTAAACAAAGTTTTTCTGGAGTCTTTTTAGGTGCTTTACAATATCTTACAAAGCTTTTAGCTGCCACTCCAGTCTTGTTTCAGATCTACTAGCCACATAGGAACATCTCAGAAAACTTCAAGCAGCTGAATTTGAAGCCAGGAGGGAGGCTAAGGTGGGCAGATGGAGCACAGGTACCAGTCTGAACTCCCCAAAGTAAGCCATAGCAAAGGATGTACAGAAAATTCATATCTTTTTGAAGTGGCAGATGGGGCCTTAGAAAAATATCTTAGGATGTTCATACTGAATCTTTTGTATGGGAACTTGATTAAATTCCTCAGTGCTTATGCAAGCTATTGATTTATGCAAGATACAGATACTAAAAACATTACAATCTTATTCCTCTTAAAGGTGAAATGATTGTTTAAAGATATATTCTCCATGTGGACAAGTATTCCCTCTTCAGTATGCTGACAAGTATATGCTAATTTTTTATTTTTATTTTTCACCAAATCTGAAACAGATAATTTTCTCAAAATATATATTAATTCTGACTGAAAATGAGAGGGGAAAGGAAGAACATTTGAGAAATATTTATAACTTCCACATAAATATCAAGAATTTTCAGTTTGTTTTAAGCTTTGGTTACAGTTTCACGAAGTTTGAGGATATTTCCTCAATTAAAGCAGCCATTGGTGAGACATTTCTTGAAGTTTGTTTATTCAGTTTGGATGGCATAGTAAATTATTTTGACCCAATAAAATAACAGAGAAACTTTTGCCTTCACCATAACACTTTTTTGAGCAACAAATATTATCATGCTCGCTCTTCATTGAAACTGTTTCAAGAACTCTTACCTAGCATATATTACAGCTGTTGGAAGTTCTCCTAATATATTACTAGACAATACTTTCTCTTTTCCCATCCTTTCTCTAAATGACTGAAAAACTCTCTAAGTGGCAGTCACCAAGTGTTCAAGATAAATTATCATTCACATACTTGATAAAGTAGTCTCACTAGGAACTGATCCAGCAGAATTCATCCTTCTGTTTGGCATATTTGTCTCTATCAGATCCATGCTTTGCTTACTCAAGAATTTATTTGAAAATTCAGTGATTACAGCGAAAAGGCTTCACAATAGCTTCTGAAGACTGATTGAGAAACAGTGGAATGGAACAAATGGAACATATTATTGCTCAAAATCATTGTATATTGTTGCTCAAAATTAGAAACCACTTACAATGGAAAAGATAATTAAAGACAATTATTCAGCTAGGTTACAAGCAGATCATACTTGCTTCCCAGAATATCACTATGTCTACAGTTTTCTCCATTTTTTTTTTCCTCTCTATTCTTTCCATCTGCTGATTGGTCATACTAGAAACAGCACATAATAGGAATTAATTACTGATTTTTAAATCCTCTACGTTTTTAATTTCCATTATATTAATTTAGTGAACATGTACTATTTTTCCATGGATTTAAGAGTGGATGATTATTGCAATACAACATAAGTTTTTTTGTTCGGTTGGTTTGCTTTTTCAATAGTGTCTTCAAAGTAATTTATATACCATGATTATTTATGTCTTACATAAGTTAGCTAATTAAAAAACATTAAAGGAGTCACAATTCTTTTTTTTTTTTTTTTTTTGACAGCTTGTCTTTCTTTTGAGATATCTGTGAGCCCTACAGAGACATGTGAAGAAAGTAATCATGAAGTTGATGCTATGGTTTATTTGTCCCAGTAAATAACAGAATGAATACTAAGACTAAATCGTTCTGTTCCTCTGAGAACACTATGCCATCCTGGGATGGTAAATAAGAAATTAAGGAAAATTAAACTATCTCTTAACTACCATTTATACTACTATTTATTCACATAACATGGTTGTATATAGCCATTTTTAATAGTAATAAGTTAAACTGATCAATTTTTTCCCAGAATTTGGGTATTCAGAACAGTTTCAAAACAAGCTGCAAGATTCATTTTAATGTTCAGAGCAGCATGTATGTTCTCTAAAATGAAAATAAGAAGAAAGATGTTGGTTTAAATGAGCAAAGTGAGTGAAAAACACATTAGAATGTAATTTGTGGAGATAATCCCTTACCACATTTGGGCAAAACAGATTCCATTGGATTTTTTTATTACCAATACATGTATAATCTCATAGTTGGTTTCTGGCAAATATAAATATACATCCTTGAAGAATTATAGGCAGTTTCTTGAAGACCACATTCCATAGCAACAATTGTCTTAGATTACTAAAAGCAGGATTTATCTTGTTTTATGTGCTTTATTTTTTGTGAGCATATCAGTTGTATATGATGAAACTTTGAGGTAATAAACAACCCTTTCTGGAGAGCTTGGAGAGACAGACGACAGCAGATCTGAAGAAATGCATCCTGGCACCTAACTAAATTGACTGCTGAAACATAATACTGTTGCCAGCTTGTATTTGTTAGATGTAGCAAGAATGAGGCCTAAAATATGTTTGTGAGAAAGACAAGAAGTTGGCCAAAAAAAAAGTGGAAGGCTTTGTGAACAAAATTATGTGTAAATCAAGGAGTTTTGTCATTGCATTTGTAACACTTTCATAATCAAATCATTCTGAAATAAACAAACAGTACAGAAGTTGCATCATCAGAGGTCTATGATGATTGTATTCCTGGATTCTTATGGAACAATAAGACAACACATGTTCCTGAAAGTTAAGATTCCTGACAGCTCATTTATCTCTTGCAGAAGCTAATTCTGTATCTTTCTGTGAGGGTAGAGCTGCCCAGAGAGAAGATTCTCACTTTATTTGTGAGAGGGGTTCATTGTCTGTTGGCACCATGATGTGAAGCAAGGCTAAACCCAGAAAAGATGTACCTATTTCCCTTCAGTCAGATTAAAATTCAGATAAGATCCAAGCTCTCTAGAACCAGAATAATTACAATATGATTATTTCAGTGGATTTGTCCTCATACTTTCTGTCAGAAAACATAATTTCAAAGGTCAGTACAACAGCCAGGAGCAGAGTACACAGTATAAATGAACACTTTCTGAAAAGTAAAAATCCTCTGAGCCATTCAGTAAGTAGAAAGTTTTCATGCTATAGTAGTGAAGGAAGGATGGCTTCATACCTACAAAGATCTCATGGTTGTGAGGGCAAAGCATGGAGTCTAGTGGGCAACAGTACATTGCAAGATACTGTAAACAGAATTAACACAAATTTTTGAAAATGAGATGAAAGATGAAAAAGTCCAACACACATTTCAGGCTTTATCCAAACCTTGATACACCTCTAGGGTTTAGGGAGTTCTCCAAACACTGTTCGTAACACAGACGTATAGCAGAAAGAAGCCCAGAACAGACACTCTTTGGTCACCCAGACACACAATAATTCAGTATTTCAGGGTAATGAAAGTGTCTCCAAGATAGAAATTACAGGAACAGTAGAGAAAAGCAGTACTTCCAACTTCAAGATGAGTTTTGGCCAACTAAAAGATCATCCGCTGAAAGTGTAATAGACAACAGGCCTATTTCAACATAGGTCAGTCAAGCTTCCTCTCTTGTACTGCTATTCAGCACAGTTTCCATGATCCTGCAGGATAAGAAAAACAGCAAAAAAAAAAAAATCTTTCATTAACCTGGTCTACTGTAAGGTAAACCTTCTGCATTCCAGATTTATGTTTTTTTAGTTTCCCATCATTATATGTTACAGCTGGAAGGTCTAACTGATTTATTATCCTGTTGCTGTGAACTAGGACAACTCTATTTTTCTCAGTTCAGGGCAATCCATTACGGGTCCTGAATAAAAGTAAAAGCTTTGTACATCCACATTATGGGAAGGAAGATATTCAAACAAACAAACACAAAAAGTGGGTTTTAAAACTGTAGTCTTTACCCTCAATAAAATATGGAGACAGTGCCCTCATATAAAAAAGCTTTATCTTACCTTAATACTTTGATGGAGGACAGATATTCATATGGGGAACAGTGTTATGCTTTTTATCTAATGAAACTTGTCTTTTTGCTAGATATAAAGGATGAGCAACACAACAATAGATGAAATCATCTACACTTTTTAGGCTAGAAAACAATATATTTTTTTTATTTCAAAATGTCTTCAACCACTTTAATTAAATAGGCAGGTCGTTCCTGTTGACATGGACTCATAGAATCATCTAGGTTGGAAAAGACCTTTAAGATCATGAAGTCTAATATGTGAAAACTAAACTAGGTTTTGAAATAAACTGCTAGTTTTTCCTCCTTCCATTATAACAGTATTTAAGATCCCTAGATAATAGGATCAGGTATGATAAATATCAATATCAAATATTTTGCTCCATCTTCTTCTACATTTTGTTAGAATTTTATACTGTTGAATTATGAGATTTTTGTTGTGACATCTGATTTAACTTCCATAGGCCTATGGAACTAAACATGGCAGGATTTCCTTCTAATGTCTTAAACATCCAAGGGCATTTCAACCTGCAAAATACTAAAAATACAGTTTTCCTAATTGGTATATGTTGATAAATAAATTGTTACTGACATAACCAATTACCCTTTTTCCTAAGCATTATCCCTTTTTGTTTGATATTTGGGAATAATACATCCCAGTAATGTACTGATGCTGATTTGTATGGAGAATTGCTAT
This sequence comes from Galbula dea, assembly GCA_013399015.1. Taxonomy (NCBI): domain Eukaryota; kingdom Metazoa; phylum Chordata; class Aves; order Piciformes; family Galbulidae; genus Galbula; species Galbula dea. The sequence goes on along the minus strand of VWZX01009063.1, from coordinate 637,498 downwards.
GTAAATTATAAAGATATTTTACAGATACAGAACTTTTAAGACCCCTTTATAGTCATAAATACTGTTGAGCAAGCTTTCACAAACTTTATCTATGTAAACAATGCTCTGACTGGCATTTAATATTCCAGCATTCTCATTCTTTGTTTGTCTATTTTAGCGATTTCTCTATCACTTTTATGAGATTGTCTGTTTTTTCAGTGGGCAAAATACAGCAGGAGAAAATTGATCATTGTTAAATGTATGAGATGCCTTGGGCATAACATCAGGAATACTTTACAGACTGAAGCTATATTTGTTTGTACTTTATTTGCAGGAGGAATGAACTTTCCCATCATAAGTACTTATTTACTGATTTTAGTTTCCATTTTTAAAAAAAATGTATAAGAAGTTCAGAGGGTCTCAGTCACATATTACAAACCAACCTCAAATGCAATAGCTTCTCTTAAACTCTGAAAGAAAAGAAAATATGAAACATGCAGTTCTCTGTGCTCATATCCTTGCCCTCAGTATGGTCTGGGTAGCACGTGCACAAGTTTAGCACATTCTGTGCATTTTGGACTTAAGGACAGAATTATGGGTTGTCCTACGAATAATTTCAGGCATGGTATCTATGAGAAGCTCCTAGAAGCTTCCCCCAAATCTGATCTTGGAGCCAATGTCAGCCAGATTCCCCTGCAGCTTAGTGTGAAGACCATGATGAAACAGGCTGTCCACCTGTAGCCCATTGAGGTTAACAATGGAGCCAATACCCACCTGTAGCCCATGGAGGTTAATAGTGGAACCAATACCCACTTGCAGCCCATGGAGTATCCTACAATGGAGCAGGTGGATATGCCTGAAGGAGGCTATGACTCTGTAGGAAGCCCATACTGCAGTAGACTCTTGGCAGGACCTGTGGACTCGTGGAGAGAGGAGCCTGTGCTGGATCAGGTTTGCTGGTAGGACTTGTGGCCCCACAGGGCACCCACACTGGAGCAGGGGAAGAGTGTGAGGAGGAGTCCTCCTGAAGAGGAAGGAATGGCAGAAAAGTGGTTAACTGACTAGAACTGCCATTCCCCCTCCTTTTTGCACTATTGGAGGGGAGGAGGTGGAGAATGTGGGGGTAAAGCTAAACAAAAGGAGGGAGGAGTGGAGGAAGGTATTTTTTTTCTCTTTACCTTACTCTGGTTTTGACTGGCAATAAATCAAACTAAGTGCAGTCTGTTTTGCTTGTGACAATAATTGCTGAGTGATCTCCAATGTCCTTATCTCAACCCATAAACCTTTTGCTATATTTTCCCTCCTCTTTCCAACTGAGAGGGCAGTAACAGAGTGGCTTTGGTTGGCACTTATCACACTAATAGATAGGAATTGATCCAGTTGGTATGAAAGAGGCAGCAAACTTTTGATCCATGGGACTTACTCAAGAGATACTAATTGCATATTAAAACAGCCAAACTTTTGCATGCCATCAGTGATTTTCAGGAACTTGTATTTCTCAATCTTTGTTTCTTCTCCAAACCTTTCTCGTTAGTACCATGACACTGTTACATTGGAAGACAGTGAAAGAGGCAGAAATATGCTTTTAGAAGTTTTATAGTTCATGGAGCAGTAACTTCAAGCTCATGAAAATGTGCAGACATAGTATTCCCTTTGTACCAAAGCTTTAGTACAGAGGAAGAATAAATGATCCAGATAAACTTGATAAGCAGTCCAAGTTCATGTGAGAAAAATATTGCATTTGGATAAATATCACAGTCATGCTACTCCTCCTGTCACCTTTTCTGCTGCTCTTAACCCAAGGCACACCTGGAGACATCTCTGCTGATATACCTCTGCTATATTCACCAAAGAGTTTTGCTAATTTATTCAGACTGCTGAGGCCTGATGATTAGAAAAATCTGATGCTATATTGTTTGACAAAAACTCTACTGTAATACCTTTTCCTTAGGATAGAAGTGAAAATACCTCAGTGGTTCAGGACAAAGGCCAAGTAGATCTGATTGTGAAAAGGAAAAAACAAATAATGAGCTTGTTATTTCTCTACTTGTGCTAGTCTATGTCAGTGAGTCTTGTAGTTAAGCAACCTTAAAGTTAACTAACATTTTTGCATGAAGATTTTGTACAAAATATAAACCAGCCAACAGTAAATTGTAACATAATAGAAGCAGGATATTGAATTGATTTACTGTATCCAAGATGAATTTGGTAACAATATGAGATTTAAGGCTAGCCAGTTTTTTGTCTCAGTGCTGTAATACGATTGCTTCTTCAGTAATAAATTAATTTTTTACTGTGCCATGACAATTTTTTAATGATGAATAAAATTCCTTTCTTTTTATGTCCTTCCTTCTTCAGATGTCAGCCTACAGCATTCAGTTATCAGGAACAGCATGAAGTATTCTCATTGATTTAGAAATATGATATACACATGTATAATTACATATGTATATATGATGTCATTGCCCAAGAGTACAGTACAGGTATTTATCATGTTTATTGGTTAAAAGCAACAGTAATTACAATTTAAAGACCAAGGAAAGTAATTCCTGTTTGAGTAAAATCAACTTTCTCTGTTCCACTAACCTATTCCAGTCTCTCTGATTAACCACAAGTTCACTAAATTAACTAGAATAGTTTAGAGACTGCAGAGTTGTTTTTGTCCCATCACCTCCAGTTCTCCTGAATACAATTATTGAAGAACTGACTTCTCAGATTATTTAAGTTTTTTAATAGATTTTCTTTTCTTTATTGTATGTATACAGGCTGATGATTTAAATAATGTGAAAGCCATTGAAGGTAGTTGAAAGTTAAAATTAAACCACAATGAAAGGAAACCCCATAACAGGACCCATGAGGTAATATTCACATAAATACCAAATTAACAATTTTACTGGAATAAATAGGAGATGAATTTAAATTGATGAGGCCATTAATGTTTTACTGAGAATTGTATGACTCTGGCATACTTTCATCTTAATACTTCTGAGGTTTAACTAACCAAGAAGACCATGAGAAAGTACTGAGTACAACAGGAAAAACTGCTGGACATAACAAATATGCAGCAGGTGTTAGAACAACTGTCCCTGCTGGGCCAGAGGCTTCGACCCAGATGGAGGTTCAGATGGTGGATGCAGCTCTGCAAGTCCCAGGCTGCAGGGAGTGCCTGTAGCTTCTCTTTAGTGCTGGGAGATATGGCCCTCTGTCCTACAGGAAGTGTGCTACCTTGGAAGAGCTGTGTTGTTAAGTGGAGGAATTACAGGAATAAGTGAGCAGGCTGCACAGCATCATCAGAGAAAGGGAGATATAGACAGGATCTTCTCAGAGACACAAGAGCTTGAAGAGCCCTGGACTCCAGCTGCAGTGGAGACACTGGCCATGTCTATCCCCAGTATAACAGTAATGCAACCTGGGAGGAAAGTTAAGAATGGAAGCTGCTGACTTCTGGTATCAAGAGGTCTCCTACTGCATATAAAGGCTTAAAAGTGTAAAAACTGTAGGAGTCTTATGTGTTTTAAAGCCAAGCATTTAGGCCACCTCACCCTAAACCATGCAAGGTCACTAGAAGGAAGCAGAATATAGATAGTACCATGAGAAAGACTGGATTTCACTAATGTTTAAAGGGGAGCTGTGTAAGAGACAGCCAGACTCCCCAGATTCTGCAGGGGAGTACTGGGGCCTTTTCAGGAGCAGTCTTGCAAGGCCAGCAGTGCCTTGGTGACCATATCAGTAATATTACTTAAGGCTGATGTAGTATGACACCTAAGTAGCAGTACCAGAAGTACCAAATTTAGGTGAGGAGGTAGCAAATTCTTTGATGAGGACACAATTAGAGGTGGGTTGCTTATCTGGATGGAACAGGCTTCATGGAGAAGGACCTTAGTAGACAAACAAGGATGAAGTGAGTCTAAACTGTATTTCATGCTCTCCTGCAGTCAGGGAATCAAAAAAATCACAGAAACATACAAAAAAGTATTTTGGTTGGAAGAAGGCCTTTAAGATCATCAAGTCTAACCATTAACACTTATTTCAGAGAATCTAAAGGACTGAAATAGTCTGTGAGTTCCTTCATTTAGACAGTTTTAGTTTGCTTAAAAGATTTTAGTACTCATTAGTTTAGAAATGAAATTGTTGCCGTATTTGCCTTCTGAAGTAATTCATGTGGGAGGTGGATGATTCAATTTTCGGTCTCGTCTCGATGTCTAAATTAAAATGTCTCAAATTCATATGTAAATGGTACTCTCCATGGAAAACAGTGATTTATAATCAATGTAGAATTTATCTCTCATATTAAAAGATTTATTTTCAAGGTTCATGGAAAGTACAAGATTTTCTGTTGCTATTAGGAACTTTTTCATGTTGCTCACAAGAGTCTGTTTAATCACTATCTATTTGAAGATTGCTTTCCTGTTTTCTTTAAACCAAAACCATTCCCTTTAAAAGAGCAATAAAACTTTAGGATGTAGCTACCCATAGCTTACAGACATAACCATACTGCTTTCTGATAGTTAAAAAAAAATCACAAAGATGAATTTAGAATTCTACATCTTTAAAAAAATAACTTATGTGTATTTTGGAGCTTAAAGTCAAACTTCTCAGAGCTTGCTGTATTTTCACAGTGACTATCTTGGACAGTCATCTACCTATCCTTAAAGCAGACTTGTTTCAGAAGAAAGAGGAAAATTTAAAATGACAGGTTTTTTGTTCATCTATCAAAGGCATATCTTCTAAATACTGCTGAAAGAATCATAACCTAAGTCACTGATATGTATGTACAGTGAAAAGCAGTATACCAGCTCTGTACCTATCATTTTATATAAAAATGTGAGCATTTACCTATTTACCAAGAAGTAACAGTTATTTAACTCTACACAGCAATAGATTTTCACATTCTAAATGAGCTATTTATATAACTTCCTGTATATATTTTACATTTAGCTACATCTCATTTTCCAACACAGTTTAAAAGGATGAAAAGACTTTTTTCTTATTTAATTTTATTTCTGCAAAAATAAACATAAGTATGTATCTGTATACAGGGGTTTATAAACTCTTGTATGTAGAATTTCTCCATGGACTCTGTTGTTTCACTGCTTGGTGAACAGACCTCCCCAAATACTGCCAAAATGAAACATCCAGACTTCCATGGGCCTTGATCTATCCAGTGTCAGAATCTGTATTATTATGTTTTAGTCATTTGTTCTCATATGAAAGGTTATTTTAATGATGGAAGGTGAGAAGAGTTTCATCTTTTATCTTGATTATAGTTTCATCCAGAGCTAGGCAACAGCAAAATGCTTGATGAAAATTAATGATTATCTGTCCTTTTTTTAGAATTGATCTAATTACAAGTTTTATAAATAATGGATTAGTAATTCATTAGGTACCAGGCTGGTAAAGTCAGCCCATTAGTGTACCTTCTGTTATGGTTATAGAAGCTTGCCATACAGAGTGATTCAACTTACAGAAATATATCCTATATTGTAGCAGCACTCTCTAGAACCACAATGAGCAAGGTAGGGTCCATTTGGCATTTCCCCTATAGATAATGTTTTTCATCTTCTAATTCCTCAGCTGTTTCATGAAACTCTTTGCACCAAACTTGGTACAAAAATTTAACATTCAATCTCTTCTCATTCTCCCTTTCTCTTGCAACAGCCAAAATTGACAAAATGTGGAATTTAAAAGAAATTTGTTTTCTTTGCAATGCTTTTGAAGAAGACTTAGCTGGGTGGGGAATGAGTATGCATACACTGATCTACCCAAGGTTAGCATAACCATTTATGTGAAATGAAATAAAGAAACTTTTTAATTAGTATATCATGTCATTTAAAACTTTTCTACCAGATGTGCAGTTGTTGCATTTTTACATCTCATTATTGCAAGTCCAATCTTCACTATGATACCTTTGTTACAAATAACAATGTTACTTATATTGTATGCTTATAGTCCATGGCATTTCACATCAGCTAAGTATAGAAGATTCAGCTTTTTTCTTGTCTTTTTTTTTTTTTTTTATGTCACATAAAATATTCAATGCAAGAAACATGGTGTTTTTGGAAAGATGTTTTTATGACTTACTTTAAAAAAGGAAGAACAAGATGCCAGGAAATGGAAAAGAAAAAAAGTTATTGCTCTCAGATAAAACTGCAAGTGATATAGCTGAAAGATATAACTTTCAGTACATTACTAGATACAGTTTTTTAAATGACTGGCTGGTTTCTCCCAGAAGTTTGGTAGGAAGTTACCTTAGAAATGGCTCAGAAAAATACTTTTGCTTTTAAGTAAATTGAAGTAAATTTACTAACTGGTTCAATGCAAATGTCTTAAAGGGATCATTTTCAACTTCAGTCTTTACAGAGCTGGATATCATTTTACCTGTCAGTCATGGTTCAAAATTTTGCTTATATTATCCTAATATTTTCAAGTGTGTCTTAAAAATGAATACATTATATTCTTGCTAGGGATAAATTTGAATTTATAGCTATCCAAACAAATAAAGTTCAGATTGTTAATTAAACTCAACCTTCTAACTCAAAGTCATTTTGGATTACCATTAATTACATGAATAAACAGAGATTCTTTCTATTTATGAGCTATTGTTCACATCAAATCAAGGAGACTTAATCCATCTTCAATTAGGAAACCATCTGTAACAACATTTTTTTTCCTTCAAAAAGATTTTGATTTACTCCAAAAGTTTCCTACAATATTCTGAGCCACAGCTGAAGCAGAAATGGGGAGAAATGAAATGTAGCAAAATTCTCACTTTGGAGGAAGAGAAGCATATTATAATATTTTCACCACAGCAGTACTCCTGTAGCTGTTTAAATTCTGCTGTCATTCAGGAGTTTGAAAGCCCATCCAAGTAGCCAAGCTTATCCAGCAGAAATAAGGCTTAGTTTGGGGATGTATAAAAGAGGTCTCTTCAGGATACTTGAAGAAGCAGAGCAAACAGTCAGAAGCATTAGCTTATTCTTCTCAGTATAAAGCAAGTCAGTGTCAGATGGAAGTTTAACTCACTGAAAATAGACTAAGGACCTTATGGGCTTTAGATATGTTCATTTTTCAGAGTATGGGGAGATGTGATTTGAACTTTATGTATACGTTGACAAACAAGATTAAAACTATAGACATAAACAACTTCTTTGCTTTTGTATTCACACCTAAAGCTGGTGAGAAACCAACATTGTGTCAGGATTTAATCTGACAGTTGCTAAAACAGATGATGACTCCTTACAGAGGTCCAGTTATTTTGAGGAATAAATGAACAAATGGTACAGTACACAGTTGAGAGACAACACACCAAAAAATAAGGTACAGGATTTAAAAGCCATAGTTTTACATTTAAAAAAATGTATGTATTTCAGAAGCTACATTATCTTTTTTTTTTCCCCTTTCCCTTTTTTAGTGAAGAAGATATGTGTATTAACTTACAGCTAAATAAAACAGGATAGTTAAGTGTAAAGCCAAAGAGAGCAACAGAAATACATTTTCCTTAGGAAGTATTCTTGTACTTTGGGGTGTTTTGGATGCTTTTGTAATGAGTATTACCTATTCTCCCAGATACATAATTAACCATTGTAAAATCAAAGTAAATATATGTTATGACCCCAAGGGAAAGTATTTGTCCAACAATGATGTGAATTGCTTTCAAATACGTGAAAATTCTAGCTGCAATTTTACACTTATTGACAATCAAATTTCCCCAGCAGTGTTCTGTGATGGACTGTTTATGAGCTCTGTGGATTTTAACAGTTGGTATAGTAATAAAATATTTAACACTAACTGCTACATACAAATGACCACAAACTTACATCTATACTCCAGCTTTTAACTAATTTTCAAGGAATTTGGGCTGCTACAAAAAAAAGAGTTTATACAATGAAAATAACAAATTGTTGACCTATTTATTCCTGGTTTTGTTCTAGCAACTTTGATAAATTCAGTAAGATTACATATCTCAGGCTTTGTGACTAAATGTAGCCATCTCCAGCACTTTCTGTTTCAGTTCCAGTCATTCACCAAAGAGAAAATGAGTGGAGAATTTGACTTTGACAATTACTAACCACATCAATTGACCAAGGTAAGAATATTAACAATTCAATAAAAAAATGATCAAAACTCAGATACCACCTCAGATTCTTGAGGTGAGAGGTGCCTCTGGTACCCAAATACCTCACAGAGTGCATGCTCTGATATGTGCCTTTGGACAGATTTGATGATGAAAACCACGTGTATGGACAAAAATAGGAAACACTTTATGTACATAGATCTCTTTCCTTGCACTGATGTGTCAACCAGATGATAAATTTTGCATGCAATTCTTTGGTGCATGTTGACCAAACTGATGAGAGTAGAAGGCATCATGTATTTCCCTATCTCTGTATTTGAAGTAATTTTTTAGCCACTCTGTAAACTAAGAATCCCAAAGAGAAAGATTTCAGAGATGTTCTGCAGGTAAGTACTTCTTCCCCAATGCAGACTTACATGAGCATCCTGAGTAGGAATTAAATATTTGCATTCATCAGTATTCAGCTTTAGGATTCCTCCTATGTGACAAGGAGAATTAGAAGTGATTCTGTAGGCATCTCCCTTGCTGCAGTGATGCAAACAGCTGGGGAACTGGGAACAGGAAGCTGGGAACTGGGCTGCTGCCTCTTATGCTAGTAAATAGAGTTTTGGAGGTTTGCTTGAAAAATGAATGCTCCTTCCAGATGCTTGGATTGATTAAATGCCATAGGTTCTCCTGGAAATAAAGGATATTTAGGGTTCTTGATGAAAATGAGAGGAAAGTTAACTAGCATATTCTGAAATATTGTTTGCCTATTTTTGTAGCTAGGTTTTCATTCACATCAGGATATCTGAATGTTTCAAGAATCCAGATGGGAACCACTGGCTGTTTTGTTGTCTGCTGCTTCTCTGCTGCAATCTGCAATTAATTTGGTGGAACAACTGAAGTAAGAAGAAGATAATTCCACACAGGAGGACTTAGTGAGAGCAGGACTCTCTTACGAATCTTTGACTCTGTACAATGTCACAGTCAATTCAAAACAAGCCAAGCAAACAAATATTTCATGCAAAATCCCAAATATGCTTGTAGTTCAGCTTTTTGAGAACAAAAGACTGAAAGATGTTTTCTGACACTTTTGCAAAATCACCTCACAGTAGAAATATTTCCTAAGTTATATTTTCAGTCATCTAATTCCTTAGGGTTAGATATTCATATGTTACAAACTTCCTATACTTTGACTGGAATTTCATGTGTTATTAGTATCAGCTAGTTTTCAAAAATTAACTTTCCATTTTTTCTGTCTGATATAAAATGCTGCAAAAATTGCTGAATGCAACAGAAACATGAGTTATACTGTACAATTTTACATGCTTGGAATGTTGTTGGCTATTATACCCTTTCTTACAAGAGCCTTTGAAATGAAAGATTCACCTTGTCACGAACCCTCTCTATTGAGGCAACGTTTACACAGCACTATCACCAAATTCAGCTTCAAAAGAAGACAGAAAAATCAATTCACACTTTACACTTCAGTTAACAAATTCAGAGCTTTACCTCTCTTGAAATGTCAAGGAATAAAAATTAAATTTCGTGTAATAAAATATATTGAGGAAAAAAAATTAATATCTCCTGACAGTAAGTTTTCTGACTCTTCTGGGTACTCCTTTTATGATGTAATGAGCCACTAAGGCATGTGTAAAACTCTATGTGTTGGTAGTGTAAATGCCACATCTTTTGGAGGGCTAGTGAGACAAAAAACTTTTTATTAGTTGTGTTGCTATAACTGTCCTAAGGTATCTTGATGTATCCAACAATGTTAGGTGAGTGTTTAAATTAAGATAGCTGGTCTGCAGCTGACCATTGTCTGCATCACTTACAGACAAAAACTTTTTCTGTATTTTTTTCTTATTTTTGTGGGTGGTTGTTTTTGGGCTTGGGGTTCATATTTTTTTGAGGTCTTTTTTCCAGCTTATAGGTAAGTAAGTGCTCAAGTGGAAATGTTTTTGTTCTTTTTTTCTTGTAGATCTTAACCTAGCAAGGTACTTGGATCTCCTGATGAGAACCAGTGTACATAATTTAGGTATTTATTTCATCTAAATTTCATTTGATTGACATGGCTTATCAGTTTTATCTTCATAAATCAAGCATTTGTAGTTCTTATCCAGGCAGTGAAGTAAAATCTGTACAAAGAGTGATGTTCTAGTCCATCTAATTTAGGCAGCTGCCTCTCTCCATTGGATGCTCTGAGCCTTTGTTTTCAGGTATATAATTTCATATGGTGCAGTTTCCGAGCCACCAATTAATTAGTTTAATTATTTATTCTAAAGCAATAACACTTGTGTTATGTAACAGATTTATGGTAACTTCCAATTAATTACAGTTTTTCATTAATATCTCTGTAGTTTATATAGCTCACTTGAGCATTTTCATGGTGTTTTGTTTTCTTGGGAAGGAATTTTATCATGTAAATGTCTTCTTATCCAAATTAATAGCCTATTCTTGTTTGATGTGGAGGGTGATTATATAGTGCTAAATTAATTTTAATAAAATCAAATATAAATTTTTCCTTACATCCATCTGTGTATCTACACACTTAAAATGTCATGTAATGTTTCTGGAGGATAAAGAAGAAATAGCCTATTTCAGTGTACTGGCATGTAAAGTAAACATTTATATCAGATGGTACATTCAATAAGAATAGCTTTATAGCCTTCCATACTGTTTTAGAGAAAGAATTTCACTGACAGCTTAAAGAATGGAGTTTTTCTGAAAAGGCTATGGAAAATAGTAATCTATTCCAAGGTTCTCTACATTAATTCATTCATAAGGTGTAATTCATGACTCTATTTGTGTTTACTGGGGGATTTAAACATGTTCCTCGCCTCCTTCTAGCTACCTTTTTATGCTTTAGTGCTCCTAAACAGAATAAATGGAAACTCAGTCCTTGTGATGAATATTGAACCTGAGACTGGTTCACAACCTCTCTTCTCTTGACATTTCTAAGTTGTATATTATGAAAGTAGCATATCTTGAGCATCTTTCTATTTAGAAGCATTTAATCCTTTTATGAAGGGAAGAAGATGAGGACAGATAGCAAATGTTAATGGATAAAAATTAGAGCAAAATAGGCTTTGTACAAGCTGTGATTATATTTAATTTCACTATAGCTAACTAAACATGCTGAGATACAAGACTCAAAAATAAAAAGTAATTTTGAATTAGGATATTAAATTGTGTCATTCAGAAAGAAAATATGGCTTTATATTTATATAATAATAAATAAAGATCCCTTCCTTTGCCTGCAACCTCATGGAAGCAGAAAGTCAAGTTCAGTTATATCATAACTGATTTCTATGACTTCTCTCCTACGAAAAGAGAAACAAGTTTCCTCTAAAGAACTTTCCAGAAGGTAACAAAAGAAGTAGGCCTAGAGAAGTTTTGTGTTTGTTTGGGGTTTTTTAAAGGTAATAAACAATAATAATCAATTAATTATGCAATGTCAAAATTAGCTTACAGGTAAGTTATAATAAATAAATAAACAAGAGGACTTAGAAATCCATGTGTGGTCAAGGGGTTATGATCTGGTGGCAATTACAGAGACATGGTGGGACAGCTCTCATGACTGGAATGTGTTCATGGATGGCTTTCTCCTTTTCAGGAAAGACAGATCTACAGGGCATGGTGGGGGAGTTGCTCTAGGAATTTTTTCACAGTGAGGGTGAGAGAGCACTGGAACTCCTAATATTCTGTGATTCTGTGAAGTTTTAATTTTTAAGACTGAAAGTAATTGTTCTGGTGTCGTCTTCTAATCCAGAAAAGACATGCCTTACTGTCAAGCCTAACCTTTCAGAAATCAAATTGCCTGACTTTCAGCTGATTTCTGACTCAGTCAATTTCTGCTTCAGTTCAAGGAATAATTTTTCAGTGAACAAAGTGCCATTAAAGAGGGATAACCAAGATAATGGACTCTACTTAGTGAAGTTTGCATTAATATTCCAGGCTAGAGACAGTACTAATAATGGGAAAGTAAACAAAATAAGGACTACAGGATTGTTCAAATTGAAGTTAATAACCATGGAATGAAAAATCTTTGGGCCTATTTTCTTTTATTTTGAACAATGCTATTTGCATCTGTAGAGAACAAAAGCACAGTAGGCATGTTGCAGCTGAGAAACTCAGAAAAATTTTAATAGCATTTTCCACAACTGCATATGATTCTAAAAGATGACAAATTCAAATAAAGATAACAGAGTGAAAAATTCTGAAGTATTTTTAATGTCTTATTTCTACATCTTTGCCCTAGTTTTGTGTTTCCTCTCAAAACTCCTCAATGACACTTAGTTGCTTCAAACAAAACGAAATAGATGACAGAGCTGGCTGCAAAATGAAATATTTTTACCTTGATTAGCACAGGCTTTACTAAGAAATCAAGCATGATGTATTATTACTTTTCAAAGTTCTAGAAGTCCACTAAGCTGTGGGAATATGGGAACAGCTCATGAACATTTTTAACCTAGAGTAAGCATAATGTTAAATATCTGTGCTTAATGAAAAAATGTGTAAGGCAATGAATTCAGCCTGAATTTGAAGAAGTCTGAAAGTACATATAAATTCACTGAAGTTAAGTCTTAGTTACCTAACCAGAGAACTGACAAAAAAAAATAAAACCAACCAACTAACCAAAAATATCAATGAGATTATATACTTCTTTGGTGTAATCTTTACACAGATTAGATACAAATCAAAATTCTTCTATGTAAAAGATTTAATACAAAATTGTCTGTGTTTGACATCTTTCATATCATGATCCACAGAACTTTATGCAAAAGGCCTAACTTCATAAAGTTTCTTTGAACTGGTATTTTGGCAGCACATTTACCAGAATTAGCTCTAAAGTCAGTCATGAACAGTACAGTTTTCACTTTTGTTATCAGTGTGGGCAGACATGCTGGGAATCTGCCCTTAACTGGCAGCCTGAAAAGAATACCTAAGTATTTCTAATAAATGTAAAATAGTGTATCTTTCTCCCAAGCCTGCTTTCCCTCCTTCTTATGGTATCAGTTAAGAAGGAGTCAGTGAGAGCAAAAGGGGTACCACCTCTTTTATACCAGTTTTCAAAAATAGTGAAGAAAAACTTGTTCTCCAAATGATGGGTGAAAGAAGGAGATCTCTTTGGACTTCTTTTACAGATGAGAACATTCCAGCATAAGAGAGGTCGAGTGATTTCTTCTAACTCCTCAAGCATAAGTTGCAGAACCTGAACTAAAAACTTAAATCACTCACTTTACACTGCAGTACAGTAACATTGCCAATACATGTCAGAAGGAACATCCCCTATGCCCAAATGCATCAAAAGAACTTCAGAATTCTCATTATTCCCGGATGCTCACTCATTATGGTGCAGGAAACCATTTGAGCTTATAGTTAACCCTCAGAGGGTTTAAGCTTGATCATATAGTCTGGTATAAATTATTTCCTTAATTGCTCTGGCTGTCTAGCCTTTGTGCTACACGTTGTTTTCATAGTTTGGCTTACTTCAGTCACAGAGTCAGGAATTTTCAGGAGTGAAATCCTTATTTTTAGGGATTATGTATATATCTGTGGATAGGTACCTACAGTCAAACCTAGGACCTAGCAATTTTCAGAAGTCTGTTTTAAAGAGACACATAGACAGCCAGAATATCCTATATCCTATATATCTCTAAAGGAAATGACTAAAGGAAAATTAAACAAATATGTTATTTCTTTACTCCTGTGGGTGTACATGTGTTCTTTGCTTACAGTTTAGAAAGAAGACATTACAGTACATTTTGCTGATTAATGGGCATGCAGTTGTCTGAGAGAACTTGTAATCATATCAGTAGTATTAGTTCCTGCTGTTAATATTTAGTGAAAGTGTTTTCCTAATGTTATGGCTCAAGAGTCACATTAACAATGTGTTGGAACTTGACATACAAGATCTCTAGGAAAAAAAAATAAAAGGAAAAAAATTCAAGGCAACTATGTTATTCTGAACTGTCATTTTGGGGGCATAGAGATACGAGTTGGCCCAGCTATGCTCAGGAGCAATTCAGCAGCTCAGCTGACATTTTGCTCTGAGGATGCTTGATGGCAACATTGATCTGCATTTTAGTATTTCAAGCTTTGTCATTCCTTGGTTATTTATTTTGTCCATTCCTCTCTCACTTTCATGAGATTGACTGCTTTTTCAGTGGGCAAAATAAAGCAGGAGAAAATCCATCATTGCTCAGTGTATGAGACGGGAATGTTTTACAGATTTAAGCTACACTTTTTTGTACTTTGTTTGCAGAAGGAATGAACTTTCCTACCATAAGTACTTATGTACTGATTTTAGTTTCCATTTAAAATAAAATTATAAAATCACAAATGTCTTGGTCACATATTACAAACCAACCTCAAATGCAATAGCTTCTCTAAAACCCAGAAAGAAAAGAAAATATGAAGCATGCAGTTCTCTGTGCACATATCCTTGTCCTCAGTATGGTCTGGGTAGCACATGTACAAGTTTAACATATTCTGGGCATTTTGGAGTGGAGGGGAGAAAGAATTCTAGAGTTTAGGGGTTGTCTTGCCAAAAACATCCAATGCTTAGCTTTTGTGATCACTGCTACTATTGGTTACAGAGTGATCTGAATGTTATAAGAGGTAGTGACCTATTTGATGTCTAGAAGAGAAACCCTGTGAAGTTGCCATCTTTAAACAATCATGAGAGTCTGCATCTTCTGGTTAACACTCTCAGAAACTTCAACAGGAGAAAAGAGGAAAAAACAGTTCTGGATTCCTGAAGAATCAATTGTACAACCTCTCTAAGACCTTTCTTGTGCAACTCTGAAGGACCCTTAAAAACAGGTCCACCTTCTTAAAAGGCTTCTAAAGAAAAGCAATCAAGATGAGTCTTCTTTACAGCACATTGAAAAGATCTCACAGATGGAGTTGTAGAAAACTGTATTTGATGAGTAAATGTTCCCAGTGCTCTTCAGCTTTCAAGAGCATGGTAACAAGTTAAAAATTACATAGCCTTGCTCTTGTCCTATAACCATTCAAATAGATAAACAAGACATCTGGAGAAATCACCAATCATTATCAGCATTGACACTGTTCTGTGTAGGAGATTAAAAATTTTGGAGCTCAAATTAGGTCTTTCTAGTGAAGTAGGTTTGTCAGACATCACCCACCTAACTGTATTGGGCATGGAAAGGTTTTGGTAGTTGGAGGTCTACAAGGATGGTTTCTGTGAGAAGCTGCTAGAATCTTCCCCCATATCTGATCTTGGAGTCAATGCCAGCCAGATTCCCCTGCAGCTTATTGTGAAGACCATGATGAGGCAGGCTGTCCACCTGTAGCCCATGGAGGTTAACAATGGAGGCAATACCCACCTGTAGCCCGTGGAGGTTAATAGTGGAACCAATATCCACTTGCAGCCCATGGAATATCCTATGCTGGAGCAGGTGACATGCCCCAAGGAGGCTGTGATGCTGTGGGATTCTCACACTAGAGCAGGCTCCTAGCAGGACCAGTGGAGAGAGGAGCTCATGCTGGATCAGGTGTGCTGGGAGGACTTGTAACTTCACAGGGGACTCATGCTGGAGTAGTCTATTTCTGAAGGACTGCACCCCATGGAAAGGACTAGAGCTGTTCATGAACAACTGTAGCCTGTAGGAAGGATACACATTAGAGAAGTCTATGGAGGACTGGCTCTTGTGGGAGGGACCCCTTGCTGGAGCAGGGGAAGTGTGAGGAATCCTCTTCTTAAGGAGGAAGGAGTGGCAGACACAATGTGTGATGAAATGTCTACAAGTCCCCTTCCTTATGCCTCTGTGTTGCTGAAGGGGAGGAGGTAGAGAATGTGGGAGTAAAGTCAAGCAGGAGAAGGGAGGGGTGGAGGGAAGGTATTTATGATTGAGCTTTATTTTCTCATTACACGACTCTGAATTTGACTGGTAATAGACTGATTTTCCCAAGTCAAGTCTGTGTTGCCTGTGACAGTAATTGCAAAGTGGTCTCCATGTCCTTATCTTAACCCACAAGCCTTTTGCTATTTTTTTCTCTCTCCTGTCCAGCTGAGAAAGAGGAATGATAAGGCAGAGTTGGTGAGCACCTGGTGTTCAGCCAGGGTCAGCCCATCACATGACCCTGCTTAAGTGATCATATAATGAGGTGAAGCCTGGAGCAAGATGAAGAATAAAGGTCTTTTCAGAGACAGCAAAAAGGCTCATGAGGTAAGTAAGATGTTGGAATGAGTTACATTCTGCTAGATTGTAGATGTTAGAAGAGTAATTTGACTATTTCCATTTTGTTGTTTCAGGAATAAAAATGGATACAAACCAAGCTTTTTAGTTTTTTCAAAATTGTGTCAGTTTAAAATGTAAAAAGTCAGGGTATATCTGAGGTGAAGATCCAAAGTTCATATCCCTGACTAAGAATTGCTTCCTAACATTATCATTTAGGAACAGGGAAGATACAAAATAACCTTTTTCTTTTCCCCCCTCCCCCTGTTCCCTTTAACCATTAAATAATATTCTTCAGAAAGGCATTATTAATCTAATAGACTCTACTTCTCTGACCTTAAGAAATCCAGTCTTGCATTTTTTTATGGACACCTGGAGTGCCAAAGTAAAGGTCATTGTCTTGGTTCATTCCTTTGATCATGTAGTGTAAGTCAGTGCAGGCTGATACAAATGATAAAGTGTTGATTTTTTTTTTTCTTTTGCAAGGAAAGCTGACTATATATAATATATATGTGTAAGACTGTTTTGTTATTATTCACATGAGTTTGTTTGGCTTTTGTGGCTTGTGTGGGTTTTTTTAAGATGTCATTCTATATAAGTATTTGCATAAGAAAGAAGAAACACAAGGATGGTGTGATGCAGTTTTCTCAACTCCTTTGGGTTTTTTTACGCATACAACAGGGAGAAGTAATGTCATAGTAATTTTATTAGAGAAAGGTAAAGATTATTTTCAAAATCATATTACCTAATAAAGTGTATATGATCCCCAGACTGAGGATTGAGATATAATAAAAAGAGAGTAGAGACTTTACATAAAATTATAACTGAGAACTGCAAACAAAATATGACTAAGAAGGGAATCATTTGAGGGAGCTGTGTATTCTACAGTCACAGCAGATTCTAAAACCAAACAAAGCAGAATTCACATTGCACCAACTATAACAGGCATAAGACATAAATTAACATTTGGGGTTTCTCTATTCTAGTACAAGAATGTGTAGTCTAACTGTTGGCCAGTTTAGTGAAGAGGGCTCATGCTTTGACAATCCCAAATCACCTTCCATGAGGAATATGTAAGCCCTTGACAGACATAACAAAAGTGGCCTGACCAAACTCCTTCCAGAGCACCCAGCCTCAGTCATTCCTGCTACAGACCCTGGAGGTGCCCAGAGGTCCTGTGGGGACAGCTGCTTTTCATGCTGCTGGCACTGCTATTCAGGGCAGGTGGTGCTCCAGTGACTGTGGTATCCATGGTGAAATAGCTCCTTACAACTTGGTTACTCCTTTTTTCTCTAAATTGGTCTCTGAAGATTTTACCTGATACTGAACCTGTGAAAGTCCATGAAAAAATTCTGAAGGACATTAAGAGGTTTTTGTCTTTTATATGAAAGAGATTATTACTGAGGTCTCCAGTTCATTAGATTCTCTAGTCTAGCATTATAGTTTATTGTCAGAATCTGTAATATGTGATGTTTTATTCTCAGACAGTTAAATAATTTTCTACTGCAACGTCTTGCTCAGACATGCTGAGCTGAATGTGTGACAGCGTGGCTGAGAAAGTTTGATAAACAAGTTGAGTCATGGTATTGAAAGAATAAAAAGTTTTCAGGAATGGCTTTCCTGCAGAATAATGCCAGAAATACTCAGCCACTGAAAGCAGAAATATTTCTGAGATCTGCATGCTTTAGAAAAAAATAAGTGGATCAAACCCATGCAGGGCCTGGTGGATATGACTGATCTGGCTCTTTGTCTAAGAGAAAAAGATTATCTGAAAGCATATTCTCTAATGACTAGCTGGGCAAAACAGGTGGGGAAAGGTAGCAAAGGGTTGTTTAAGTCATCTGAAACCAGTGGTTTTCCAAAGGCAGTTTCATATAAAGGCAAAGTTGTGGCATTAGCTACAACAAGTATTGAAGAGGGTGCTCATTTACTTCAGTTCAATGAAGTAAAAAGGCAGTAAAGCAAACCTGAAGTCAGGTAAACCTGGAACAGACTGCCATGCTACTGAGTTGTGTGTGCTTGTGCTATTTGTGATAATTTGGCTTTGGTTAGCTTGGTCTTCTTTATAGGCCATGGATTTATGCCATTTAAGCAGCCTACAAAAGGGAAGTGGATAGCAAAGTAGTACATGGAGTTTGCAGTATATAAAAACTTTGACATACTACACAAAATAGGGCAAGGTTCTGGCTAAAGAGAATCTCTATATAGGAACTGGATATCTATTCAGAAAATATCAAGTAATAAAAAGCAAGAGAGTTATTAAGAGTGACCCAGACAAAGTAAATGAAAGAATAGAAAGGATAGTTCCATGATGTAAGGACATCTTTTTGAGCACTTCTGTTGTATTTCAAAAAGGCTTCTGGATTTATAGGAGGCAATACCTGCCAATTTCATCTTTACATACAGAGACACACATAAAAAGTTGGAGACATTGTGACATAAATAGCTGAAATTTAAAAGATGTAAGAACTTTCAAAATTAATTTGATTATTTCAGAAGATAATTGATTTGGATATGCAGATGACTAACTAGAACAAACAAAATGGAAAACATTTTAATCTTTTCACAGAAGATGCATCACCTAAAAATCTTCTTAGCAAACTTATTCAATTTATTAGAATCTCTCTCTGCAGTTTGGATAGATCAAACAATCAACCAGCTAATTATTTTAAGTGCATTATGGAAGAATCATGCCTCATCATTCTTTCTAGAGGAAAAAGCATTCTGGAAAATACTTTTTGTAGGAAAAGTTCTAGGAAAAAGATGTTATGAAAGACCTGACTGGGCCTGAAGCCTTGTCAGTAGGTGTTTTTTAAAATAGGTAGTTGCACTAAACTGGAACACTGTATATAAATATGTAAGGGGGAGAGAGAAATTAAGAGAATGCAACCTGAAACCAGATTGCAGCAAAGTGCCAGCCAGGTCTGAAAGAATGAATTGCTTTTGTCATTTCTTTGAACAGGAAGACATTAAGTCTGATCCAAACAAACCTAGACTGCTGAAGGATTTTCCAGTACAAATCTCTAAAGCACAACAGGGCACTACACTGTCAAATCCTGGGCAGGGCTTATGACAGTCATGTAGTTTAAAGATACCATCTATACAAAAAGGCCATCTAGAGGAGATCCAAATGCAACCTCTTGGCACATGATGCTTTACTTGATGCAATCTTGGATGAGGTGGACATTTGGTAACTGCTATGGGCCATATGTTCACTTCAGCTGGGCCCTGACATCCTACTGCAGGATCTCACAGGAGATATTCAGCCAGCTGGCTGCTCAGCAGTGAACATGCATAGGCAGGCTTGACACCAGAGCCTTGGAGCCATCAGTGTTATGTCTGCCCTATGTGCCTCATACAGCTTGAACAAAGAGCAGTGATCCATTCCAGCAGGAGCAGCCAAAGCTAAACCAGGTCCACTGATGCCTTGGTACCCAACCTGGCCTTCCTGACTCCATAGGACCTCCTGACAGAGAAGTATGGGAGACCATCTGTGCTTGCCTGCCTTGAGGCCAGCTCCATCAGAGCAACAAACACTATGGCTCACTTTCTTTTACAGTATCAGCAGCTAAAAATAGATCTGGTTTTCCTCTCTCCTGTAATGACCAGCTGTACTTAGCCCCACTCTTTTCACTCCATCCCTGGGTGTGCTAGCTCTGTCTTGTTGCACAGTGCAGTCACAGCCACAGTGTCTCTTCCTGGGAGCTGCAGCTTCAGGTCTTGTTTTCAGCTCTCTTTTCACTCTTTGCTCTTTCTTTGCCTTGCTCTTTTTCAGAAATATCTTTGTTCTTTTCTTCTCCTTGCTCTGCACAGGCAGAAATTCCAACAATGTTTTTCATTCCCCTGCCTGTCTGATCACACTTAGGGTTTTGTTAACTCTACTCTGATTTGTTACTCTTTCCCAATATTGTATTGTCCTCTGTATTCATGCTGTCTACCCAGGCACTTAAATTTTTTTTAGTCACCAGGCAACAATATTAGCAGACAACATAAACCTATTACAAAGGTTACTGTACAAAACTTTGGTGTTCAGAAGACATATTTAAAATGAAATGGAAGCACTTACAAAATCAGAGGGAAAGTAATAAGGCAGGAAAAATAAGTAAACAAATAAATACATGCATATATATGTACATAAATAAGATGCTGTTCTGCTTCACAAGTCCTTGCCACCACAGGCATTTTGGATGCAATGTAACCTGTAGAGCCCCAGGAGATGGTCCCACACTAATAGAGCTAGAGGCAAATAGATTAAACAGTCAAGAAGACCTGGAGGTCCTCCCTGTTCCTCTGTTACTTGAGCTACTCCTACATGAGTGAGGTCAATAACCCTCTGCAACAAAGCCAGATTGGGGTTGCATTGGGTTAGCTTATGTCTCTAAATAAAAGGACTTTAAACCTGTACTGGTGGATGCTCTTCTGCAGAACAGCCTCTATGCTTCCTTAGATGCTTTACAGACCTTATATCTAGATGTCTCTGTAAAGTCCTTACTAGCAGTTGGGAACACAATGCACAGTGTACCAGTCTGCTATAGGATCTTTCCTATAACTGTGTTCAGCAGAAGGTCAGGTCCACAGCCATCTTTGAAAAGGTCTAAGTTGGACCCATTGCAGAACCTGGGGAAAAACCAAGGACTAGCTCTCAGTAAGATGGCTGTAATAATATAGTGACAATGCTTAAAATGGTGGGATGGCAGTGTCCTGAACTCAAGAGTAACAAATAGTAAAAAGCAGGAGGGAGCTGTGGGAATGGTGCTGTATATTTGGGTCATGCTTGCTGTGAGGTAAGTTTGCTACACACTAGACTTCCTTGCTGTATCTATGTAGCCTTCTTTGTATGGGAAGTTGATAGAGCATGTGATGGTACAAGAAAAACCTTAACCAGTAGTGCTGCAAGTGGAGGATGCTTTCCAGCAGAATGGCAGCAGCTGGCCAATCTGCTATGTGCTCTTTGCACTGTGCTGCAGCCCTGTCAGGTACAAAAGTAGTCTGGCAGGGTATCTGTTAACTCAACGGGCTATGCATCTGGTACACTTACATCTGCAGTGCTAACTGTTGCACAGAAAGGATACCCAGTGTCTCGGAGAAGTTGTGATGACTGTCTGTAGAAGGAGCACTTCCAGAACCACATATGCTGGATCCAGAACCTGTCCTAGGTTAGGAACCAAAAGATGCTCACTAGATGAGGCATAGATTTTGTGTCTGTAGTGTAATAAATTAAATATGGTTTCTGCCAAACTCTGATAAGGCTTCTGGCTGGCTTGGAAATAGGGCATGCCTCATAGAAACTCAGAAAATAGACCTGTGCCAGGAAGGGGAGGTAGAGGGCAGAGAAAATTACATGGCTTAGCATTTATGTTGAGCATGCCTAGGCAGAGTTTGTGTCATGGGAGATGAAAGAAAAAAGCAATGGTGGCTAGTTCCTCCAGATAACACCTCATAAATGAAATGACATTTGGCAATAAAGCTACATTTATTTCTTCAAGGAATGTGGGAAGCATAGGAAATTTTGGGAGGCAAGCAGTGTGTGTAGTGCATTTTACTTAAGCAGCGTGGTTTCTTTTTCCCCACACAGAGGACAATCAGAGACAATCATATGTGTGGCCACGTGTGGAGTCCTGACAGGTTCTGTCTTGTTCACGACATGTGACTGTTTCTGCTGTTACTGCACCACATACCCTTTGGGGTGTCACCCTGCTCTGAGGCATAGCTGGTTGCTATGCAGACATAATCCATCAGCTGATTAGTGTTTTCTTTCTTCTTCACTGAGTTGCCATAGGAGACTGTCAAGCTGCAGCAGTGACAGTTTCAGCCTCCCCTAGACACCTCTTCTCTCTGTATGTGCCATACTCCTCACTAAGCTTGAGATTTCCTTCTTCCCTCCCTTACCAGCAGTATAAATACAATTTACACTCACTAGACCTCTCCTCAGTTCTTCCCTCTGTCCCAGAACTTGACAGTCATGGCAGCAGTGGTAGGACAGCGCAGGCAGGTGTCTTCCCTTTGCACAGACAAGGCAAAGAGTCCTGCTGTGGATGCTGGGCTAGTCCTTTGAGAGAAGCACATCGAGCCCCAAGTGACAAGATCCTTAGTCAGATAACCTTGTTGGAATAAACATTCTAACACTCTCACATCAATTAATGTGAATGACCAGATTTGGTTCTCATCCCTGCCTCCTTTATCCTTTGTTGGTCAGTTTTGTGTCCCTGGATGTTCTTGTGTACATCTTCCTTCTTTTCTTCTGTCCTGGTTTGAGGCTGCTTAGACCCATACAGCCATCTCCTTACTCCCGTGGCCCTGCAGTGGGATGAAAGAGAGATTTGGCAGAGTAAAAGAGAAAACATGACTGACATGATCAACATGAAGTGAATACAGGCAGTGCATTCACACAGGCAGTTTAAACCAGTGAGAGTGTGGACATGTTAAAGAGAGGCAGGAGATAAGCCTTAAATGCTCCATAACTTATAGGCAATGTTCACTCAACACTTCTAAGACCTTAAGAGACTATAGCAAGGTAGGAGAATCTATTAACCTATATAAAAATGTAGTCCTTTTTTGTCTCTTTATTAAATTAATAATGAGGGCTCTGCATAAAAACCAGGATAGATGAGGAGAACATGCCCATCTGCTCAGAGGCGAGAGAGTTGGAAGACCTGCAAAAAACCACCAGGTGCTTCCAGAGTGACATGAATCCTTGGCTAAGATACATGCTCTACTACTGAATCACAGGCATGGCTGAATTCCAGAAAATTATATGTTTAACCCTACAAGCCTGTATATATGTGTTTGGATCCAGGTGGTCATGGCACTTGCTCACACAGCTACTCAGGGATCATTTTCTCCATCCTTGGTACCTGTACAGCATTTTTACTGTAGCCTCCAGGAAGAGAGATATCTGAGAAATTTAAATCACATAAACATGAACACTTCTTTCTGGCTTCTTCCCCACAAATTATGCAAAGTTAGTAATTCCTGAAAATAATAACCCTTCATCTTGTAATTAGTCTGTTCAGTTTACTTCTAGGCTGTTCTGTGTGTTACATAGTTAAAGTTAAATCATAAGCAAACTAAGATACAAATTACAAATGCTGGGTTTATGCAGTTCATAGTTTTAAGCTTTAATGTTTTTTGTATGATTTACTGAGGAAGTTTTATGAGTCATATCTGTAGTATCATTGGCTGTGCAACATTTAATCAATGAAATATTTACAAGCTAAAGTCAAGTGTAAATTTCATGCAACAAACCCCACATTTGTGCTAAAATTTATTGTTCATGTAACACAGAACTTGAGGTGGATTTTAAGCAAAGAAATTACTGAGGCTAGCATTTAGATGTTTTAGCAAGAAACTATTTGTCTTCATTTAAAGTGTTCTGATTTTTTTCCCCTTTGGGGCAGGATTATTTTAATTTAATTTTTGTTAGAAGATTGTCAGCTTTGAAAAATACCATTTTTAGCCATGGTAACTGACAAACTACCATATGTGCTCCAAATACCAGTTGTGTAGCCATTTTTTGTTCATTTAAAGCAGTAAAAAATGTGATTATTATAGAGAGGTGTTTGTCATTGTTGTGGGCATACTCAGTATGCAGCTGTGGAACATACTGATGTTGATTTATCAGGTAGCACAAGTGCTGCTGTAAGCACCAATTTCTGAGGGCCATGGGATTAGCTAAAGGAGCTGGATTAGCATGAGATTCCAAAGTGGGATTGCACAAAAATTGTATGTGCCCCTATCAGTAAGAAGGGAAACTGTTTTTCTAAGCAGTGAGATAAAAGGCAATGGCTTTTTGATACAAGCTTAGGTTTAGGAAACCCAGAGAGTTTGAATTTGGTTGACAAGTGCTGTATGATCCTGGGATAGGAGCTCCTGTCTGGAGCTTCCCTCACATTGACTGGCAGTTTGAGTTATTTGTTTAGCTTTCTGGACTTATACACTACTGCATTGTGTAATGCAACAGGACTTTAATTCAGTTGAGATCTCTAGCAGTTAATGGTACTCAGCAGCTTCTCTTTCAGATAACACTAACCAAACTCAAAATAGGAACCTCTGACATTGTTTTTTCATATAATTTAGCTGAAAAGAAGCAAAATTGTCTTTACTAACCTCAATAACAGGTAAATTGCATTGGTTTACAGAAGCATCAAATATGAGCACTTTCCAGCCACTCTACTCTTGGGTGTACTTGTGCTTCTACTCTTGGGTGTACTTGTGCTTCTAAACATCAAAGCAAACTTCTAACTACAGGAAAGGAAGTGAAAACATACAGCACTTTAATTTCTGGCAACTGCATAGTATTTCTGGTTTGAGAAAGTTATTACCCTGGAGGATTTCAAACACTTCACTGGCAGTTCTTATTTTCTAATAAAAATAATAATAAATATTGGCACTAACTAGATTTAAGGAACACTTTATTCTCTCTCCTTTCCCTCAGCTGGGCTGGGCTGAGCACAGCTTTGGTCCAGATAACAAACTGGGTCTCAGCTCAGTTCAAGTTTGTAGCTGCAGAGTAAGATTTACATCCTCTGGTGCAAAGGGAGAAGCAAAAACCTGAGGGAGTGGAGGCAGTCTGCCCATGAAAAACCAACTGCACTCACTGCTGCATCAGTCTGCTCCCACATCTGCATGTTAGAGCTGCAGTTTTGTCAGGGGAGGTATAGTGAGAAACATCAAAATGCTCCTGGCTGCCTTTAGAGCTCTATTCAGCCTTTCAGCTGACAATGGTAGTGTCTGTTCTAAAGAGCCAGGCATTATTTGACTGGCCCTCCTCTCCCCCAGTGCTCTTCTATGTGGAGTAGTTAGTCTTCTGGGTATATACTATACCATTTTAAAATACTACTGTCATCTCAATACAGGTTTATAAAACAATTTGGTTAGAACCATCTCTACTAATAAAACATTTCTATGAAGAATCAATACCTGTTCCTCCAAGTTCACTCTTTCTGTGAGTTTTAATTTCCCCTGTGTGTGTAGGTACGTGTATGTCTAGAGCTGCCTGAACTGTTCTGGCCTGCAGGACTCCAGTGAAGCAGCCTTACTAAGTGTTGGCTGGCTCTGGATTAAATGTGCACGTAAATACTGGCCAAAATGGGCATCACTTTGCCTGGAGTTCAGACTTTGCTGCTGCTGGTGCACTGATGTCTTTCTCACAGCTTCTGTCAATTTTTGTATCTGCTTCTCTACTGGGAAAAAAAAAAATCTTACAACTATAAAACCAAATGTATTTAAAATACTTTGATTGAGGTAAAGGTTAATAGAAGAAGCATTAGGATTTAGAAAAAAAAAAGTTGTCTTTAATTCCCTGTTCTCATACAAACATTTTCTGTGCCATTAATCAAATCATTTAGCTTTTGTCTGCCTCACTTCACCCTTCATATTATGGAGATGGTGGCATGGCTCTATCCTTCTAAGGACAAAGAGTGTGTTGGGAGAATATACACATTAAATTATTATAGTAATTATGATAATAAAGCTCAATTATTATGATAATTAAGCTATAACCTAAGGCATAGAAAATAGAGCTCTTAATAAGGTTCGTGGTTTAGAACTTATTTCAGTCAAAATACTGCATTCTTAAACACTGAAGTTCTACCTCAGCACAAACTGGGATGTTTTACAAAAGGAGAAAAACTATTTTGAAGAGTTTTGCCCCCCACCATAAAAATATAAAAAATATATTTAGCATTTTATCAGTAGTAAGGGCTCTCTTGAAGCAAATAGGAAGGATTAATATGAAACAACTCTTTAACTTCTTCACAGCTATGTAAACTCTGGAGTATAGCCGCTCTAGGAAATAAATGGAAAAAATAAGTCCTCAATGCAGCTATTTTTACATCTCTTTAGTCATGCATATCCATTATTTTACTTTAAAAATTGTGCTCCTTTCTCCAAACATCAGGATAATTTTCACTTTTCTATATATCTGAGATCAGAGGACTTTCTTGGTGTTTGAATTGCCTCAGGAGACAACTCTTTGCATCCAGATCCCACCAGCTAGCTTCCTGCAAAACAGTCACTTGGGAAACCACCTGAAACTAAGGTGTATAGAGCACTAGTGGTAGGTGAGTAATTTCAAAGAGAAGCATGGTCTATCATGGAGCTGGGAGCAGGCACTGACTGTGAGAACATAAGTGTAGATACCCCAGTTTAGTGCAAAAATCAATCTAGCCCTGTATCTTGTCTCCTACATTAGCCAAAGCAGATGATTAGTGAGAAATATTACAGCAGGATCCACGTACATAGTACCTCCAGGATGCAAGAACAACAACTCTTGAAGCTTCTGCCAACCAGAATAGGCATACATACAGGCATATGGACATATGCTCATAAATGCGTATAAAATATAATACATATATAAAATCTAAAATTTCTATAGGTACAGGTGTGGATATTTTTATAAGCTTTCACATAGTAGCTGAACATGATCAAAATGCTAGGTTTTTCTTTCTTAATAAACCTTCCACAGCTGCACTGCTGACAGGGTTGGTTTTATTTGTAAGCTTTGACTTGTCTCCTCCCTTTCTGCAAACCAGAGTGAATTTGGCTGTGGTTCACTAGCCAAGCACATGTGGGAAAGTTTCAGCTGAATAGAGGGATACCTAGGAATGTTCTCATTTTTCAAGACTGAATAGCCATTTTCTAAATTTAAGTGATTTTTAATCATAGTTCCAGGAGGGTTTACTTTTTTGTTGTTGAGTTGTTTTTTTTTTCTTCTCCAGGGAAGACTTACTATTTTTTAAGAGTTTTACTATTAAGGCAGTCTGTTAAATATAGATAAGTTTGGGAGAAGGATCTGAAGTCCTGCACTCTCTGCAGCCTCTCTCTGAAGTGTCTCTTCTTTCAGATTAATTGAATCTGCTCGTTTAATTGTATCTCAGAATAATCTAACTCCCTTAGTGCCACACATCTCTTGCATCTTCTGCTTTCCAGGGAACAAAGTAACTCTTACTGAACCTGTGAAATGAGAGATAAGCAGAGGGGAGGGAAAGGGGGGAAGTTCCTTTACCTGAAGAATTGGCTGATAAGCTTTGTGGCTTTGATTATTTGGTTTATGAATTGAAGGCAGGAGCTGCTGCTGGTGTTTTGTTTGTTTCCATTCAGCACAGGAATCAGAAAATATACCTGATAAAAATATACTTTATTTATCCTTCTAATATACATTTGGTGTTTTCTAAAATACACAGCAGAAAACAGCAAGGAAATCTTCATTTTTGTTTCTTCAAATAGGATTTGAATTTATCAGGTCATTTCTTGTGCACTGCACTATACTTCATAAAATCCAGGAACACTCTGATTTTAATACTTCAACACATTAGGAAAATTATGGTAAATGTCTTGTTTCTCAAGCTTCATTTTAACTATCCAGCACTATATATTTTTTCATTTGAATCTTCAAGTAAGAAGTGTCACAATTTATTTTCTGATATTAATTCACTGAACTTAGTAAAAATTGGGGGGTGTTCAAATGTTTTATTTTTGTATTTAATCATCTCAGTACTCTGAGATCATTAATCTTGATCCACATCATAAAATATTATTTATAATGTTTGAATTTGTATAGCCACACGTCCTCATTGTTCTTTTCTTCCCTTTGTGTCTGAAACCACTTTCTGATTATTTTAAATTCATACATTTTCTCATTGGAACATTTTTCACTCCTAGCATACTATAATCTTTTAGACCAAGTAAATATAGCTTTTTGCTTATGCAATATGCTATACAGATTTTAATAAATGATTACACACACCCCCATCCAAGAGAATTGGCTGAATAATTCATAATGAATCTTTCTTATTCTTCAATTTACATGAATAATTACTAGGCTGTAGACTGTTCACAAATAGTTTATTCTGAGTAGTCACTATTTAAAATCCCAAATCTGTGCTGGTTTATTGATGTGTGGTTTATATGCAGGATGTGGAATATCACATTTTGCTTCCCTGAAGACTGAAATTCTTAACTTTTCCACAGAATAATGAAAGCACACAATATTCAATTACAGAATAAGAGAAGGTTCTATTGGAAATGGCTTATCAAGCAAACATATTTCAGGCCCTGAAAAAAAACAGATTTGGCAGATGAGAGATATGTAATATGTTTAGTAAAATAGGTAGTTTATAATGTGTATGTGATATCATAGTAAAATAAGTGTTAAATGCTACTAGTACAGTTGACATTAACTTGTGTAATAACTGTGATACCAGGTGCAATGCTGGTGAACAAATTCATGAGTGACCTGGCTGATGAGGCAGTGTATCCCCAGCAAGCTTACAGCTGACACAAAACTCAGAGGTGTAGATGATACAGTAGAGGGTTGTACTGCCATCCAGAGGGACCTGAACAGGATGGAGAAATGAACTGGCAAGCAGGAAACTAATGAAGTTCAACACGAAGTACAAAGTCCTGCACCTGGGGAAGAACAGTCCCAGACAGCAGTAGATGCTAAAGCCTGGCTAGCTGGAGAGCAGCCTTTCACAGAATCACAGAATACTAGGGGTTAGAAGGGACCTCTGGAGATCATCTAGTCCACCCCCCCGGTCAGAAGTTGGACAAGATGGTCTCCAGAGGTTCATTCCAACCTCAAAGGCTCTGTGATACTGTGATTCTGTGAGCTTGCTGTTGGATTTACTATAGCAACTGCCATCAGGAATTGCAATCAAGTAGCAGTGTTTCTAGTTGAGGGCCATCAGGATTAGCCTTATGTTTTTCAACATATTAGCAGTCATCCAGAGTAAAAACATCAATGCAGTGCTGATGAAATTTACTGAGGAAAAGACTGGCAGAAAAGCAATAAAAAAATCAAGGCAGCAATTAGTCATAGAAATATGGACTACTTAAAAAGTTTATTTGCCCAAAATATGTTTTAATGCAGCTAGCAGCACAGCTGAGGAAGCGAAAAATTGAGCCTAATAATTCTGAAAAGATTTAGGATTTGCTAAAAACAACACTCAAGGTTAGTATCTATTACAGCTGTGATAGAAAATAGTAAAGAATAGAAAATAATTTTATTTGCACTGTTAGCATGTGGAAGTTGGGGTTTTTTTTAATTTAGGGTGAGAGTTGTGTGTACACACAAATATGGCTGCTGGCAAATTGAAATGCAAATATCAAAATAAAAACAGGACTGAAAAATTAGAAGACTAAATGCAGCTGAGAAGCTTCAGGAAATACTTTTTTTTAGCATAGTAAAGAAAGCACTGACACATAGCTTGTGTAAACATAGCTTGTGTAGCTAAAAGTATCAAAGAAACAAAAATATTATCTTTGGCAGAGAGCAGTATAGAATAGTCTGCCATCTATTTTGTTTGGTTACTTTTGGGGTTTTTTGGTTGTTGGGGTTTTTTGTTGGTTTTGGTTTGTTTCGGGTTTTTTTCCCTAAATTCATATTTCTTTGTGGAAACCCTGAACTTTTTACATGACAGGAAATATTCTTCAGTTCCTGACTGGCATTTCTACCATAGGCCACATGGATTGCTCAATGTACAGGTCATCCTAGGGGAGAGCAGAATTTCAGTTTCTAGTCTGGCTGTGAGATAAAACTTGACTCCTGAAAGCCCTTGCAGATGGACTGTTGTCCAAGCAGAAAATAGAGTATTTAATATTTTGATTATACTTATGGTTTTAGAGATAGTGGAAGATCTTAATTTCATTCTATAATGGCATTAAAAATCCCTCAAATTTTCTAATTTTTTTCAAAATTGCACTCTTTTTATTTCTTCTAACTCACCTGAAGATTTAACTACTAAAAAAATTACTAGAAGAAATAGAAAACTTTAATTTTTATTTTGCACTGTAAAAATGTGAAGAAAAGAAACCAAAACAATGCTCAGTGAGCAGGGAAGAATTTTGCCAGACACAAACTATTGTTCTTAACACCAAGACAAAACAAATACTTATATCTGAAGCACACCAGAGGCTTATTTCATCATCAGATGTTTTTTCCTGTCTCTTTAATCTATGATTATTTGGGAAAAAAAATGCCCTTACAATTAAGGATTCTTCACAAAGCAGTAAGAAGTTTGGAGAAACTGAAGGAATTGTTTCCCTGTTTGGAATGTTCTGTTTTGGAAAGACTTCTAACAAAAGCCACTCCACCCCTGAAAAAAACCATCAGGAGAAGAGTTGGAGCTCTGTAGCACAGACCCTGGCTGCTTCTCTACTCAATAACCTAGTGACTAGGGCATTCATCCCAAGTCATGACAGAATTCCTTTGCCTTTCTGCAGAGATCTCAGCCAAGATACTCAGTTAGAATACTCTAGTATTCTACAGTATGCTTTGTGAAAGGATGCTGTCAGTCTCTCCCAAGGACTCGACTCTACCTTTATGAAATATTTAATAGTTATTGTAGGAAGGTTTCGAAGCTAGGTCTAGATCTAGGCAACTGAACTACAGACCTAAGCTTTTGCTTGATGTTTTAAAGAACACTTAAATATTTAATGTAGAGTAGAACAGTATCAACAACAGAGACTAAGGCTTATCTTAAAATGTGTGGTGTTGGGAATGTATTTTGGCTGTGGCAGAAAAACTGAAATCTTCTCACTCTTCTTTACTGCAACAGAAAAAAAATCAGACTAAATCCACAAAGATAGATTCCACAGCTTGCTTCAGCTTTCTGACTGCTGCCATGCTGTACAGTGTTAAGAAATACTTCTATCCATTTAGTTCCTAAATTCACTCTTTCACTACCCTTACTTTTAATAACTAGTTATTGGAGCATTTCAGAAATTCAAATAAATATTTAAATCATTGTGTTTAATATCCATAAGTGTTTTTCATTTTTCACATTCACACTTAATTGCCAAAAGACAAAAAAAACCCCAAAACCTAGTTCAGGCATGATTGAACCTGAGTTTATCTTTGGTCCAGCCTACACAACAAACAATCAAATATTGGCATGATTTTGATCAGGATAACCTACCAAGGAATTAGGGCACACTGTAAGGAACTGATAAATAAATATACAAAATAATATTATTTTAGGTTGCTTGACTTTCTTCCATGTATTTTCTTATGTTTTCATTTAATCCTAGATGCTTGCTGGTCTAGTTTATATATGACTTCTTGTAAGTTGGTCAAAACCCTTTGCATGTTACTGGATTGGTTAAATCTATTTCATCTTTATTATAGGGCTGTCAATATAAATTTAGGTTCATTTGAGTATCCTCTGTTTGTGTACATTATGTTTATCACAGGGAAACAAATAGACTTTCTCTCTGTGTGATGCTAATTATTAGGTTGCCAGCATAGCAGCACTAAATTTTGTTTCACTAAGACAGATGCAAAGAGACTGGAAGTTTGCCATTCACAGTCCAGACAAAAGACCCATCTGCACTAAAAAGACCAGAAACAACTCTTTCCTGTAACAATGACATGCACATTTTACTACCATCCCAAGATTTTTTCCCTGCAGTCGCTGAACCCCTTCCGATTTTTTAGTTAACTAGAAAATGACCCATGTCCTGTGAAACCTTAGGCAGTGGGGGTTAGAATATCAGCACCATGTGAACAGTGTCCCTAGAGTGAGGGACTATAAACTGCCTGCTGCCTTTAAGTATCTCTCATGCTGTTTTTTTTTTCTTCTACATGTTAAATCTGTTAGGTTTATATTTAAGTTGAAAATCATATACTATCTGTAATCAGGGAGGCTGCTAGAGGGACAGCTACCATTATAACAGCCTTTGGTGTAGCAGCAGTGTTCCAGAGTGTCTTTGGACAGCGTATTGTACTAAGATGTCAAGTAACTCAGCAATGTGTTCTTGTAACAAGGAGACAGCAGTTAGCTTCTGCATTCCAACCCCTCCAAGTTTTAATCGTG
Source organism: Galbula dea (assembly GCA_013399015.1). Taxonomy (NCBI): domain Eukaryota; kingdom Metazoa; phylum Chordata; class Aves; order Piciformes; family Galbulidae; genus Galbula; species Galbula dea. The sequence goes on along the minus strand of VWZX01009063.1, from coordinate 605,441 downwards.
AGCCCCCTGCTGATAAATGATAAACTGATGATAGTCAGTGCTTGTGTAATAGTGAGAACTTCATCATTAGAGTCATGCTATTGATCTTGTTATGAACTGTTTTCATTAGAAATGTCTAGAAATTACCATTCCCCTGAAAATACTTCACAAAAATAAAGACATGCTTAATTAATTCTAATGTAAGAACAAACTTAGTCATTTGTTTTAAAATCTGAAACAAACCCCAAATTGAGTTTTCAGCCTTGTCTTTCTATTTATCTTAGTGATGCAGAACAAGAGCTGAGCATTAAGATAAACAAGAAATATCAAAAACAACTTTATGAAAATGGAACTTCTACATATTATCACTCAAATGAATTAATCCACAAGCAAAAGTTATGTCTCTCCTTTTGAACGTGGGAACTATAGTCAGAGTCTTCTGTGGCTTTTGTCTTGTATGGCAGCTACAGGAAGCTGAAATAACAGTAATAAAATATAAAGGTTTTAAAATAAGTATCCCCTTTTATTTCTTTTCTTAACAACTCTATAGCAGAATATAACAAAGAAACCTAATTTTAGCTTTTACTATGGGAAGGTCATTCTCTTTTCCTTTGCAAAGCCTGATATGAGAGATATTAAAACTACAAATGCTGAGGCTTAAGTACTCAGTTGCATAGGACACAACTTCTTAATGTCCATAATTTTTGCACAGACATGAATCTTTCAGCTTTAATTTTGGGACAGCTGAAGGAGAAGTGTTAGAAAAAGGTAGTAGCAAAAATCAATTGTATGGACTTTCTAATTATAGATTTCAGGACAGTGTCTCAGAATAACAAGTAATGAATGACTTGCTCAGCTCATTTCTTGATACATTGTGTATTCTACTGCATAGCTCACCAAATGTTGTGAACTGCAGATGACTCCTGAAGAGGCTCTTGAGGATCCTCCTCATCCCAAGTGGACACACAGAATACCAACACCTGTAGCTAAGCTCTTTTTACAAATTGTTTTTATAGCCAGAGCAATGTAACACACTGCTAGAATATTCATCTCATTTTAACATTCACTTTAAAGAAGTCAGAAAAATTACCCATTTCTTTCTGTGAACTAAAAATTAAGTAAAATGTGGTTTGTAGACATTAGCAGACAGTGATTCCTAGTGGTGCTGCTCAGATTGAGGCAACTTTTGGTAGCTTACAGGCTCTATGAGTGAAAACTGGCCAAGGCTGAAATGAATCGGCAAAGAGCAGCAGAAGGGAGTTGGAATGCTCCTGTCAAGAAAAATGCAGGCCCAGCCCATGAAGTCCTGGTGGGCCAGGCTGGAGTGCCAGAGTGGTGCTTTTCAAGGAAGACATGGCTTGACAGCCCCAGAGGCTTACAGCAGGGATGAGGCTTCAGAGCCTGCAGCACAGGTAGGGCAAAGCCCAAGGCTTCCTGTAGCATGAATCCTGCTGCACACACCATGTTGCAGCTATGCAACGCTGCCCAGACACCACCACCCTAAAGAACCCTCTGGCATGGCCAGTGAAGCAGTCAAGACCTATAGGTGTCTGAGGGAGTGTTTTCCCCTGAATTGTATGCATCTTTCCCTTGTTCTTCAATTGGCTAATTTAAATAAAATTAAGGGGAGTGTATCTTGTGACTGGTTACCTCTTTGGGGAGCACCAGCAACCCCTTGGAGACTACACACTGACTAAAAAGCACTTAAAGTAAACCCATGTATCTGTGGAGATAGTCATTTTCCAAAGAGGGAGCAGGGAGAGAGAAAAGTAAATGGAAGTAAATGAAAGAAGTGGGAACTCTGTCCAAAGAGCTTTACACTACTGAACATCTTCAAACTCCACAAATTAAATGCAAATGGAAGACTTCGAGCAACATACACTCTGGGGAACGGCTTGCTTGTAATACACCATCCCCTGAGCTGCTGTAGGAAAGAAGCAGTTACACAATCTGAAAGAATGCCTGTGGTCACAAAAATGTTAGTAAACTGAACAGCAGTGGAGCATGACCCTGGATGCTGAGTATCAGCTGTCTGTATTGGTAAACTGCAAGAATGGTCCATAGATGGGTTTCAGCCTAAGCCAAGTAGCTCTCCAGCCCCCACTGAAGTCATGGCTGGAGCAACTGTTCCCAGCAGTCAGGCTGTGTGCTCTACATTGTGCTCTCAGATCTAAGGAAGTTTGTTATTAATGATGGGCCATACTTTGTCTCACTTTCTGGGCACAAGTAGTTCACTACTATGGATACAATCTTAAACACAAACTGTCACCCTTACTAGCAATGACTGTCTGAGAGATTACTGACTCCAGTATGATCACAATTACTTTTGCTCCTTTTCCTAAAAGGAGCCTAATTTCAGGCTTGGTCACACAGCCTGTGTAATATTAGCCTCACAAACCCACTTTCAAACTATTTTGATAAAATCTACATTTTCTCTTTCCCAACATTCTGCAGGTTCCATGAGCAGTAAAACCAGTAACCAGTTTAAAAACCTCAAAAACTTCAAATAGTGGTAAACTAAGCTAGGTCTAGTGTCAGTTGATTACACATTGCCTTGAGGCATTGTTCTGCATTTGAGACATTCCATGAACCACTAAACTTCCAAGAAAATGCTGAAAGAGTACAGTGAGTCAGTCCCACTCCCTCTCTTGAACTTTTCTCCTGCTCTGGGACTGCAAATATTATTCACCACAGTCTTGCCCTTTGCTTTAGACATTGATATGTACACGAAGAAAAGTAGGCTACCCTACCTGAGCTTGTTAAGGATGTCTCTCTCCAATCCTGGTTCTTCCTCTGTGGTGGCAGGAGTCACTGGAGAACATTTTGATTCCTCATTTGCAGTAAGTCAAGCCTAGTCATGCATGAGACCAAAATGTTAAATGACAATCATTCTAAAAAGAACAGATACAATCTTCTAAAAAGAGAGGACTGAATAAGGATAAGGAACACATGTATTTTATTATTTTCAATAGTTTTATTATGGTAATTTTCCACCTTAGATGGTGGTGTCCACAGTAGACCAGTAACTGTTTCTTTCCAGAGTGCAGCTGTTAGTGCATAGTATTTGGGAACTTAAGTGTGATGCTTTAAGATTTCTTTTTTAGGAGAAAGTCATGGTGATTCTTCCTCTTAATAAAAATATCCTATGAACATTCAAATCCCATGCTGCAGAACTGTAATTACATAAATGTCACTCCAGTTACTGGAAAAGAAGTGAGAAAGCAAGAAAAGTCCGGTGTCATTCACAAACTTCACAGAAGTAGCAAGACCCTTAGACTTCACAAAGCCTCTCATATATCTCCACCTAAGACTAATAGAAATATTTGGGATGTCATTTTTAAGTTCTGTCTGGCATGTCAATATAGCACAATGCTGAAAAGATATCCAAAGGCACTCTTTCAGAGCATGAAATCCATGACAGCCAATTATTCCAGCTACTATGATTATGATGCCCCTTGTAACTCTGCCTGTCATTATACAGAGCTATGCATATATTTTGTCTCTCACTTACATACAAATACACTCAGATATTTGCAAGTTGTTTGCAAATCATAATTGTAAGGTGCCAAAAAAGTAAACTTGAATCAACTCAGTGACTAATTTCCAAAATTAAAGAAAAAAATTAACCAAAACAAACCCCAACAGCTTCCAAAATAACAAATGACTGGATGAATAATGATCCATTGAAATTCCCAGAGTCCTCTTTAGTTGCCATTTCATTCCCCTAGTAACATATACAGCTGGTGTTTCACTATGTGTTATTTCCATTGTGTTATTTATGTGTTATCCTTTCAAACTGGCAAGTGCAGTAGACTTAGATCTCCTTGGTTCTTCATTGAAATCATCAGGAAATTTTCAAAGAAAGGTTTCCAAAATTGAATATCCTTCAAAACCTGTAACATGAAGATAAAATAGAGTTCATCTTAAATATTATTATTTCTCTTAACCTTCTGCAGAACTTGTGATATCCAAATACAAACTGCACACAGCTTTAGCAATATTAGTTTTATTGTTCACTGTGTCTGTGTCTCATAGGAGGGTCTTGACCACCTGAAATTCAATAAGGAAGCAAATCAATTAGTTGTCTGGAAAATATACAGAAAAAAATTAAAAAGCTGACTATAATGTCATAAAAAAAAAAGAAGTTAAACCCATCATGAAGAAAGAAGATTATAAATCAAGTCATACTGAATGTGCTAAAGCACTAGAACTGACTGCTTAGAGCAGCTGTGGGTCCTCCATTCTTGCAGACTTTCAAAACTCAACTGAACCCCAGGCAACCTGATCTAGCTCTAGTGATACCCTGCCTTGAGGAACTTGTATATGACTTTTAAAAACCCATTCCAGCCTAAATGGTCCTGTAATGAGCAGTAAGCTGTTTGATAGGAAGTAATAGTCACATTGCATCATCTTACCTTTATTTGAATATTTTGGTTTTTCAATGGTGCTCAAAGAAGTTCCATTTCAAAGCAGCTGAAGTCTGGTCATTGACTGGTGCTTTCTAAAAGCACTTTGGAAGATATGAGCAGAATCATAGAATGTCCTCAGTTCAAAGGGGCCCACAAGGATCATCCAGTCCAACACCTGTCAGATAACTCTCTTGAATATTTTAGAATCTAGCTATAAAGAGTAATACTTTCTGGAGAAAAAAAAAAGAGACCTCCAAATCCAACAGTATAAGTGGAAAATAAAATGCAGCTTTGTCTGTCAATTTGTCTTGCAGGGTAAACGATAAATAACTTGTCAACACTAAATTATCATTTCTGACAGTCAATGACAATTCTCTTAAGTCACAGAGTATATCTTTAAAGTTGATAACATTAGTTTTCCATACTTTATTCCTGTCATAAGAGCACCAAATATAACATCACTCACAGAAACAGTGTCTGGAGCCTTGGGAAAGAATGAAAGTGTCCAAGAATTTGATAGATCCATTAACATCAGCAGCTTTTGTTAACATATAGTTTTGTCCTTAGAGTGTACAAAATTTCTTGGCTGAAATTTTCCATGAAAAATTAATAGGAAAATATTGTAACTGAATGTTGATTTGATGAAGTAATCTGTCTTTTTAGAACTTAAATTCTTCACACTATCAAAGAATCTAATTCATGTTGCTTAGCTTTGTTAATTCAGTGGCAGAAAGTTTATTCCAATTTTCTTGGAAAAGCTTTAATCATTTTACCTAGGCAGTAAAAATGTATTAGAATGAAGGAAATAATATATAAAATATTTTTTTTCATTTTCATTTACAGTCAGGAATTTGTCATTATGAGACTGTTCTTAATCCTGTGTTGTTCAGTTTAAAGTTTGATTTGCTGCATTAACATTTAGGTCACAGACTTTGCACACAGCCATAATTAAACTAGAAATTTGAGGTACCTGCTAGTAAGAAGTGCTGTGTTGATGTTACAACCAGGGGAAAGGCAACCAACAGAAATTGCTGAAGGTAACTGGAAGAAAAGATCCTTTATTGTCTGTGAAGTATTTGTTAAAATCTGTACTAATATAGTACTGTGGGGAATAGAAGTGAGCTCAGGAGCAGACTCCAGGAAGCTGTTTCAAGTACACCAGTCAGTCAGTATTTATAGCTTAATCCTAAATATTCCTGCGGAGTTTGTATCTCTTATTCATTTCTCCAGAGAACAAAAATACTCTCCTAAGGGGTGGTGACAAAATCCAAACTGCAAACTGAAAATGTCTGGCAAAAATTTTGTACTTTTTCCTTGGGATTTTGTCTTCCAAAGTATTCCCATAAAGCATTTCAAGCTGTATCTTGAGAACTGACATGTAAAGTTCAGATCAAAGAGGCTTTGTCACAAAGACCAACAGTATTTTCAACTCCATTTAATTCCTTCTCAGTAATGCAGAAAAGATTTTTGTATCTCCCCAGCATTTCCAACACTTCCTTATTAAAGGGGCTACAAAGACTTTGCAGGCATGGAGTGTACCTCCTAGAATACCTAATGATTTGGGAAGGAGAAAAACCTTCTTCTTTCTCAGTGTTCCTTTTTTGCTGGGATCTCCATTGATCTTGATTTGTGTTTCCATTAGGGTATTAATTCAGGTCTTGAACTCAAATTAAAGCTCAAAGTATTGTTCACCCACACTGCCTACATATTGACTCATGTTTGCTGTGAATCAAAGGGGGCTTTTTATTTATTTAAAACTCCAAGTCAGAATTTCAACTGTAGCATCCATGGCTCTTGGGAATCATGCTCACAACATTCTGGCCTTTTACATTACGTTATACAGATGTAAAAAGGTAGAGAGAAATGGAGCATTGAAAAAAATCACCTCATCCTCATGTTATGGGCATACAAAAGTAAAATATAAAAGCCAAATCTGGACTTTCAAAGTTCCACTATCTCTCCCTGATGATGGACTTCCATATTGCCTAACCTTGATCCAAAATCCTAACTTTCCCTTTGAGACCTGTGAATTTGCCTTTCTCTGGATTTTGAGCAGAGATATTTTCTCTTAATATCTTCATTTAATATTAATATTTTCTCTTAATATCTTCATAAGCAAAAAAAAAAAAAAAAAAGGTGATCTGATTCCAAAAGTCTTTTTCTGTTGACAGAGAGCCCCTGGTGCCAATCAACAGCTTTCATTCATTTATTCATTTTCTGATATGTGAATTCAGGGCTAATATACTGGGTGCAAAAGGACATTTTCTACTCTGCAAACTCCCCAGTTTCTAGCTTCCTGGAAAAATCTCCATGTACTCTAGCAGTAGAAAGGATGGCTGAATGAAGGTAAAGTTGATCAAAAAGCCTACCTGAAATAGGTAGGAGATCTAAGAGTAATCATTGATTCTTTTTTTTCACCCTCTGATTTTCAGCTAATACATCATGATTAGCTTAGTTCAGGTACTCTGCATGGTAGCTGTATACAAATTTGTTGCTAAGAGTAGAAATCATCTGTTGACAAGACAAGCTGAATGTACAACAGGCTATAGAATGTGGACATTTAAAGGCAGAAAATATCTCAAGAAATGTATGAATTTTGTATTAAGAAACAGATATAGAAAGTACTAACCCAACAGACTGACTTCCTTGGTACTTAAAAAACATTTTTCATCAAGTAATTTCATGACCCTCTTCCCTCTATATTCTGAATTTTGGACATTATATGATTTTGTGAAACTGTCCCAAACAGTACTTCAAGTAAGAAAATATAAATAGAATAGATCTTGGCATTCAAAGAAAAGAAAACTTTTTTTCTGAAATGGTAAAAGAAAGGTCAGAAAAGAGGAAGCTCCAATAAAAGCTATGATAATATTATGATTCATTTCCAAAGTAGGAAGGTAAGGGTAATATACACAGTTTATGTTGAAAGAAACTAATGATCAGTGGTGTTTGTTTAGACTGTAAGAGAAAGATCAAGTCTCTACTCTGCTGGCAGTTTAATGGCTTTGAACCATCTGAATACTGATACTGTTAGCTATTTCCAGGTGAGTTGTTGTTGTGGGGTTAAGAGAGTTCACTGCAAGCCTTGACATGTTTTACTTAATAGAATTTGTGTTTTGTTTCTTACCTGCAGTGTGGCTTTTCTCCTTCTTTTATTGATTAATTTTCTCAAGATCTGTTTCACCTCAAATCCACCCCAATCTTGCTGCTATGGAATTCCTACCCTGTCTGATAATGTTGCTCTCTAATAAGGTCAGCTCTGTCCTTAACATTTTCTCTTAATGTGATGTTTTATTGTCTGCTAAAGCCTCCCTTCAAAGAACCTCATTGAGAAGACCAGGAATTTAAGTGTTAAATTATTTATTTTCATTGTTTTTACTGTAAATCTTTCATTGTATGAAGTTGCAATGAAGTCTTAATTCCTGGTATTATTTTGGGGTTTATTTTCTGAAAGAATTACAGATTTCAGACTCCTTAGCCTGGGAAGTAACCTGTCTAGATTATGAATGTCTAAACAAACTATTTTTTAATTGAAAGGATTCATTGCCTCCATATTGTCCACTTGTCAAATTATCTAGAAACTTCTATGTGACCTCAAATCTTCCAGGGCCTGCTCACTTAAGTAGATAAGGACTGAAGACCTTCAAATATCTTTATGTCTCTCCATTGACTGTACAGAAGTTCAGGTCCCAGTATACTATGGTGGATTTCATCAGGTAGCTAAAAGTTTGAGACCTCCCAGAACCAGACATAACATGACTGCTAGCTGTTTGAAGAAGTCTCTGCTTCCTTTGGCTGTCCTAAATGGTTTTAGTCACCTATATTGAGGTATCTGAGTTGGGCTGTGATTGTGATTCTGAGCTCAGTGTCACTCAAGATCCCACCCTAATATTTTTACATTTCTTAATTAGAAGACAGAAATTATGTCACAATTACTTCTGAAAGGTTTAAACTCAAAAATCAAATAAAACAAACGAAAATACACTAGTTTGACTCTTTGTCTGGCTTGGATTTTGTGCTTTAATGTTTATCATATTATTCTTGCTGACTCATGAAAGACTGAAAAATCAAGGTAAGGAATCAATGAGTAGATTTCCATCATAAAAATAGAAGATAGTGAAAAGAGTCTTTTAAAAGTAATATAGAAATTAATGTACTTCTTAGAAATCTAATAACTGTGTAGTTTTAGCTAATTCCTGGTAATGGCAGATGCTTTTGGAAGGGATAAAGAATTTGGAAGGCCCAAAGGGCAAAGCTGATAGGGTAGGTGGATGATAATAGGATATAGAATCTTTATGTCATTACTACAGCTATGGAAATTTTTGAAGGTCATAACCAAAGGAACTGTTATTTGATGGCCACCATCAAAATGAAATGAAAATTGACTGTGTACATTGGAATGAGGACTGATCATTAGAGAAGAGCACCACTCTTTCAATCAAAAGGAAGTCACATTGTGTATCTATTCCACAGTTTTGTATCTTTCATTCACCAGGACAGAGAAAGACTTCTAAGGGGATTAAGGAAGGTTTCCCAAGATAATACCATCTAGCAAAGTATTTGTTTATGCAGCACATATTGGATACTGCCACACAGCTGCTTAGCCCCTTCCTCAGGTTATAGTTGCATCTGATGAAGTGTCTTGTCCTTGTGATAAGGAGATCTTAGCAAGAAAACTGCAGGAGATAAGTAAGGGTCAAAAGGAATAAGTATTCTGATGTGAAACAGAAAGGTATATCTTGTTTACATTTGTGGCTGCTTCTTATTTCTCCAATCAATATATTCCTTCTTATTTTACACATCTGAGAATACTTGCTGCAAACATAGATGTTTTCAAAGGCAAAAATAAAAGATAGCCACTAAGAACAAAACAAACCAGGCAATTAGCATCTGAAGCTGTAAAACATCCACCTCTCTCTTGATACATTTGCCCATAATGATCTCATTCAAATGCAGCAGTTACTTCCTCATGTGCAAAAGCTTTGTTAATGCAGACAGATGATAGCATGGCATGCCTCCACTTTTTAACAGAATTATCTGAGTGCTTTGTAGACTGTATTATGCTAAGTAGTCAGGAAAGAAAGTAAAAGACTTGTAAAAAATTAGTAACTTACACCTATAGAGGACAATGACTGCCTATATAAGCCCAGTGTACAGAACACATGTATTACAGGATCCACAGAATAACAAAACCAAAATTTTAAAGTAAGAGTTAAAATGTGAGACTAACCTGAACCTCTTACTACAAAAATGCTCATATCCACTGCTCTACTAATGTTCTTTTTAAGGTCACTTTTGCTGTAAACCAGACTGGAGAAGGACTACATAGTTTTGTATCAGTTTTTTATCCAGCCAAAGCAGGTTCATTCTGTACCAGCTCTTGGGGCACTATGTCCACAAACTCAAACACTCTCTCCCAGACCAAAATAAGCATCACCGATTCGTGGCATTTCTACTTATAAATACAGTTTAAATTCACCAGGCAGCTCTATAAAAAGAAACTTGTTTGAGTTCTGTCATTAATTATCAACACATTACTAAAAATTCTGGGGCAAGGACTGTACCTCTGGGTTAACAACAAGGGATACTACTCATTACTTCTAACTAGCTGTTACTTGTGTTCACTGACTACCTGACAACAGATATGAGGATTAATATCTATTTTTTTCACCCCCAACCTTCTTCAATAAGGGCTCACTTTATCCTCCCTTCACCACTGAACTGTCATCTGGCTACCTACCTATATATACTCTCCCTAGAATTATATCCTGCTTTGTGTTATTCAAGCATTGGCCGATGACCACAGGCTATAGTGGAGTACCAAGTGGGGAGTACATTAGAACTGAGACATTTATGGAGATAAATGTTTTCATAAACTCAATGAGCTGTGGGAAAGAAAGACTTCATGAGAAACATTGTCCTTCACTAGGGTACCAAATCACAACACAAGGCATCATCAAATGTTTCAAATTCCTGACAGGAATGAAAAGAGTTGATTTTGTCCAAGGCAAAAAACAATTGCCTCCCTTGCTAAACAGTCTGTACAGTGACTCATAGACTCCAAGAAACAATAGTCCCAAAACCTCAGTGCTTTGTTATACTCAGAAGGCAAAACAGTGATAGAGGGTGGTGTTTCCTGATCCACTCCAAAATCTAATATATAAGGAGAATAAATACCTAAACTGCCTCATGAAATACTGGTGACATAAATCCTCCCTGATGATGACCTTTCACTGGTGGTCTCTGACTTAACTTTGGCCAAATGCCAGCAGAATTTACTTCTGAATAATGAATCCCAAACCTCAAAACTACACTTCTCTGTCCAGTCTGCAATTTAAGACTGAGAATTTTCTGCAGAAGCAACTCAGCCAGTTGAACAGGATAGATTAAAACAAACAAACAAAGGTATCTGTCTTACAAATGGGAAAATCCAAAGAATATAAAAACATATACAGAATATCTTAAAAACTTGTTTGTTTTATAGGATTGGGGTTTTCCTTCTGGTTTTGTGTACACACCTAGATCAATAACATCCAAAAGCAAACAGATACTTTTAAAGACAAAGCTGCACAAGAAACAAGTGTATGTTCTTTGGGGCTACTAAAATACTTTAGTCCTTAACAGTAAACTGAGCTTTGCTTAAGGTTTTCTCAAACTGTCAGTTTCCACTCCTGACTTTTTCCTGCCTCTTCTAAGGACTAGTGATTAACCAGAACTAGAACTTTCTTGATTTCCATCAAATGACAGACATCCCACAGAGAACAGAGTAGCACTAAGAAAAAACTCATAGACTCTATTTTCTGCCAATGACTAAGCAGCAAGATCACCATTATCATTAAGGGATCTGAGTTTGTGCCCACAGAAATCAATGAATATGTTGCTGAGCTACTGAACTGTAAAAGCGATGAAGCATCTGTTTCAGTGGAAAGACTAAAAAAGAAAAAACCCCACAATGCAAAAACCCAAAGCAAAACAGAGTTGTTCTGAATATAAGCGAAATGTTTCATTGAAGTTAGTGGTGTTTATTGTTTCTCTTTGACAAAATTAAAAATATATTTCAGAGTGAAAGAAATAAGTAATTTTTAAATTAATAGAAAATCAAAACATTTAATCTAAGCTGAAGCATTTTTTCTGAATCTGACCTGATTTCACTTATTTTTTAATCCCATCTCTCTTCTAAAAACTATTTATTTTTTCCCATTTCATTATTTCAGGCAGTTCTATTAGGTGTGCACTTGTGTAAACCATATGGGTTGTGGAGGGGGCAGTGGAGAGGGAATAGCCCTTTTGGGGATTAGGTATATAGAAAGCGGTGTTTGGGTACTTGAGTTGTAAATTAGCATTCTATAAGTCTTTACTGCTGTAGTTTATCTGTTATATAGCTGATACTAACCCTGAACATACAGGTCACTGATTGCCAGTTAATTATGTGTCATTGACAAATCCATAAACCACTTCAATCCCAATTTGGTTAAAATTATGTGAACTGAGCAGTTTTTCCCTCTGACTGATTCTGTAATTCTGTGTAATAGCAAGAACTGGACCTGTTGAACTGCAAGGTCCTTTCCAGAAAAAAAAGTATATATTTTCATGAAAAATCATAAAAACATCATTTGGCACAAACAGCAAATGTCTTTGCTAACTGAAGCTGTCAATCAGGCTTTACAGTAACCTTTCCAAAATTTGAGGATATTGAATTTTTTTGCAAGTAATTCCTTGCAGGATCAAGAAAAGATTCAAATTTGCCTCTGAAACAGGGCCCTGAGTGTATTCAGGGAAAAAAATACAAGACCATCTGCATTTTCAACATCCAAATTGCACAAAAGAAACGACCAGATACTAATTGTCTTACGAATCAATAAATGAAGGCTATTTATTAAACAGGAAGGAAAGCTGCACTACTTTTCTTACTATAAGTAGAATATATAGGTAGAACATAGACCACAAGCCACTTTTTACTACTATTAAAACTTTCTATATTTAGAGTTAAAAATAACTATCTATGCAAAGGGTTATTCACTTATTACGCAGTAGCTTGTTAACTTTCTGCTGTAGTACATCTGGCTACGCTATTTAACAATGTGCTAATTAAAAGTGGTTTTATACAGTCAGGTCTTTCCAAGTTTCATATGGTAAGGAACAAACACAACTGTGATTATTACCTTCACAAAATTGACGTGATCTTGTTGTTGCAGCATCACTGTTCTGATATGCTGAAATACATTTTTCTGCAGCGCTGAGATTTGTGGCCTTAAACCTAGGCAAGGAAGGCAATCTGACTCCAGAAGATCTCCACCATAGATATGAAGTCTAGCAAGTCACTACAATCAAGCCTTTGTTCACTATGTTCCTAATAGAACTAAGTGACATTTCAGAGATTTTCAGACCTTTGAAGTTCTCTTTTCAATACCAGGTGCTATATAACATCAGGTAGAACACATTTCAGTTTATCTTTTAATTGAAGTTAAAAAAGGTTTCATTGTTTCTTCCAATAGGCTACAGTCTCTCCAGAATATTTTCTTGAGGATTACAAGCATGAAGTCACTGACATCAGAAAACAGTACCCTCGTGTTACCTGTTCTAAACACCACATGGATTCAATTTCCTATATTGCAGGGCTATTCCAACGGTACTCCTCAGTTTCTGAATAGCAGATGTTCTATAAGATAATTCTGGACATGATTTCCTTAGTTTCCACCTGCTGCCTCATTATATCTGGTAACATATTACATCTAGTTTCATGTAGAACAAATGATCACACAGAACTCTGCCTCAGTCGGGAATCAGAAAGGGGAAAAAAAATTGTTTGTGCCAGGAGAAATTACATTCCAAAGTGCTCCTTTAAAACAATTTCATTTTGAAACAAAATTGAAAACACATGGGTACAGCTCCTGTGTTAATTTTTTGCCTACTTGTAAGCATAAAAGGTTTCTGATGCTTAACCCAGCTTTCTCACTCTAATTTGAAATGTTTTTTTTTCTACTGACTTTTGTAGTGACATTTGATGAATTCATAGATTTGCCTTGCTTGTGTTTACATTTCTGTATCAGAAACCAGAACAAAGGTAGAGAATAACTATTTTCAAAAAGATCATGCTTTAACCTAGTGGATTGTATAAAATAGGAAAAAATGGAAAGATGAACTCTGCATCAGTGATATATGGTTACCTTCATCATGGTAAAAGTGATTTTAATTAGTTTTGGTTTCCTTTTTTTTGTTTGTTCCTCTCCCTTCTGCCCCACTCCCCCCCTTCAAGGGAACCAGGTGAAGTTGGTTATTCCACCATATTAAATTCCAGCAAGTTTTCTTGTCATTTCCCCACACTGCAGCTCTAAATAAGTAAACTAAACTGATGCCAGCTTCCCACAGTTCCAAGTTACACAATATATGACAAATAATAACAGTTTTTTCCTACTATTAACCCTGTGTTGTGGGTATGTGTTTTATAACCAGGCCAATTCTCAAATTCTTAAATATAGATGACAGTGTCTTCAGTAAAAAGCCCCAGATTGTGCAACAGATTTATCAAGATCCTTAAATTTAGCCTGAATTAGGTTCAGAACTAGGACAGACCTATCTTCTCTCTCATCTTCCAGTTTTATTCAATTATAAAGAAGGAGAAAAAAAAAAAACCCACACAAACAAAACCAGCAAATACACAAGAAAAATTCAAGAGAAAGAAAATAAGTCAGTTCATACCCTGTACTACTTTCAGGTGTTCTGATAGTTGTAATAACAAATAACAAAAACACCTGAGACTGATACTCTGTGCAGATCTTTGTGCCTCACACTTGTCCACATCAGCGTGGTCTCTGTTGAAAACCACCACAACAATACCCATCAGAACACGGTCTAGGAGTTCACTGAGGATAAGTGTAGCCTAGAAACTTCCAAGTGATATAAAGACTGCAACAAGGATTATATTTTTTTTTCAGGACTGCTTTAAAATTCTGTATAGAAGTGGTGAAAATAAGGTTTACACTACTTAATAAGAAACTCCTTTTCCAATAGCTGGGGTTTTTTATTTTTTTTTTTTTTACTTTCTCTTCAGCTACCCAGGGATTATTCTATCTACAGGCAGATCTAGTCTCCTGCGTACTTCATTTAGCCCCAGGGTTACAAACAATGGACAGAGAGCATTATTGTTTTGGGAAAAAGCAAGATCTCCCTCTGAAAAAGATATAGCAATATCTCTAAAGCCCTTTCTTTCCTCCTGTATCAGAAAATTGGATATCTTCTATTTTAAGATTGTAGCATATCTTCCCTAGTCTGCAGCTTTCTCATGGTCCTGAAATGCCAGGATACTTTCCGATGTACAGGGACCCAATACAAGGAAGTGTAAAATTTGCTACCTCAGACTTTTGTGACCTGTGAGATTTCCATTCCCCCTCTGTCTCTCCCACTCCCCTCTCCCCACCTTTCTCTTCTTTGCTGTACTTATACTTAAGAGTCCCGAGGACGTTCAAGAACACAACTGCACTGCTCTGATGAATAGTCAGAAGGAGCAAGCCTTTGGCAAGGCACAGCAATAACTGCTTCTCCTCTCCTACTGCCCCAAAACACTGGCAGATTCTCCTAGTGCAGTTCAAGTAGTATAAAGATCTGTGGTGAAATAGTTTCCACTGTGGTACAGTGCATGCATATATGGTTTGGGGTTTTTTTTTGCTTTTGAATACTATAAGAGTACACTTTGTACTCACTGCAGCCTCCAAAGACACTGACTAAAGCAATCTTCAACTGTTCCTATTTATTAGACTGGTTCCTAAAGAAGCTAAATCTTATTCAGCTCAGCCACTGACTCTATGTATATGAGAAAGAAAAAGTATTTCTCTAACAACTTCTGAACACCTTATCTGATTTCAGCCAGGAGCAATAGAAGAGGTGAAATTGACCATTTAGAGTACCTAAGGTCTTCATGAAAAACAGGCTGCTGATGTTGGAAATTTCTTATGACTCTCAGTGTCTGTCATGAAAATATTTCTACAGAGAAAGACTAAAATTAGACACCAGAGGTTATGTGACGAAGGCCTTATTGGTGTTCTGATCACAGGTATAGCCTCCCCTGAAGCACACAATTAACCAGAAGATACAAATCCATAACAAATGAGACTTAACTAGATTAATGCTTACAGAACTAACACTTTGTACTGCAAAAGCAGTTAAAACCTCAGCCACGGGTCAGATTGCCATTTTCCTAGTCAGTGCACAAATTTAGGGCAGAAAGTTCATTTCCAAGAAGGTTTTCTACATACACATTTCCTCATTAAGACTGACCCTTTAATCCACTTAGCCTTTCTCACCACATCAGAGGTAACTGTTTCAGTGAATCTACAAAAAATTGTCAAGTTTAACAAGTTTCTTACTAAACCATAAACAGCTCTAACCTTATAAAACTTTGAAATGGTTGAGGCCATAGGTTAAACTTTGTCTTCATCTCAGGATGTGCACAAAACTTTAATAGGTTTTATGATTTCAAAGCATAAAGCCAAGGGGATGATTGTTCCATCCAGTCTGACCTCCTTCATAGAAGGGACATTGTTTCATTATACTATCCATTTATTAAATGGATAACAAATGCTACACCAAAGAGCATCCTCAAAAAGGTTGCACAATCCTGTGGTGTGCTAACCATTATTAAGAGCCAAATGCCCACACAGCTGCTGGTCACTCCTCCTCTTTACAGTGACAGGGGAACAACATAAGAATAGAAAGCTCAGGGGTTAAGATAAAAATGGAGTTTTTCCACCAGTTACTGTCACTGGCAATGTAGATTCAGCCTGGGGAAAACTAACTAAAAATATTGCTACCAACTTTTCTATAGCTATTCTATACTAACTCAACCCTTCCCTATAGCACTGAGAAATTAAGAAATATATACTCACACTTGGTCCTTCACGTGTACTGCAGAAATCTTTTCCAGAACAGTTACTTTCAGAATATATCCCTCCATTGTACAAGATATTTTCTCCAAAAAGAGAGGCAAGAAATTCCAGACTGTAAATACCTTTTCACCTTTCCTTTAACTATGGAACACTCCTTTGAAGTGGAGGCAATATGATACATTGGCAAAAGCTTTCTTATTTTCTAATTTAGCTTCATGTTTCTGACTATCACAACACCATAAGCTACTGAGACTTGTCCAGGGTTAGCTGACTAACCTGTTTTGAAGCAGACCTATTTATTCTGGAAAAACATCCTCCCCTAACTGAACAGAATTTAGAGGCAGTTGGGAAATCACAGCAAAATGGTAAAACCTGGAGACCTTTCCCACAAGGAGCCCTCTGTTTAGGAACTATTAACAAGGTTGTTCTTCCTCATTCCCCCATCTACAGCACCTGACTTCAGCTCTCAGACAACCATTAAATTGTATAGAGCTCCTTGCACTCCTCCTAGAAGAGTAGTTTCAAGGTGTTAA
The DNA here is from genome assembly GCA_013399015.1 of Galbula dea. NCBI lineage: Eukaryota > Metazoa > Chordata > Aves > Piciformes > Galbulidae > Galbula > Galbula dea. The sequence goes on along the minus strand of VWZX01009063.1, from coordinate 588,638 downwards.
ACACCAGTAGCTCTTACAGTCGCGGGTGCAATTGATTCGTGTTTTCAATTATTCAGTGCCCCTTACTCACACACCCTCAAAGACTGGAAAGAAAAGAAGGACAAGAAAAGAATTTTTTATAAGATTCTGCCAGGCCAGCTGCATTTACTGATCCCTACCCTAATACAGTGTTCATTCCTGCCTTTGTGTGACTCATAGAACACCACATTTGCCCTTGCAACATTTCTATAAGAAAGGAAAATGTTGCTTATCCTTTCATACAAATGGAAAACTGATAGAGAGAGAAAGTAAGTGGCTTGAATCTCTATCTCCAGAGTTCTTGTTATGTTCTTGGAGGAGATCATCCATCACATTTTTCACCTGCTGGCAAGTAGAAAATAACAACTCCCTCTACTCTGCTTCTCAACCAGAATTAGTCATCCTTCACAAAAAAAACACAGCAGACTCAACTACACAAACCTCTACTGACATGAAGAGCAGGTTGCTGTTTTTCCTTTCTTATCAATTTCTCTGCACTCAAAACCTGAAACAGCATTACAGTCTGCATTTCTAATGCAGATGAGAGCAGAGTAAGAGTAATAGAAACAGGAGTGTTAATCACTGCCTACATAGTTATAGTAGCTAGCATAACATTGTCTCCATATGTGTAAGGTCAAACTGGTACCATATTTTAAGGTTAATAAGAGAAATATAAATATAAATTTAAATATAAATTGCCTTTACATTTGTCTTTGTGTGCTATGTAAGCACAAAATTCTTCATGTTTTATGCCAAGGAAGGGTTGATAGATGAACAGATGGAGAAAATACTCTACTGTGTCTCCTGTCGGCTGTATGCCATTATCAGAAAGACACTGCATAATGGAATAAATGGATTAATATGTTTTTGTTGTTGTTGTTCTTACAATTAGTACATTTTCTGACCAACTGTAGAAAAAACCTGAACATGCTTCTCTTTGTACCAGATATTTCAGAAGCATTCTTAAATCCCCATGGAAAGGTCTGCAGACTCAACTTTAGTGGAGACTGTAAGCATGTACTACACACGCTTGGCAGTGAAAGATACATGGACATTACAAACAATGCCAGAGCAGTTTGGTCACCCTGAGCTGTTTTATGAACTCTTGCCAGACAAATATTCAGCTGTGTTCAGGCTTTCTGATAAGAGGCTGGCAATGAATGATTTAATTAACATAATTATTGATATGAATTTTAAAAATACCACTGCAATCAAGAAGGTGCACAGTCTGTACATTTGGTATTCATGTAGTCTTGGAAAATGTTGATTAAACAACATGTATTTATATCTGAATTTTTAAAGGGAGGAGGTTAAATTTCAAGTTACCCCACAGAGATATCACTTGAATCCAAGTGTTGAGCAATTCTGTGACACTAATGAACATTTTTAATAAACATAATTCCAGCACATATGTGCAGGGAAGAACAAACAAGTGGTTAGAGCACTAGATTAGGTCGTGCGTGCTTCAGCTCCCATTCGTAGTGTTCTGGAATAACCTCAAGCAAATCACTTACGGCTAGGTGCACAAATCATTTCAGTTTCCCATGTGTCCTGGATAGTCACCCAGCTGCCAGAAAATCAGAGCATTAAAACTCTGGTCTTTCTAGTAAGCACCCCTCAAAGGCAAGACAGAACACAGTCCAAGAGAAAGGAGGATACTCAAAAAAACCCACTTCAGACTTTTGTCCCTCCCTTCCTTCTTCCCTACTCACTCCCACCTGTAAATGTTGCTCTCTCAACCATATGAATAATTTAACAATTACTGAGTTGCTAGAATGAGACACAAGCAGATCTGAAAATGTGGTGTTTGTGGGGAAAAGGAGGATGACACAGAAAGAAAGAAGGGTTCAAGCAATAATTCAAAGTATTCCAGAAAAAAAGCCTTAAAAGTTTGAGAAAATTTTCAAAGACCTAACTGAGAATTTAATTCAAGATTAATTGCCTACCAGTCTAAATTCTAATCATAGTACAATATTACAAAAAGCTGTATATTGTCCTTTGAGATCATCTAGGATAACCTACTGAGACTTCAGATACTCTTGCAGGATGACAGGTCTCTTGTCTAACCTCTGACATCCCTCTATTAGGTGTATCTGTTGCTGTGGGAATCACAGACGAAATAGAAGAGTCACATAGCATATGCTGTCTAGTTACCATGGAAAAAGAAAAAAAAAACCAAAAACAAACCCATACTACACTGCCTAAAGAGAGAGAAAATTTATCAAATGTAAAAATGAGAAAATTAAGTGAAAAATCTTATGGTTTTACAGTCTGAAGTAATTAATGTCCTGATATAAGTTTGAAATGGGATTTGTCTTAATTTTGGTGTCTGCATCTGAACTACTAGTAATCTGGTCTTCTTTATGCTCAGTGGAGCACAGCAAAATAATTCATCTCATCTTAAGCTAGACATTTAAAGCAAGTCAAATGAATCATTCTCAGAAAGTTAAATAACCAATACAAATAAGGTATTTGGCAAAAGTTTAACACTGAATGCATACATGTGTGAAGCTATCTGCATGTGAGAAATAAGGATGATGAATCCTTAAGATGCAGACATTTCAAGGGAAAAATACAAGCAATCGAGATACCTAAATCAGCAATTTGAGAATGCTATCATAGAAGGATGTCTGGTGGATATGGGGTGCAATCATCAATAAATAATTTGAACAACCTGAAAGAGTTTAGTAGTGCAGCTCTAACCTTGAACTATTTTGACAGGAGATTCACAACTTAAGTTGTACATTGGAGATTCCAAAGAGCTGTTAAACTGTGGCTAAGAACCAATGGTCTAAACAATTAAGAAGTAACATGTATTTTGAGCATTAAATAAAAAGCAAATGAAAATACCTTTAATAAAAAAGGGAATTTCAGTTCTGTTCAAAAAATTGGGTCAAGCAATGATTAGCTGTAACAGTTTACCATTTATTGACAAAGCTATCACAAACCGACTTCTAATGTGAGATGTGCTGATTGCAGACACTCTCTTGAAGATACTACTTAGAAGTGTACTTCAGCCAAAGCCCAAATTTAGAAACTGTGTATAAAAATTGAGTCACAAGAAATGTAAAACTGTCTGGTGTTAAAAAAACCCTGTAGACAGAACTGCAAAACCTACTTGTGAAGATAAGATCTTAGTCAGAGTACACCCAAACAATAGTTTGTTGTAGCAAAACATATTAAGGCTTCATAATCTTCAGAGAAAGATTGACTATGCCTCCTTTACCCTTTTCATCAGCCCTGAAGTTGGTGTCACCATACTGCAAATCAGAGAATCTCATCAATTTTTCAGAAAATTAATCTTTTTTTTTTTTAGTAAAATAATTATTTTAGAGTCAAATAAGTGAGGTTACCTGACTGACAATGTGACCATGCAAGCTTCAGGGAGCTGGTTCAGGGGAACCTACAGGATTATATAGGAACAAAGTCAATCACCCAACAGCACTGGCACCATCAACCATGAAATGGCTTCTTGAATTCCTTCCTGGTGCTGTGTGTCAGTCAATGGGGAAAATACAGTAGTATCATGTGGTATGCCAGTGTTATGATAATAAGGGTTTAAGACTTGGATAAAAAGGTGAAAATGTTGTCCTTGAGTCAGCCCCAAAGTTAATTTACCTTGACAAATATAAGTAGCAATACTTATGGAAAGGTAAAAGAAACTGGAAAAGGATAAAGGGATCCTCTCCTGAAATGAAGTTTTACTTTTTGTAATGTGTGGTTGCAGCTGGATCACAATGTTCAAAAGCCTCAGACAGACAAAGCCCTTTCTCTTGAACTTCTCCTTTTTAATGCCATTTGTATTTTTTGATATCCAGAATATATTGTAGAAATGAGTTCCAATATTTTATTGTGCCTCATATGAAAAAGCATTCTTTTGTTTCTTTAAAAGCCACTGCATGCTGATTTAATTGGAGCCTTGGTTCTTGTATGAGAAATAGTGGATAAAAGTTCCCACTTCCCCTCCTGGATGCCATTCTTGGATGAAGTTAGGTTTCCTGGGTAAGGAACTAGTTAGCTTCAATAATGTTAATTTGTTTTCATTTAAAACAATTGTTACACTTTAAAATTAAAAGATTAACCTTTTTTTTTTATTCTGACAGTTAATCCCATAAGGCTTTCCCCACAAAACCACAATATGAAACAAAATACTTGTATTAATGTGCCTGTCGCCTGTGTTGCTCTGCTAAGACTAATACAGTTTTCATTAGCCTCAGCCTACAGCATCAAAGCCTTTTAAGTAAATGGTCTCCATGCTATCTAAATACTATTCATGAAAATAGCCCTATTAATCAAGATTTATTTTAATGAAACAAGGGCAGACAACACAACCCAAGAACATGGGTGATTTGCTGTTATATAATCTGCTACACTCCACAATCTGTTGTGAGCAAGCTGTAGCTGAAGGGACAACCTCAAGGAGCTTACTACAAATGAAGCAAGAAGAAATTGTCCTGACTCAATTATTCTTGCAGAATGAGCTGAGAAGGCCTGCCCAGGAAATAACCCTGTTAACAATCATGTAACATTACTGCAAGACATGGCATCTACAGTGGGAAACTTACCCAAGTGGGCAGTGTTGTGTAAGGTGTTTCCACATGTGGGTACACTGCTGTCTAGGGGTCTCCCAATGCACACACAGTTTGCAGGAACAGAGTGCTGCCACCAGCCAAGTCAATATGGTATTTAGGGAATGGATGAGCATCACCTGGTCAGCTTCATGGATTTGAGTATGGTTTTCACCTTCTACAATGAATGCAAAAGAAATAAGGATGCATTCAGCAGACTGTATCTGAGGTGTCCGCAGTTTCATTGTATTTTGGAGGTAGCAAACCTGCTCATATGGTCATAAGAACCCCTGTAATTTGTTACACTGGAACTCAGTCTAACCATCCAACAGGTTTTTCTGCTTTTGAGAGTGGCTGACAGAAAATAAATCATATCTCTTATGCCCTGCAGCACCAAATTCTACTGCATAAATAATCACCTTCCTTTGACTTTTTTGAACCACCCTTCTATGGTACAAGCAGTACTGTAATGTAGCTGATTCATGTTCACTTTTTTCATGCCACTCACAGTTTTCATAACCCTCTTAAAACACATCCTTCCTGGAATGCACAGTTCTAACCACCTCAGCCCCATTCTGGTGGAAGCATTTCCTCCTGCCGTCACCTTGTCTGTACATGTTTCTGTCTCTCAAAGTTTGGCATCCATGTCTTTTACTGGATGATGAGGTTAAGCTGTTCAACTCCCAGAGAAAGCTCACAGCTCCATTTTCTAGCAGAGAAGGGAATTCTCTGGCAAAAGAGAAACTTATCACTTTAGCCAGCTGGCTCCTTAAAAGCTCCACGCTACCCTTTTCACTCTGGGCCAACACAAATCTTCAGTCATGGGTAACTTGGAAATTTTTCCTTCCATGAAGATGAGGAGGATATTGGATGAGCAAGGGATTCCAGTTTGTTAGAGCCAAAAGGCATCTGAGAATGTTTAAGTGACATATTAACATGAATTTTAGCATTGAATTGACATTAAATCCCCAATTTCTAAGTTCAAAGAAAGACACTTCAACACTGTGGGTTTTGTTGTGTTTATGTTTTTTTTATTCTTCCTGAAATAAGCATTATTGCTTGCAGTGCTCTCTTTGATTCCCTCAAAATTTACGACACAGTTCATTGTGACATAGCAAACTAAACTAGATGGCTGTAGTGTTGCAAAATACAATCTTGTTTGTATACTTATTTAGTAAGTATTAACATGATATAAGGCTATTAAGGAATAAAGAAAATAGTCCAACTGAATGAGGTTGATGTTGATTCTCTTTTTTCTTTTTTTCTGTTTCTTTTTTTTCCTGGTTGTACTCACTTCTTGTCCTTTGCTTTCAACAGAAACACTGTTTAGAAACCAAGCAAACAAACAGACAAAACCCACCAGATATACAATGTTCAGTACAATGGCTTCCTCAAATGCATGTCCCTCAAAAGGCTTATTAGAGTAAAACTAAAAAACTTAACAGGATTAATTGTGAGGAATTGTTTGTGAAGCATAATATTTTACTATGTCACTGACTCCTTGACTATACTTTTTCTCTCAGGACCATGATCACCTGTATTAATATAATTTTTTTTAAAAACCCATGCTTTTAACAATAAATGATACTTTTAGCTTCTTTTTTCTTCTCAGAAGAAAATATATCCTTATTTCACTGCCTATTTGTCATGTTGCTTATTTGACAGGAAACAGCATTTGTCTATTTTAGTAGATGCTCAGAAACTGTGTTTTGAAGCAATTTGGCCTGTAAAGCTGGTGAAGATATAGGAACTGAGTTGGCTGTCTCCAGATTCAAGAAATTACTCATTAAAACTTGGAATCATGTTGCTGTTTCCATATCAAAGATAGTATGGCTAGAGTAATAAAGTGAATTGAGCAAGGGCACCTTAAGGTAAATAATTATGTTTCATTTCTTGTTTCACCTTTCATATGCAACATCTGGAGTGACTTGGAATATAAAAGACAGGTAGAACATGGTCATGAATGAAAACTCCTGAATTTCAGAAGAATACACATAAAGCCAAATTCATGCATCAAGAATCAGAAAGGAGAACAAGGCCTTGAACATCATTCATTCATTCCAAGCCTAGATTTCTGAAAAATGATGAGAGATTGGTGCCACAATGGTCTCCAGCACAGAAGGTGTCTCAGAGACTTGCTGTTTCTAACATTTTGAGATTTCTGCCAAATGTGTGTAAGTGCATTTACTAAACTCATTATTTTTACCAAGTGTTTTTAACAATTCCAAAGTCCAGCTATTTTTAAAATGTAGCTCTTTGAGTGACCTTTGACCTCCCAAGGGAAATTAGAAAATGGAGAATTTATTGGAGGAGGACATCCAACAAAATTACAATCATGACAAGCTTGAATTACACCATGTAATTGAATCTATTCAGAAGCCAAAAATCAATGCAGTCAGCCAGAAGTATACCAAATGTGACATTCATTTTTTCTGCTTTATCAAGCTTAATTGATGTCTTAGGAACTAAATAAGAGTAATAGGCAGCCTTATGGTAGAAACCTCAAGAGATATTTCAAGTGGCTATTCATAGAGGCTGCAAATAATTCATAGATTTCACTGCCAGTTGATGTGGTGATAGAATAACTACATAGCTTTTAAATACCACATGCACTACTACTAGTTCACCCCCATCCCTCCAGACTTCCCATTGAGAGAGGTAATAGGCACAAACCCATCTATCTGGCATATCCTGACTTAGAGAAGCTCTTGATGTCAGTTTTGTTTTGGACAGAAACTTAACATACCATGGCTAACAAGTTAGCACTAGTGACATTTCTTGGCTTTTTCAAATACAGTTTGTCATAATGCATATGCATACATAAAATACATGAACTTACTCCAGAATCCAGCAAAGGGGAATACTTGCATTAATTTAATAACATAGGGAATGCTTCAGAATAATACTCCATGCCCCTGCCTCCTTAAACATATCTAAAATTATGCTCCAGGCTCTAAGCTACAGTGATACAAGGGACACTGAGTCACCATACAATATCAACAAATTTGAAATGTACTACAAAAATTTGAACAATACAGAATTTTGTTGAGAGTATCTCTGCTGATATCCTGAGAAGTAGCCACCTACTTTTGTAGTCAGCAAGAACAACCTAAGAATAAAATACCTTAAAAACTGGACATAAATATCTACTAGAAAGCAAGATCTGGCTGAACTTTTCAGTAATCAAAATAATAATCATCATATTTTGAAATATGTATGATCTATGAATTACATTTTACTAGAAAATGCCAAGCCAGAATATTCTGGTTTTGACAGGTAACCATCTTTATAGAATCATTTATTATAATTTAGTATCAATACTGAAGAAAGCAACCAAGATGAACAAATCTTATTCCAAGGATACTGCTGGCTTAGATACTTGTTCTGAGAGTTTCAAAGGATGTAAGGAAATGAGATGCCTAAATTTCATATTTTCTTTCTCACAAAACTTTGTCATTTCATGAAATCAGTGATCTCCCCTTGCCTAAGCACAAGCAGATTTCACACAGGATTTAGTAGCAAGTGTGATGACATAAGTAATGATACAAAATTTTCCACATATGCAGACATCTTGGTATTTGTATTAAAGGGGGGAAAATATTTGTCCTTCTTCAGTTATTTATAGAGCTCCATCTAAGTGACAAAGAAGTCAGACAAGTTAGTATGTTTCTAGTCCTTTTAAAAGGAAACTAATTTCAGCATATTTATTATCAACATCATTTTAGTGTAGGAAAGACACAGGCTGTCCAAAAGTGATTTAACTAGCAAAGCAGCCAACCTTGTGAACAACTGAAATAGCTGCTCTGATATTTCAAGATTTCTTTACATTTGGACTGCCTACAGCACTACACACACAGACTTTAGAAGAAACAGTCATGACAAAATAGCAGAAATGCCTTGACTTCTCCATATCCTCCCCTGTTCTTTGGACCAGGGGATATGTAAAATGCTTGCTAACAAACAGTTTGCAGAAATCTTTAATAGCAAAAAAAATAAATGTGCATTTCTGTTCCAGTGCAAATTGCACTGAAATAGTTAAGGTAATATAAAATTACTGGACCAGACAGGGCAGGCTCAGTACAACAAGCCCAATTCCAGGCAGCCTTTCTATCATGGAACAGACACACATATGTTGCCAAGCTGTAGGGCTTTAAAACCCCCCATATTTCTGAAATACATTAAAATCTCATAGCTTGGCATGTAAACAGGTTCCAATCTAAATGGGTTTTATTAAAAAATATTCCTCATTGCTCACAGGTGTGGGCTCCCTAGCTGGAAATAGCACACAAAGAATGTTTGGATGCTGGAGGTGCAGCAGTTTGACCCATTAAAAAAAGTAACATTCACCTATATTTGTTTACCTTATCAGCTTTGGTAGGAAAATGTCCTGTACTTGCATTAAAACAGCTACTTTTATTTGGGAAGAAATGGTTAGCTCAGTCTTTGAGAGCCACACAGGCTTAGATTTAAAATCTTGCAATTGCCAAGAGCACCTGTTTATAACTCTTCTCCTGCAGCATAATCTTATCTTCTGTGAAATACGTTACTGCACTTCTCTTTAGGCATGATACAGATAAGATTTGCCAGCCTTGGAAGAAACTCCACTTTCAAATTCCACTTCGCCCCAGATAGTTGCTATTTCTGTCATTTCCATTGCATGACAATCAGCTAAAATATCATCTATCATCTCAATCAACTTTACAGCAAGGCAGCTGAATGTTAATTAGGCATTACTTTTGCTGTAAGGAAGAGGGGCTGATGAATCAAACCTCAAGCTATCAAAATCTAAACACACAAAATCTGTTAAATAAATTAAGACTACAAAATGTTATAAAGAAACAAATTAACAGCAAAGGACAGATCCTTCTAAGAAGCCTTTAATATTGTGTGCCACATTTTTTGCATGTACAAAACCACATGGTAGTTGTCAATTACACTTTTAAGTGCACCTATAGAGTTCAGTACAGAAATCAGTACAGAAACACTCCCCACCTGCCCCAGCACCCTGATTCAGTGACAGTTTCACTAGTACCAGAGTGGAAGCAATCAGCTGCACAGCTCTGCACTGCAGCTCATGGCCCCCTTTGAGAAGTGCACCACTTTACTTTGGGCTGGCACTGTGCTATGGTGCCTCTGTCACCTTCAGCATCTGAACTGCACAGTTACTGCACAGCTCTGTGACTGTACCAGGTGCAGCCTCTACAAGCTATGTGGGCTTTTCTGTATTGGCATTGCACTATAGAAGAGAGTTTTGGTTGGGATCAAGATCTGGAACTGCATAAGATCTAAAGGATATACTCCCACTCATGAAACTAAGTGTCAGTCTGTCTCAAAATGTAACCTTTGGAGGTGGCTGAAAGCAATTCATATAGCTGAAGAAAGAATTTCAAGGGACTTTGTACTGGTGAGAGACTGAAGCCCCACTCAACCTTGTTACTCCACCTCCTTCTTCTGATGTGTCCTAGTCTCAATGATGCCTTGCTTTTATGAGAGTTGCAAGGACACAGCATGTATAAAGAGAATTTATTATATGCCAGTTTCTGCAAGCAGCAGACAGGTGTTAGCCAAACTTCCCCACATCTCCTTCTCAAAAAACCCTGTGATCTGCAAAAAATTTATTGTACACATAACAACATATTTTAGATTGTTTCCTGGCTTCTGGAGAAAGAAGAAAAAAAAAAAGCAACCCACAGAAAAGAGATTCTCCCATAATAAATCAGATACAAGGCCAAGCTATTTTAAAACATAAATTTCATTTTCTGTTTGTTCTTTTCTACCTCCCTCCAATTAACAGCTCTCTCATCCATAGACCTGCAGGCTCCAAACTGGTAAAAGTTGTGAGTCACTAGGAAGTAGTTGGGAACTGTTTTTTTCTTATAATTACAAGATATAATTGCATTCTTAGACCCTTCTATGATTAGCAATGCACTTGGAAATTGTAGAAATAGTATTTATATTTTTAATAGGCAGAAAACCTTTGTGTTCAATTAAAGAATTAAGCTTACTGAATACAAGCAATTTAGGGCTTAAAAACCCCTGGAGTACATTTGAGAGTCACAAAAGTAGGACTTCCAGGCCATCAACTTCTTTACATTGAAAATAGACAATGATATTGTGGTTATTAGCATCTAACTGCAGTACATACATGCAGGAAAAGAAGATCTTACTAAAAGGTTGGTTAAACCTTTGTATGATACCCTGTCTTGAAATCAAAGAAGAGAGAAAGAACAACAACCACAAAAAATCTGTTTTCTCCCTCAGCAAGGAGATGAGAAGCAGTAGCAGGCTGAGGGTAAAGGGAGGCCAGGCTGGAGTGCAGTCTGTCCTCCATGAGTACAAAGATACTAAGGAGAGGAAACATTTCTGGGCAGAGAAACTCCAGCTTTCTGCAATAGTAGCTTATTAGAATTGCCCCTAGCATGCTTTTGGGCAGAGACAAATAGCAGTCCTCAACAGCCCCTGAGTACAGCTCAGCAGTTAGTACAGGTCAGGACCAGTTCCACATAGGAAACTTGCCTGCAGCAGACCTGGTTTGTAAGGCAAGAGTCCTTTCAGACAGATGCAAACAATTCTGTTGTAGCTGTCCTTAGTGTCAGGCAATGGTATCAGGAACACTCCATTTGCCAGGACAGAGACAGATGTGTAAGAGCAACACCCTGCAACATAAAGGTTAGACTCAATGATTTTAAAGGTCTTTTTTAACCTTGAATAAATATGATTCTACCTACTCTGTGTCTCAGCATACTCTCAAGAGATCTCCAAACCAATGCTGACCTGATCTTAAAAGCCAATACAATACATCAAATTAATGTGCAGATGCAAAAGATTAAAATAGAATTCCTCTGTTTGGTGCTGCACTTGAGCTTGCAATTCATTCCTCTTGGACAACACCAAGCTGCTGCATGATTGCCTTTGTGTGAGTTTGTTTGTCTCTGGTTAAGACATTTTCAGCATAAGACATTTTCAGTGTGTTTTGCATAATCCAGAAAACAAGATCATTGAGTCATCTGGGAGTGTGGCTGCTGCCTGTGAGGTCAGTCACCTGTAAATCTCCAGGCATGGTTGTAACTCAGCTGAGGGCTGCTGTTAGAAAAACTGTGCTCACCCAGACTGAGGCCCCACACAAACATGTTGGTGTCCAGGTTCTTGGCTGTGGAGAGTGCCAGAGCCTGGCATTTGCAATGGAAGGTAGCAGAGATAACTCCTGTGTCAGAGGTGAACAGGTGAATGATCTGCTCAGTATGGTGCCTGAGCTGAAGGAAGAAGTCACGAGGTTACAGACTAGAGAGGAGTGTGAAAGGGAGATAGAGTGGTGCAGCCAGGCTCTGCCAGCCCTGAGAGAGGGGCAGCAGGTGAGGGCTTCACAAGAAGGAGGAGATCCCATGCCCTCTTGCCACCTGCAAAAGGATCACCCAAGAGTAGTGGGTAGTGAGATGGATTGTGAACTGGTTGAACTTACTGCTGTGGCAGGGGGGTTGGACTAGATGATCCTTCGAGGTCCCTTCCAACTCCTAACATTCTGTGATTCTGTGACTTTGAGGGGAATAGAAACAACAACAAAAAACCTACAAAGACATTTTGGCAGTTAGTTTCTCAGAAAAGATGGAATAGAAAAATAAGGAGAAAACACCTAGATATATGAGCCAGGCTGTCTAGAGAAAGCATGTTAATAGTCTACATTTGCATAAGACATTTTCAAAGAAATAAACATAGCTGAATGAAACAAGAATTTATTAGTGTGTTTTTCTTTTCTCCATATTGACACAGCAGAGAACTGAGCTGCTGTAAATGCTTTACCTTCTTTCTCTCCATTTTTTTTGGATAACTGTTCTTGGCAAACGTTTCTGTAAGTTTTATGCATGATAAAGGCTGAGCGTGTCTGAAATTGATAAAGGTCCAACAGTAAGAGATATTTGCAAGACAGGCTGTCTGTGAATATATTTTAATTCAAATCTTATCAACAAATGTCAGTGGTGTCTTGGTGTTATTCCATACAGCATATTCACTACAGAGCCAGAAAACTACTCACTAGGGATTCAAACTTTAAGCAGAGACAGCAAAAAGAAATATGAACTCTCTACAGTTTCAGATAAACAAAGTTACTTCTCTGGACATTGAAGTTTTAAATAAAATTTGGAACTGAAGTATTCATTTAGATATTGTCAGACAAAGAACAAACAAATAACTATTATTATTAATAATATTAGTAGTTACAAAATTCTCAGCGTGCTGTTGCTGACATAATTGAAGTTGACAGGTACATGGATTCTGCCTTGTTGTGAATGTCTTCTTTTTTTCTTGCAAAAAAGAATTGCCTGTATGAGAGAAATATTTTTCTTCTGCAGTTAACTGAAAAAAATCTGACACTGTGCTACTAATAAGAACAGAATAGAAGACTGCTTCCTAACTTTTAAATCATTCTGGAATATTTCTGTGAGAAGAGGCTAGACTGGAATGCAGCTAAGATTAACAATTATATTGTAGGAGGGAAAATGTGAGGACCATAATTATTTTTAGCTAAAGTATAACACATCAATCAATCACTGGTCTGTTGCTGGGGGCAATAGTAGCTCCAGACTTGTCACTTATCTACTGATTTTTCTTTTAACTTTGGTTTTTTTGCCTAAGAGAAGGAATTATTACAGAAACAAGCATATTTTACACCTTCTATAATGTTCCCTGAATTCTCTAAATAAGTAAAAGACTCCTGTTGATATGTTTCATGGAGACTGTTTGGAGTGTGGCATAATATGGCAAAGGGGTAGAAAAACTTTTGTCTCAGGATCATCAGTTTAAATGCAGTACATCTGAAGTTACCTGAAATAAATCTTTGTGGTCACTTTTCAGCAAAAAAATGTTTACATTCTTGCACACATCTGCATCAGTGAAAAATGACATTATAAGTCCATTTTCTGCTTAACTGAAGGACCTGGACTTACTGTAAACACCACAGTGAGGAGCTATTTGAGTCTCACTCAGACAAGAGGAGATGCTGGAGTTCAAAGGACCTATTAAGAAAAAAAAAAAGATGATGACAAAGAAGGAAGAAAATCCTAAAATCCACAGACGTCTGGAGACACACTAATGTTTGAACAGTAACTTGTCAAAATGTCTGAACAAGAACTGTATTGTGCATGGCCTTTGCTGAGATGAGTACTGTGTATCTGTCTCCTCAGGATCTGTCCCTTACTAACATCCCTGCAAGAGGCATTCACCTACCCACTTCTGCTGAAAATCTCCACTGAGCCTGTTTGCTCAGGGTTCACAGAACACACAAAGTTAACTTAAGCTGTTACTTCTAATGGCCCGTTTGTTAGAACATCTGCTCCAGGAGACTCATTTTGAGACCTCCCCTCACAAAGGATGAGGAAATTTAGGATTGGAGCTGGTGCATCATAACAGACTGTGTTAATCCCAGGGCTCTGGGAGACAACTGCCTTTTATCCTTTTTCTGGATAATTGTGACACTCTGAGCAAGAAGTGCAAAAGCCACATGGGCCAAAGGAGAGCAGATGATGGCAGTTCAGCTGGTCCTATGGGAAAGATATTGTCTTGAATGGCTGCTCTCAGAGTTGTTCTTGGTTTGGTTTTTGTTCCTTCCACTAACAAGTAGCAAAGAAAAACACCATCAGCATCCTGGGAAGCAGAACACCACTTACTGGGCAAGTGCTTTTAGCAGGCAAATGTTCAAAAAAAAGAACTCTGGCTTCCAGCTTTAGGGAGTGTAGTCCCTGCAGGAGACAGCATTTCAGGAATGCTCTGCTCTTCCACATCTTCTGTTGATTGGTTTGGGCATCCCAACACTTAATATACTGGCATCTCTCAATCTTACCTTGTTCCAAACTGAATGAGCTTTGCAAATCCTGCTTTTAGAGACAGGATCCGATGAGTTTGGAGGGGTTGTATGACACATCACAACACTCCAGTCCTTTTATTTGAGCAAGATTTAAATTGCACTCTTCTTACTTCACATCACTTCAAGAGAAACAGATTGAGAAACTCCTTTCACAGTGTGTTTTTAGAGGCTTTTCTGTCAGCTGAAGTCCTGTCCTAGAGAAACTACAGTCAGTTAAAAATATAAACCTATAGAGATGTAAGTGGAAACTCCACAACTTGACTGAGTTATTGAAAACATTAATGCAGTAATCACAGAACATTAAAAAAAAATTAAGCCATCATCATTTGAGGCTATCTTTGTATATTTTATAGCTATATACATACTTCTGTCAGGCAAGACTCTCTAAAATTCATTAAAATACTCATTTTCTCACAGGAATTGTGTTGCTCTCAGGACATCATATAAACAAAGAAAAACAACCCACACCAGCTTATTTAACACACCACAGAAGAGGAATATCTCTCCCAGCATGAAATGTTCCTCATCAGAGTTACCATATGCCTCCTACTCCTTATTCCATTTTTCTATCTCTTCTCACATAAGCACTACCATCTATTAAGAACCTTTCAAATTCTTTACACTTTAAATATTGTATAGCAACCCATGTAAACAGAATTCTATGTTACTTTTATTACACTCTTGGTAGAAATTCACAGCAGCTGGCAGCAGAATCTCAGCTCAGGGTAAGGAATGCATACCTGCTCAGCTGCAAAATGTTATATGCAATAAATCTTGTCAAATGTTATATAAACCTCCATATTAAGGGAGCAATGTTATGCTAGAGCACCTCCTCTGTTTTCTCTAATTTTCTTCAAAGTGTCTATGGTATCAAAAAAACCCCAAACCATCCCAAAACAGATGTAGGAAGAAACTGTATTGACTATTCACTATCTGAAAGGCAAAGCAGAGCAGCTGGAGAATATTCACAGGCTACTGGTTTGACTGGTTGTAGAGTAGCCAATAAAATGAGTGCAATCCCATTAAAGTCAATGTGCCTGATTTCTTTCCAGTACTGGAGTGATGGACAGAAAATAGGCAAACTGCTGTTTCAGAAGCCTGTTAAGGAAGCATTAAAAACCTGATTCTGTGTCAGAGTACAGAATTTATGGTCCAAGTGGTTTTTGTATCAACAGTTAGCTCTCTAAGAACTTCTATTTTGCTAATAAATGTTCTTGTTTTCCTTTTCTAAAGAATTAAAAACAAGCACAAAACCTAAGCTTTCACTTCTCATTTGTTAAAGTCTAATCACAGTGCAACTGATTGAGAAATTTCCTTTTTGTCAGCTCAGTATTAATGAGCATTTTCTCTGCCACTGACAATAAAGTCAGTGCAGGAATTCTAGAGAACTAGCTCTCTTTTGCTGATGTCTGAAGATGATGTTATTTGGTTCACTGCAAATGAACCATTACACAGAAATCTGTCTACACAGAGAGAAGGATGCATAATGTTAACACCTCTCCTCAGGAAGTGAAGCTTAATATTGTGCCAATTAGGTACTGTAACAAGAAAGAAAAATGCAACTACATTTGGAGAATGCAAAATGTTTTGACATTTTCAAGTTGTGATATTTTTGTGTGAAAACTTTTACTGTGTTTACTTGAACACAATAACTTTACATGCAAAAATAGTATTAACAAATATACACCTTTTTAAATGCAATTTTTCTGTAGGATGTTAGCTGCAGATCACACTTAGATTTAATAATTAAGATGTTTAGAAATCTGTAATCTTACAAGGTCTAGTATTATGAAAGTGCAAAAGTTGTGAAATCAACTTCTTTTTTTAAATTAATTTAGTAATTCTGAAAATAAATGTTGGATTACATCTCTGCATTAGTCATTAAAACCCCTGCATAAGGCTTGACATTCATATTTGAATATGCTGTCTAAAGTTCTCCATCTTTCTATTGATCTAGTCGATAATGGTGATGAATAACTAATTAAAAAACAATTTAACCTTATTCTTCCAGAAAAAAAAGAGAAAAAAATAATTGAATGTTTCTACTAAATGGGTAATTGATAGAAGATGAATATTTATTATAAAACTGCTGGCTTCCTCATTTATAAATGGATATAATTAAATTTAAAGTCCAGGCTATAAACAAAAATTGGATCTATAAACATGTAATTTTCATTAAATTACCATTCACATTTCCTTAAAATACTTTCACCATGATTGAAAGACTCTTCAGTTTTAGTTTCCATCACAGCTGCTGAAACCTTTGGCCAGTGACAGACAGCAAAGAAGATGCTGTGCAAGAGCAACTGCTGGATAACCTAAGATGATTTGGGCCCTCTTCACAACATATCAGCTAAGGTGAGACATATACATTGTAATTTCAATTGATAAAAAGAGTTTTCAGTAGTTGCTGAGTTCTAGCACTCCTTAAATCATGCTGGGAGCAGCTTGGAATCATTTTTCATAGGACTTCCCTGTGTGAAGTCTGTGTGCAATAGTCTATACTTATCATATCTACAGGACACCTGCTGCACAGAGGACCTGCACCTGCATAATGGACTTTGTGTGTCCCAGGTACTCTGCCTCAGTTGATATCTGCTGTATATTTAATTGGCCCATCCTTTGTCCAGGATTTTCAGGATATGTGAAACATGTCAAGATTGAGTGGTCTTTTTACTGTCCACACAAAATATTGTGCATCATATTTTACTGACATGACAAGAATCTGACATGATAAGATATATAGCAATGAAATCCCACACATAAGATTTCCATGCTTGTCTTCCAAGATGTACAACAACAGAAAGGAAGCCATAATTGACAATTTATGCCTTATGTTGTTTTAAATATCTGTACATAAATATTTATTTTTAACTTTATTTGTGTGCTTAATGCTGCTTACACATTTATCACTTTTAGATTTGGAAAACTAATGGAATTAGTATGCTGCACTCTGATGTCAATAAACGTTATGTTTCTGCTCCTGTGCTGCTGTCAGTCATTCTGGTGTGATAGAAGGCTTAGAATTAACAAAATCACTCTTAATGGAAAATCAGTATGAAACCAGAATAAATGCCCGTGTTCAGAAACAAAAAAAAAATAAACTGTGTTTTTAATTCACTGTCACAACTTTTCTCCCATGGCAAAGAAAGAATAAGCTTATTTTTAAATATTATTGTAAGCAGAATTAAAAACCCCCATCTTAAATAAATCTTCTGAATTAGATGTAATTGGTTATTTAAAGGAAAAAGCAGACTTCAAATTATCTTTCTCAAGATAATGTTATATTATAGAACTTATCAGCTAATTAAAGAGAAACCTTCCCCTTAAAATAGCCTAAGGCTTGCATACCTTATCTTAAACCATAAATGAAGAGAGTATTTTGGTTTAAACTACCTAAAAGGCTGGCCTTTCTATAAGTCTTCAATTATTATTCAATTACAGATTAATGAACTCTGTGTGGAATTATAGTTTATCATTTACTGTTTGCAATTTCTTTTCTTGTAATTTTAAAGATGGTGTATTATTGAAATTATTGTTGTTAGAGTAACAAATGGACATTAGTGGCAATATATGGTCATCTTGCTGTAAAACATTATGTGGATAAACATATTCCTTTCTTAAACTTTAAAATCAAGCAGTATTTCAATTAAATTTTAATCATGCATTCCAGTTAATTATGTCCTGTACAGTGCTAATGTTAGTCTATTTAATATTATTCTAGCTGTACAGACTCAAACTCTAGTCTGTAGTTTAAGTGAATTTCTTTTTTATTTTTTCCATGTATGAAACAACTACTATTTACAGGAATGAGAAGTGTTTGCAGGGGCTACAGAGGATGTGTACTGTAGCTGGGTAAAATACAATACATTTAATAACTCAAACAAGTCCATCCTAAACCTGTCCATGTAAGTTCACAACCAAAGTTAACTATATTGTGGCACCTAATCACCTCTTTTCCACAGAAAACAACCAAAGGGATAGTCTCATAGTCAAGCATTTGCCCCAACAAGACACTTCATTTTGTATTAAAGCTTTGATTCAGCTAAACTAGAAGCATTATTTTAAATTATTCTTATTGCTTGATTTAATTCCAAGTCTAGTTCAAGACTCCCAGCACTTTGGAATACAATTGTACCTCAGGATTACCTGAAAATAAGTGTCTAGAAGTAATTAATGAAACTGAGGAACAGTTTTGGGCAAAGAAATGAAAGCTCTTATTTTCTTTCTCCAAAAATCTTCAGCAAAATTTCAGATTTTTCACTTTTTCTTGAAACCAGCAATAAGGTCCATTGTGTTATTGGAAGTGGGTAATTCCAAACAGAGCCATTATTTAGTATAATGTATACTATATACTTATATGATATATATATAAAATATTATTTAGACTATAAGTTTTTAAAACATATGTCAGCAAATATATTGATTTTTGAAGCCCTATAATAGGTATACATTGGCATTGTAAATACCACAAGAAATTATTTTAGCAGTTCAGTGGAAAAAAAATCTTGTGAATTAAAAGCCCCCCTTTAAGTATTGAAAGGCCACAATAAGGTCTCCCTGCGGCTTGCTCCTTTCCAATGTCGTATTGAGCATGACAGAAATAAGTATCAAAGAATCTGAATGAATAATTCTTAAACTGTTTTGATTCTTGTAAATACCTTGCAAACACTTTTAGTTTCAATAATCCAACCTTATGCCTTAACCCAGGACATTTACTGTAACTTTGCTTATGGCAATAAGTGAAATCTGTTCAATGTCTGGCAATATCCCTTTTTCAGTCTGAGTGAGATTTTGAATCAAGAGTAACAATTGCTTGCTGAAAGCATCTCTCTGCATTTGGAGAAAGCCTTTCAGAGATTAATAACTTGTCATAAAAATCTCACTCTGATAACACTGATCTATAAAATCATATGTTCCAACATATGAGCATGTTTCATGCTCAAACTTAAAATATATGTGCACATCTGACAGTTCCATGTAACAGTATGGAAAATGTCTATATTTTTTAAAGACTCTATGAAGGATGAGAAATTAGTTATTGTGATAGGTTGACTCTGCCTGGATGTCAGATGCCCACTAAAGCCACTCTGTCCCATCCCTCCTCACTCAGTAACTCTACCTTCTTTGTATCATCTGTCACCAAGGCACCCACCTCATTTAGCAGAGGGTCTACATTGCCTCTAGTGTTAGTTTTTCCTGCAATGCATTTGAAGAAGCCCTTCCTATTGTCCTTGACCTCCCTTGCAAGGTTTAATTCCAGACATGGTGACACTCAACCTGCATTGACAAATGTAGGTCCTTTCAGGAGCATTATTTCTTTTATAATAATGTTCTAGCTCTTCCCACTCCTTATCCCCTCACCCCCCCACACACACACCTCTCCTAATGCATTTATTCCATAGTGGGGACAAAAAATGTTGTTACTCCTTATGGTTATACTGAATGATTTTAAAAGCATAATTTTATAAAGATGGGTCCAATGGAGACCATTAAAGCACTTAGACTGAATGATGTTTTTATTCCAAGACATTTAGGAAAAAAATCTGAAGAACTGAAGAAATTACAACCCAGCAGTTTCTTTGGTAGTGTTTTGCAATGGTTAACTGGAAATTCTGATTTGTAGTTTCTGTCTTTACTGTGGCTGAATGTTTGCCTGGATACTTTTGAGCCTTCTTTATAGCAGCTTCCAAATGACTTCACTGTTTAGTATGTTTCTGCAGATTTTCTTTCAGTAAATAATAGATAATGTAATCATAAAGTTAAATTGAGTCTCTGAAACTTCATCACCAAATTTACCCTTTCTCTATTGATATTATTTAGTTTGGTCTGAAAATGTAAATCACAAACCCAGAGATGATCAGTGCAGAACAAATAAGAGCTAGTGATTTCCCAGGTACATTAGTTAGGAGGAAGCATGGGTTGTATAAAACATAGTTAAAATATAATGGACTCCAGATGCTACAGAATCATAAAGTGCTTATTTTCAAAGCAGAAGACAATCATACTGAGGAAGTGCCCTATTGAAATGCCTTTATTTCTCCCTTGTAAAATGACTTTGGTAGATATAATCATCTTGTTGAAAGATGTTAGTCATGGTTGCTCTTTCTACCATTATTGTCTTAATGTATTCAGAGGGGTTTGTATATCAAATTCATTTTGTGTTTGTGCTAGTCAAATATCTGATCATATGTAAACTAAAGATTGATACTTGACTATGATTTCTGATAAGCCAATGTCCATAGTGTGCTAAATTCATATTTTTCAATGCATCAATTTAGGTTTGTATTTGTGGTTAGGTTCCCATATATTGGTCCTTCTCCAGAGCTATAAACAATGACTGTTACCAAACCATGTATATTGGTGCCATAGATCCCATTAGATATTGTACAGGGTAATCAAATGTTCTGAGCACACTGTTCATAATATACTGGAGATTCCCTTGCACATACACACTCTACAGACATACACTATTTTGTAACTATTTGCTTTTCAATTTCTTCTCTGTGGCCATGATCCCTAGATCCACTTCTAGGGAAGAAACAAGAAGGGTATGTGCACAAAAGCTGTGGAACTTCAATAATGCTGTCTAGACAGAACTGACAATCTTCATCAAGCCAAAGAAAGCTTTAAATACAGATTAATTTTTTATAATAGTTCATTCTATTTTCATTCTGCTTTACAGATATGATCAGGATGATTCAGTAATTACAATGAGGTTTGTTGTATTACCATTTTTTTTACTCTTTTTCATTATATATTCTATCCCAAGGAAGACTTTTTCTACATCTGTTAAACATGAAGCAGAACTTGATACTTATCTTATTACTCTGAAGGTAGAATTTTTAAGGGAGAACTAACAACAAAATACTACAAATCCTATCCTGAGCTCCTTCTGAGCTTTGGCTGAACCTACAGTCACTGGTGTATTTCCACCCCCAAACTCTTTGACTAGGTCTCTAAGGATACCATCAAAAATACTGTACACTGTGTATAAAGGAGTGAAGAAGCATAAGATGCAGTTTGCAGTAGAGTGTATGCCTTATTTATGTAACAAACCAAGACCAATTACATGTGATGTGATGTGCCTGGGAGAAAGCATCTGCAGTTACACAAAAAAGAAAATTGATTTAGAAGTTTAGTGCTTAAAGAGTAAATAGAAGGTAAGTGGCAGCATTTTCTAACTGTACAGTGTAGTGGAGTGAAAGCTATTAAAAGTTTTTACAGAAAACTCTGACTTTTTTTCGTTAGGAGACTAAGTCACAGTTCTAGTTAACATACCAGGCTGATTGCTGATAGCAAGGCAACAAGTGTTGAAATCACAGAAGAACTTGTCCCCATGCAAATGTCACAAGCATGTTAGAGAATAGTAATTTTGTTCCATTCAGATAAGATAGCTTTGTATCAGAATTACAAGCATCCAAAGTTACAAAAAGACATACTGTTACCTTGCTCTGGCTGTTAAAGACATTTTTGGGAAACAAACTGGCACTGTTTGAATCAATGGTTCAACTCTCCCTTTTAAATTCCTTGTTCACCAGGTAGTCTGCTTTTGTAATAAAGGAAAAAGCCTTTCTGAATCAGGGACTTGAAAAAATTGCTTACCTTTGTGTAGCTATATCACAATCAACTGATGAATAATGCAGCTTTGCATTTTGAAAAAAAGATTAGATCAGGTCAGTCATTGTGTAAAAATGCATAACAATGTTACTTGGAATGGAAAGAGTTAAATAGTGGCATAACTGCTGGTATCAAAACTTGGAAATGGCATTTTCTTTAGAAGAAAATCCAACAGTACTAAGGTCAAAGATCTTATTAGATAAACTGGTAATAGCACTTGGTGAATATGTTGATTTTCATGCCAAGCCTGTCAAATAGAGTGAGCTTAATCCAGTGTTAATTTAGCCTTCTAGAATGTAAATATCTTGTAAATTGGTTGTTTAGGCTGTCTCTGAAACAAGCAGAGAGATCCCAGGAGACGATTCAACTCACCCTATGATAAATATTTAGAAGAGAGATAGGTGTTATTCTCTGGAGGATCCTGTCTGCCTAGGTTGGTCTCCTTCTCTGGAGAGATTCAAAACCCATCTGGACACATTTCTGTGTGACCTGGTCTAGTGAATCCTGCTCTGGCAGGGGGGTTGGACTAGGTGATCTTTCAAGGTCCCTTCCAACCTCTAACATTCTGTGATTCTGTGATTCCGAAAAGAAACTGTGGTCAGTCAGTTCATTCAACACAGTCTTCCCTAGCCTTTAGCTATAGCATAGCTGGATTTCCTGCAGTCCTCTGATCTACTTTCTGCCTTAATGTTATGAGGATTCAAAAATCTCCTTGAACCCTTCACTGAGATTTAGACATTTCTATGAAATGTCTACAGTGTTCTCTTGTGGAACTCAGTGAACTTTCCCTGGTCTGACTGCAAGTCTCCTGGATGCACTGCTCTAGAAAACAAGCTCCTCTGCATGGTCTAAAACAATTAGGAAACTTGTGTTATTTTTTTTTTTTCACTTGCTCTTTCTTCAATAAAGAGAACATGTAAGGAATGAACACATAAAGACAGAAAACCAACCCCTATCATCTTTCTCTTTCCCAACTCTATATGTGTGAATAAATGACATATGAAGAAATATTTTTAGTTTAATTTTAGACAAAATTTGAAATTGAATTGCAATGTAAAATCAATAACCTATTATGCATTTATATTTTAATAGGAAAAAACCCCACTTAAAGGACTAGAGTTACAGGTTCTGACCAGCCAAAAATATTAATCTACTCAGATATATTTTTTAATTATAATCTCTGAATAGGCAGATGAACAAACTGGCAGGGAAGGTTTGTAGCTTTCCCTGTTTCTCCTACAATATGCTGCATGTACTTAGCACCTCTTGAGAAAGTGTCACTTACTTTGCAGTCTCAGTTTCAGATGCTCAGGTAGTCCGCATGCAGATGACAGATTAAGATGTTTGTGTAGCTCATCACATGAAGGAGGAGAAAAAAGGTCTTCCTAGAGACTGAACTGAAATGAATATAAATGTAGAAAAAATATTTCATTTACTTTGCATGAAATGAAAACCTTTCTGCTTTAAAGAAAACTTTTAGAAAAAATCTTAAGATTTCAGCAAGTATCTCACAATTTATCTACACTTTATTTGATATAAAACAAAACACTAGAGGGTCACAGCATTCACAGTGCTTCAATTTACTTTAGAGTCAATTCCTTGAATTCTTGCACACATAAAATCATACTAATGAATCAATAGTCTTTATAGTTGACAAGAAATTTCAGATATAGTTGCCAGTTCCTTTTAAACTATTTTTAAAGTGTATTATAAAATTGAAGATATCATTTAGGAATATATAAAGATTTAAATAGCAAAATGAAACTGTGAAATAATAAAATGAAATATATATAAACCCCATACTGAACATAGCCCCCTGGTAGGAATTACCTCACCATTACCACCGATGCTGTGACAGAATCCCAGATTGGACTCAGTGGCAGATGGGAACCCAATTCAGGAGTTGGATTCTGGAACTGGATTCAGGAACTCATGGATTGGGATCAAAGGTAGAAAAGAGTCCTCCTCAGATGCCAGCCACTGGAGAAGAGAGTTTGGCACTTGTGTTCCCTCAGCTTTATACTGAATATGATGATCTATGAAAAGGAATACCTAGTTGGTCAGTTCAGGGTCACTTGTCCTGTCTGCTCCCCCCTGCAGGTGCAGCCTTTTACTGTGCAGCCACCAACATGGTACACAAGGTTTAGCAGTGATCTTGGGCTGCATACCACTCCGTGGTACTAACTCTGAACATCAGGCATTATCACTATTAGAAGCAGATATTGCCTGTGAAAACATGCTGTTAACTTCAGAAGGTGCAATTAGTTAGAAAAGACTTAGTTGAAAAGTAAAATCACTGCAGAGAATTAGTTCTGTCCTAACTCAAACCTAGACAAAAGTACATAGAAAAAGCAAAAATTCTTAGACTGTTGTATATTTAACAGTAGTTCCTTATGGACCCCAAATTTCATAGTAAGAGATTGGGAATTATCAGACTAGAAAATGTCTTATGTTACATGAAAAACTGCATTCATTTATGGATGTAATATGTAAATCGTAAGAATTTCCTAAGTCAAAGCAAAGCATACTACTTGGTGACAAGCCTGATTCTTAGAAGATCACAAGCCCAGAAGCTATTAAAGTAGTTACTCAAACAATGATGGTTACTATGCTGTATGAATTTAGCTACGTAATGCCCACAGGAATATAGAAAAATAAACATTCCTAGTTTCTTCCAGACCAGTTTTGACACCTAATCTAATCAGGAAATTATATTAGAGATGAATCTTCAGGTTACAAGAATTATCCACACAGGTAATTAATTTTCTTTTGTATGGTTTAACCATTAAAACTATTTAAATATCTCATGAACAATTAGTTCTGGACAACCAAATACAATGTAGTAATTTCCCTTTGAATAAGTATCAAAGATAAAAGAAAACATAAGCCCACTGGTCTTTTATGCTGAGCATTGTACTTTAATAGTGAGACAAATTAGTATAAACAGCTACATAATCAGACAATCTACACTGATATTGATGCCTTTTAATATTCTCTCACATGGCTACAAGTGCTAATTCATGAAACTTTTCTTCTTTCAGCACCACTACTACTGCATCAACATGTCACCTAAATAACTGTAATTAAGCATTCTCCGTAGCTGCTGATTACAGTATGCTGATGAACATTCCCACTGGATTTAGCAGCCTCTTTCATAACAACGAAAATAATCATCTCATATCATAATGTCTGTGTTTCTGAAGGCTTCTTAAATAATCTAAAATTTAAATTGTACAGACTGTTGATTATTGCAATCTAAAGTTCAACAGCAGCTTAATCAAAAGGGTTCAAGTATCACATCACTGACATCTATTAGGCAATATGGTAATATACATCTTGGGAAATAAATACTTAGCTACTTGGTCTTTCAATCAAAGTAAACTTTTTACAAAGGTCCATTGCTCTATTTTGAAAGGATCACTGGAACTTCTCATGTCACTTTCTGTTGCAGTGAATGAAACAAATTTTTCTTTCTTTTCAGTGAGGATTTCTTCATTTTGTCAGTGTCCTTGTCATTCTGCATTGAGAGTTATGACATTCAAAAAGCCAAAGTGTGGAATGATGCCTGTTACTAAGACTTGTTTATTATTATCTTAATGCTTTTGAAAGGTAATGAATCAATTTTTTTTTGAACTAAAATTAGTTGACTTCAATTTTGTGGTAGTCACCTGCCTGTGATAATGTCAAAAGTGCTTGCAATGTTCTCTCAACAGGGGAACAAACCTCTAGTGTAATAAATACAATCTTTCAATCCTACATTGACAAAAGTGTTTAAAAGGGACAGCTGGAAACAGGAAAATAGAGAGATTTTATTCTAAAGAGAGAAATACTACTGATTCTTTAAATCAAGCTGTTTTCAGCAATTCGATATTGATGTGTAAATACACAGGAGCACTATCTAGAGAAAAGACACAGAAGCGAATGTCTCAGATCCTTCCACACCAGTTCTTCCCCTGTCTGCATAACTTTTGCTCCTCAATCTTGGGATGCTCTGGCTTCTCTAACTGTTACTGTTCAAAGCTTTTCTGAGAGATTCTGTTGACCTTTAAGTTCCAGGCAGCAGCTAAGTTTACCTATCGTTGCATATCCATATGAATGGTCTGGGGAAAAAAACAGGTCATTTTTGCCCTTTAATTCCCTGTAATACAAGAGAAAAGAGTAAGGGTGGAAGAAAATCAATTGTAACTTATCCCTTGATGAATATCAGCAAACACTGTGTCACAAAACCAATGTGAAGAAATGGAGTATGGATTTTCTGCTGACATTTGTGAAGTGTTTGTGTCAAAGTATTTTTCTAATATAGCAAAGGTTACAGTTTAACAAATTAAAGCACATGTTTCTTTTGAACTGACATACTGGTCATTTGGGTTAATTTAAATGGCTTGTGTTTCTTTCTAATAAACTCTTACCCTAACCTACAGTGATTATGGCCACTCTTTGCACTAATCTACTATAAGTAATTGCTTTTTTCATCCAAATGAGCTGAACGGCAACAGTGCAATAGCCCATGACTTTATCTAATACGATATGGGGGAAATACTATATGCCACTTAAAATGTGCCTAAAAGTGAATCTGCACTGCAAAAACCTAAGCAATGATTTAGCTTTAATATCTATAGTTTCTAATGGCTCAATTTCTCTTTGATATTACAGGAGTGTTTGAATGAGATAACTATTTTCCTGTGAGTTATAGTTTCTGTCATTAAATTTCCCAAGAAAGACAAAATCTGCCTTGTTTTCCTAGTCCGTATGACTGAATTTATTTTAAGCTACTTTATATAAATAGTTAGTAATTCCAAGTTATAGTGTGACAACCTCTAAGGAAGACAGCATAAATGCAAAGTCCTCATTGAATTGTTGTGCATTACCTCAATAATGATCATCCCAGGAAATTTATTCCACTTTAACTGATAATTGAGCAACAAATATGATTTTGCAAGTCATTCTTTATGTTCTGCTCCCAGTCTTTCTTTGCTCACATATGCAAATATTTTAGGAAAATCCTTCATAAATGTAGTATCATTATAAAGAATTCCATTTTCTATGCGTGATTCATGAAAATATTGACTGCTGCAGACTGTTCAATACTAGTGCTTATGCATTTCTTTGTATGTAAAAAATAAAACAAACCCAAACCATTTTGGTTTGTGTATTAAAAAAGAAACATTTTAGTATACATGCATTTTCCAAATAATTGAGATTAGTTTGATATCAAAGCCATGGAGTGGTTTCTTCTTTTTAATTCTTTAAATTTCATTCTGATAACAAAAACTAGGAAATCTAATATCAAGGTATGGTCTAACTGGGTCCTTGATAAGAATGGTTTCACTCACAGTATGTGTTAACTGATATGCTCCCAACTTCAAGTGAACATATTTAAATTATCAGTGCTACATATGAACAAAATGTTTTTTTGGTTTTCCATTGTCATTCCTGTCTAGAGCACAATAATTACATATGTGAGAACTTCCCAAGCTTTCAGTATTTAAATAAACCTTCATAAATTCTGCCTGGCTGCACTTACATTCATGTAAAACTTACTGTGAAAAGTAAAAGTGTGTTGAAGAGGACAAATCAAATTTTTCTAGCTGTGAGGTTGGACTCTCTCATAAAGGGGGTGCTGCCATATGTTCCCAGGGTTCCTTCTCAGATTCTTACAAATATGAAGGTAAACTGTTGCAAAGTGCAAGTAATTAGAACAAGACAGTTCAAATACTAGTTAACACAGACACTTTGTTCTTGATGTAAACATTTCAGATATAATAATGTAGTTTGCATTTCTTATACCTTATAAAATATGAATAATATACTTTGAAATTCAGACTCAGGTTATCATTAAATGAGTGCAACAGCATGTACATGTTCAGTTTCATTTGCTTAATCCCTTCAATACAGCAGTCTCCAATAACAAGTTCATTTTTTTCCCCATGCAACTCTGAAGCAGTGACTTTAGGAGACAGAGAGAATTTTCAGGAAAAAAGGTTTTTTTCTGAAGTACAGTTTTGTCAAATTCAAATATTTTGTACTCACAAACTTGATCAGCAACTGATTTTGATTTTTAGACTTGTTTTTTATGTTCAGGAGACACTTCTGAATTCTTCTTCAAATAAGTGCCTAAGGGAATAAGCAGAGTATGAGTATGAGATGTAGGATAGCGAGATGTAACCTTTTCAACAGGTATGATGACCAGGGATATAAATTCCTTTTCTTCCGCAGCTTGTTAACTTCCTGATCATGTGCTTTGGCCTTCCAGGAGCATTATGTTTGGGGACTTAGTTTTTTTCCACTATGAATACAAACCACTAAAATGCTTCCAAAACTCTTCAGTTTCATGTTGGTTTTGAACAGGAATTCAGAAGTCTTACAGATAGGGACAAAAATTATCTTTCTTCCTTTATTTTGGTCCTGTGAATTGCCAGGGCTATTTTCTTACTGCACTGTTCAGTGAATGCTGGTCCTTTCAAACCCTCCATATTGTTGCAGTCTTTGCTATGTTCCCCTCTGTGGAGCATAAATTAATTTTAAAGGGAAAAAAAAAAGGAAACAACAGAGGCTTACAAATATAAGGAGTTATTGTGACTATGAACTATTTGCTTTTCCTAGTGAACCCAGATTCTGTCTAGATGTGAAACAACTGTGGTACTGCAGGGTAGTCCTGGATCAGTGCACATGATGGATGCCATACACTAATAAACTTGTACGTGATGACAGTGCTAATGACAGTACAACACACTCCTAACTCATGTCATCAGCACAGTGCCCAAAGAAGAAACTAATAAAGAACAAAGACATCTCCTTTTGGGAACCTAGAAAAGAGGCAGAATCAAAATTGTCTGTATTCTATACCATTCAAAGAATTAGCTTGAGCAGACAAGGAGCAATGGCTGTAAGCTGTAGCATAGGAGGTTCCCTGTGAGTACAATTTTTTTTTTCCCATTTCAGGTGCCAGAGCCCTGGCACAGACTGCCCAGAGAGCTTGGGAAGTCTCCTTCTCTGGAGAGATTCCAAACACATCTGGATGTGCTTCTGTGTGACCTGCTCTAGGGAATCCTGCTGTGGCAGGGGGGTTGGACCAGATGATCTTTCGAGGTCCCTTCCAACTCCTAATATTCTGTGATTCTGTGATTCAATTTGCTTGGTATCAGAAAAGGCAAAGAGAACTGGCAACACCAATACACTGCAAAAAAGAAGGGGAAATGAATCCACATAAATCCCTGACAGTTTCCTTTGGCTTTTTGGAGCAAACTGAGTTTCTAACTCTAGCAAAATGTGGCAAAACTCCGGTCCAGTGTCAGAATTCCTCCCACTTATTGTGTCTAGCAGCTCCAGTTCTCAGCAGACAACTGAATGGCAAAATGGCCCCAGGTCACTAATCTGGAGGAAGTGAGTGGTGAAATGTGAGCTGATAGAAACAGGAAGAATTCCAAAGGCAGACCAAAAAGATCCAAAATATGCCTTTGGTCATTAGGGTTTGATTCAGGACAATAACTGAGGAAAACACAATATATTACAGTTTCTAAGTTACTTCAAGGGGTGTGCAGGCTTAAAAGGATAGATACTTCTTTTCATGGAAAAAATATGACCAAAATTGTACTGACAATTAAAATACTGTGCAGTTATATTTATCTGACAGCAGAAGAGGATCAATCTGAGACTCACACAAGAGTTTGTGCCCATTTTTCATTACAGCTGCTCACAACCAAGGTAGAAACATTATCTTTCACAATCTATTAAAAGATTATCCCAGAAAATTCCAAAATCAAAGTTTACTGTATGTTATAATCAGGACAAATTACTAATCCAATTTTGGTTTCAGTACAGGATTTTGAATGAAAAGTTTAAAGAAAACTTAGAAGAAAGTATACTAGATTAGGTACTATATAAACATACAGAAGCAGATCTATGTATTTAACCAGAAAAGGCAGATTATTACCTATACAGAATTTGTGGGTTTTTTTGATTTACTAGTTTTAATTTATTTGAAAATGGACTTTTTTTTTTTTCTTGCTACAAGTCAAACCAACTCCTGATGGTTTATCTTCCTTTCACCTTTCAGTGGATGAGAAAATAACACTGTGATTTTGTTTCCCCTACACTATAACAGGTAATTATTTTGAACTCATGATGCTGAACAAAGCGTGCTGCCAATTAACTTGCAATCCTCTCTTTATACATTTAAAGAAGATTTGAGTTAATTACTTTGTATATCACTAACTTGTGTTGGTGGTAGTTGTGGTAGAAAGCTGTCACTTCTCATACTCTAGAGCTTTGGCACATAAGTCATATGGGACTACTTTTAATGGAAGACTTCCAGTGGAAGTGTATTTATATGACTGTGATATCCTTCTCTTCAGAAAACATGAAATATTTGTTATGTATCTAGTTCACCTACATCAGATAAAACTGTCCTTTCTGCCCTGAAGATTTCCCTTTTCATCTCCTCACAGGATCTATCACAACTTTTGATGTAACCAGAATTTTAATGCACTTTAACCTACATCACAATCACTTGTTCCTGTAAAAAGTATAAAACTGTAAAATTGGATTAGCAACATGGAATGCAATACATAACTTTAAATCAGTAAAAAATAAGGTTGTAGACCAGGATTTGGAAAGTTCTGACTCTGAATAGGTTTGATAGGGAAAGGAAAATGAAAAAAAAAGAAAACAGTGATTGTTTACAGAGGAATAAGCTCATTAGTGCTTATAGCTGTAGATTGTAATTACTAAGCATTTCAATATTTTGTTATGATAAATCTTTGATGCCTAACTGGGAAAGTAAGCTGTATAATAAAAATTGCAAAAACAGAGTGAAAATGGGGAAGGAAGTTCATAAAATTAATAGATTTAGAGAATATTAAAAATGTAATATGGGAAAAAATTAGAAGTATTCAAAATTATTTTGAGGAATGTCATGTGGCTGTACATGCAAACAAATCCACTGAATAGTCAGAGCCTAAGTCTTCTGGGTAGCTAGTTGCAAGAAACATTGAATTTGTGGGGGGAAATAGGTAGGAAATCATTTTAATGTGCATCTCTAAAATAACATAGGTTATGTATCACAAATCTCCTGTATCACAGGATCATCTCCTGTATCACAACTAGATACCAGAGATGTGTATTTCAGATAGGTGTCTCTGGATTTGGTTTATTCAGATGAGATTTTCAATAGGGACAGATATCTTTGGGTGTTTAATGCTAATGTTAGGGCATGTTAATGTTAAAATGAAATCTGTGTATGATTTCTTAATTTAATTAGTGTTTTTTCTTTTGAAAATTGTATCCAATACAGACACAGGTTCTCTTTTTCACCATTGTAGATAATCCTAGTCCATATGCTCAGAATCTATGACAGCTTTTCAAATCAGAGTTGTTCATTACTAGAATGCTAAAGTTTCTGCCACATATTTAACAGAATTTACAGTATATGAAAAAGAAAAACAAAATGAAACAAAACAAAAATGGTGGTTTACCTACTTAGGGATGGCTTTATCATGAAAACATAACAGCCTTTTTACTTAGAAACATCAGAAGTTAATCACAGGAAAAGGTTCTCTCACAGAACAGTCTATGAGAAAAAAGATCTGTCCATTCTTATCTCAATAACCAGCTCCTAGCACATAAGTACAGTCACTATCTCTATTATTATTTGGGACTATTTGCATATATAATAATGGAACACATAATTTCAAAGATACAGAATGAAAGCTACTATTATGCATAACCTATTATTCTCTTCACGTGCAAAAAAATCTTAAATGAAAAGATGCCAATGGTACGTTTTATCTCAATAGGTGTCTAAATATAAATTAATTTAATCATCCTAGCTTTCTTCTAAATCCAGTGGTGAGAAATGACACCTTCAGAGACCAATTCATCTCAGATACATATTCTGGGAGGAGTTGAAACATCCCTTCTAGAGGTCTATTTTTCCCTAGTTAAAGGTGATAATTCTACACTTAAGTAATGGTTAGACACTTAAGTAGGCTGGGAAGAAAAACCTTCTTAGAAAACTACATATGTACCTCTTGGGAAAAAGTATCACAGTTAAAATCCTCAAGAACAGTAAAAATAATTGCAGGGCAGGTAATGCAGTTCATCAGTCTCAGTAAGCTCTGATCTATTCATTGCCTGCTTCAGAGTTCTCACCAATATATACAAAGTCCTTCAGAGGCTCCAACTCTGTCAAATAATTAAATTCCAACCACCAAGCTCTGTCAGAAATAATTTGGACCTGCCTCAACAACATGCAATATGTATTTACTATTTAAACTGTTATTTCTACTTTTGACTTCTTATTCTGTAAGTAGTTGAGAATACCTGCCCACAGAATAAACTATAGTCCTATCTTTCTTTCCTCTTACTATTTTATATTCTTTTTGAATCGTGTTGACATGAGGCATTGGTTAAGAATGGTGATTGAATGTTACTTAGTCAAGTTTAATTTCTTAATTTGTTCATCATTTACCAATAGACTAGGAAGGTGTTTCAAAGACAAGCTTTTTGGGGACCTCTGTGTATAATTAACCTAATTCTTTGAATTAACAGCAGCAGCAATTATTTATAACATTCACTAATGTCAGATGGGTGCAAAATAGAAATAAATAATAAGCAACAATATGCTATGGCCCACCTGTCAAATATTCCAACACTGGCTGAACAGACTTACTAGAAGGGCTCCGAGAGCTTTAGCCTTCCTGTTGAACATACTCTCTTTCAGCATTGCCAAACTGTTATACTCAAGGGAAAGCACTATGGATTTTTATGCTTTTCATATATGGCACAGCTAGAATATTTGGATCACAAATATCCTTTGAAGCAGACTGAGCACATCTACTGCACCACAAAGGAAGTAGTAGCCTTTTCTGTGACCCAAGGCTGGTTTGCAAAATACACTGCAGGGTGAATAATTTCTGTATCCCATGCTATAGTCATAAGCACACTGCTTTCCAGTCATGCTGTATCCACTGCACCTGCCTCTCATCTATATTGTACTTAGGACAGTTTCACCTGTAGATTCAAAGCCAAGTCCTAAACTTGTGTAAAATCCCTGCTTTGTACCATTTGCACCAGGTGAAAGATCTAGGTTCTTGTTCTCTGCATGCAAAGATTGACTACAGCCTTCTTAACAGCAACAAAAGAACTGATCTGCCACTCAGACAAATGATGTCGTCCTCTGTCTCCACAGTGTTACACTTTTTTACTGCACAGGAACCCTGGGAGTCAGTAAATATTTTAAGAACATCTCTCTAGGATTGTAGTCACCTCAGCAACAAAAGAAAGTGCAATTAAATCATGATTCTGCACTGAATAGCACATGCTAAGGACAACACGACTTTCCATGTAGAGGTAGCTATTGTAGAAACCAGATATTGCAGGTGTCACATAAGCTTTCCACCTTGTACTAACTATATTTAGATCTAGACCATCTCTGGATCCACAGTTAACTGTGGTAAGCCCAGGCTGTGACATCATTTTATGAGCTCACCTCTATGTGTTACTGCTTCTGCAAACCAAGTACCACCCAGACTTGGAAGAATGCTTCCAGCTCAGATCCACAAAAGAAAGAAGCAAAGTTTCCACTTGCACTATGACTAAGAACATCATCGTGGTGCTCCTAGGACTTGCAGTAGTGAATGGATCAATCTGCAGCACAGGAGGGGCTCTAACCCTCTTTTGCTCTCTTAACCCTCTAACTGCTGCTAGATGTCTCTTACAGGATTGCAGCTAACCATGTACTTACTGAGACACCAGTGCTCCCAACACTCTTCCATCTCCTTGGCCTCACTGGTGCCTAACAGCTGCAAAAACTAAGAGTCTCCTTTTTGCAGTAAACAGGTAATATATTTCTGTTGCACAGAAAAATTTGTTTGAATACTGGTGAAGTTTGCAAACAAATTCAGCATCTCCAAGTCCACTGTGCTTCAAACAAGTGCTGCCTGTAGCCATGAATCTGTTTGTTATGACTGCAATGTGCTTTTAGGAAGAACAACTATCTTCAGGTCCCAATCTAGTTATAATCATTATTTTTTTATTATTTTTAATTCAGTCTGGAGAGCTACAGTATAAAGGTTGCCAACAATAATGACTAGATTTGAGCATTTAAAAGTAAATTACTAAGTATAATGGGAAGATGAGGACTTAATTTGCATTTACCATAAAAAAAAAAAAAGAGCTGGACATCAGCCAGTGCTCAGATTTATTAACACTCAGAAATGCTGTCACAGCTCATGTGTACATGGGACATTAGTCATGCATTTTGTTAATCTAACATAATATGGAGCATAATTTATCAGGACATCAAAGTAATAGCTTTTACTCCACTTCCCCATCCATGTGAGGATATGCACAATAGACTCTGAAGCTATACATGCACTCTATTAGAGCTAATTGAAACTAGATTATACAATTAACCTGCTTCTTAGTATAAAGCATTAGCACAATGTAAAATTCTAATCACAATAAGAGAGAGTAACATTGGAAGGAAATGTGGTGTAGGACTGCAAAACATTCTTTTTGATTTCTTGAAAAATGATGTGTAGAAATAGTTACCAATATAGGAAAACAAAAAATATCAAAGTATCAGCTGGGCCAGCTACTGTTTCCAGCTTTGATCATTGTACCTGATTTTCCATGGAAATGTGACATTTCAGTCACTTCTAGAAGTAATGATTACATTAACTCCTGGTATTTAGAGAACTGAACAGATGGTCATGGTATGAATGAGTTGTAAAGATAATCCATTTACACTATACACTGTGCTGTTTTAAAAATTAGTCCAAACTTTCTGTTTAGGAAAACATCCCAATAATGCAATTAAACTTCCTTAATTTTTCTGCTATGATTAATTTTTAAAACAAACAGCTGTCAAAATTTCCAGGACTGTAATTTCTGACTTTCCCCAGAAAATGTAAAAAATTCTCATATTAACACTTTTATCATCAGCTGTTTCACTGGTCATGTACTTTAGTATTTCTTTCATCTTCTTTTTGTACATGCAAATAACAATCATGAAAAAACTAAATTAAAGATATTTGGCTAATTAGAGTGTGTTATCTGAATGTGTATGGATAAAGGTCTTGGAAGTTATAATATACCATAAGGATTGCAACAGCATGGGGTAACACAGATGAAATCAAACATCAAAAGTGCATTACTCAGTGCAAATAGACAGTGATAAATATACACCAGCATATTTGGGACTGATTAGCAAGCAACACTAAAAGTATATTTAAGTCAATATTACAGTTTGTGATAGTTTCTACAGTGTGGCCCTGGAGTATGAAATTATCTGGCTGACTGCAGAACAAAAGGCCAAGTCACAGCAGAACCTCAATAGTGTGGTATTTCAATGAAAAAGAAAAATCTCACTTTATTTCTTTTTTTCCAGTATTCTAAAGGTCTTCAGGAGAACTGAGTGTTGGATTGGCTGTGTGTTTCTCAAAAGCATGAGAAAAGTCAATTTTACCCACTCCAAGAGTGTTGAGTTAAAGTTGTTCCTTGATGTTGAAAGTTAGGGAGAAGGTTGGGTTGAATAGGTGAAATTGGGTTGAATAGTTGGTAATGTTGGGAGGAGAAGGTGGAGACAGGCCTTAAAACCCTAGTTTACTCATCCTACTAGGACTGTACAGGGGGAGGAAAAGAACCAGCAGCTGCTGCTCAGTGACTGTTGCCCTGAATATTCTCTTGCTCTTCTCAACAGAAAGATCTGGAAGATTTTTCAAAGGAAATGCAGGTACTAAAGCTGTGTCTGCCCCAGGCAACTACCTACTTAGCCTGCATCTAGGTTGTTAAAAAAGTTTGGGGTGGAAGCCATGAAGAAATAAAAAGGAAAAATAAGGGAGATTGGCACTTTCAGGCACTGCTATGAATTATTTCTGGGCTTCATTTGCATAGCCACTTTTATTGGAAACTACTATAGTAAAAAAAAGAATATGTTTAAATCTGGGGGTTTTCCTTTTATGTTTTTGGTTGTTTTTTGGTCTAGGGCAGTGTCTTTTGCTTTTCTCTCAGATTTATACATTAAGGTTACTGGAATCTCTTGAAAAGTGTATGGGAGTGCATAGCCACATTCAGTTTGACCCTTTCCCACTGTCTGACATTCATTAGCTTTGACACAGGCATGAAGACAAAGAAGTTTGGAAGACTTCTGTGCAAAAGGGACAGGAATATGTCCTAATCCTGTTTTAATTCTGCCAAAGACCCCCCAGAGACACTGCAACTGGTCAAGTGGAGCAACTGAAAACCTCCTTCCATTTCCTTTTCTAAAGAAGCAGAAATACCTGCTGCCCTTGATTTTAATCCTGAAATGCAGAAACGGTGGAAACAGGAAGAGCTGAAAGGAACTTCTGTACCTTTGCTCTGTGCCATGGGGAAACAGGTCTGTCTGCTTTACAAAGAAGTCTTTCCTTTCTGCACAACACACACTGCCTGCAGAGGTTTCCCTACACCAAGTGAGGCCAGGGGGATTACTATGTGATTTCTTCTTTCCACCCTCCTGGCAGGGACAGCCCTACAGCTGTAGTGGCAGATCTCATTCAGACCTGACACTTCCTGAGTGAGCTTCTTGTGCCGTGTCATGAGTGGCTGTTGAACATTGCTCCAAGCTCTGCAGTTCATTATCCCGAGGAAAACACCAAAATGCATGAGATGGACAAGCAATTTAACTCCCTACTTTATAAGTCTGAAGATAAGGAAAAAGTATGTAAATAGCTGTGAACAAAAGAGAAATTACATATTTTAAGTGTATTCCCTGAGGAAAACACCTAAGGATTTTATTGAAAGCAGTGTTCCAGCTTGGAACATTAAGCTTATTTTAGAAAGAAGCAGGAGAAAAAAGCATGCAAAATCAATTCACATTTTCAGAAGACAACCCAATCATTTATAATCTTGGCATCATTCATAATTAAGTCAGATTACTAGCCTAAAAACAGAATGAAAGTGTTACATAAGTACTTCTGCGTAAGCAGCAGCATACTTAAAGTTTACTAGGATTTATGAAAAATGAGGTAGAAGAAAGGAGAGCAATCCCATGCTGCTATCAGAAAAGAGTTGAATTTAGTGCATGACATTAGTATTGTAATATAAAATTGCACTTAGTGGCAGTAAGGGTTTTTAAAATGCAAATAAAGTGAAATTGCTAGATGTGCATTTAAATGCAGTGAAAGTAATCATCTGCTATCACTTGAAAAAAAATACAGGGTTTTTTTTCTTCATGGGACTCTGATTAAAAACATATCACATTGAGGTTTTGCTCTCCATTAATAACATCTAAGACCATTTGAACAATCCAAACAACTGTCAAGAAATATTTTAAGCATTCTTGATTTCTGTGTAATTTGTAGTAAATAAGTAATTAGCCAGGTAAAGGATAAGGTTTAAGCAATGTGAATGACCTCTGTCTCCATATTTTACAATGGGTTTCAGAATCTGATCTTCACTCAGCCCCTTTACACTGGAGAAGGAAGGAACCTCATTCCAGGTGGAATTCAGACAGTGTAAAATGCAAAACCAAGCTTTTTTTTTCTCTGATAAATTGATGAGCAGGTAAAGTACAATGAGCATTTTTTCCATCAGTTCTTTAAGCAAATCCCTCCTGGAGTCATATGAAATTTACCATAAAACTTGCCTGCTCAGAGCTTATAGAGCTCTACCTGCTCCTACTGCTCATATGACTGAGAGCAGAGCAGGAGATTTATTCACAAAATCACTTAAACTGACAACTATGAGGACTGAAGAGAAATGATAAAAGAAGCAGTTCTTTTGGAAGTCACGAAGAGGCAAGTAGTTGATTGAGCAAGACTGAAACAGTTTTTTGTTAAGCAGTTCCTCTACAGGGACAGGAAGAAGGCTTGCCCAAGGACGCTAAGGTAGGCAAAAGGAGAAAGGATGTAATGAGTGGCATGGTCTGATGGAGGGGAGAACAAAGGCAAGTAACAAACACCAAAATTTCATTCTTCTGTCAGAGAACTCATTATTTAGACAATTTTCTTCTTGTTCTGAGATGACCATGTACACTTTTCTTATAGTTTCATTCACCTTTAAGTGCCACTGTTTTGTGCACAAAGTGCTTGTTAAATTAAGTTTTCTCCTTGCATTGCCTAGGAAAGACACAGATCACAAATTTCTACCAACTTAGGTAAATGCTGTCCCCTAGTCTCAAGAGAGACCAATAGTTATATGAACATGGCCTGTGAAAACAAATCACAAAAAGTTAATTTTTCTGAGTGTCAAATGTAGCTTGTGTTTCTTTTCCATAATCTCTCTCTGGTTGAGGTTTTGGCTTATTTAAGTTTTTGTAATTGCTGAGCCATTAATTCTTTTTCCATAAGCTTTCTCTGTTTGAGTTTTTGGCTTATTTAAGTTTTTGTAATTGGTGAGCCATTAAATTGGTTTAGGAATGAAGAAAACTTAATTTGAATGACAGCAGAGCTTCTATGAAAAGGAAAAAGAGCTCCCATGCGTTTGCCAAAAGGTATGAGGAAAAGATGAATGTCTAAAATTCTTTTTTCTGTGAAGCTCAGATTCAGAAATGAACTGAGCACAGCTTTAGACACTACAACACCTGGTGGACTTCAGAAGCTTGTGCAGTGTATATACATTCTGCGTAAGCATGGGGAGAGTTATGGAGCCCAAGAATGGAGTTCACCATGGAGTTCAAACTCCAAATCTGAGCTCTAGAAATTTGCTTTCTCTGTTTGTTCTGCAAGATCTTTCCCTTGGAGATGGGAGACTCTAAATTTGCATGCTCCTAAGCTATCCTGAGAACTGAACTCAGTCTCTTTCAACTGATGTGTAACCCTCAGGGGTTAGTTTTTCAGATTAAAGTCTTCTGCTTGTGTTTTATCAGACACTGCCAGTATATAGATTTTCAGAGCACACCTGGAAAACAACACTCACAGCTTTAGCTGCAGGGACATTCACTTGGTTAGTCACAAACATTTCTAGGTGTTCTTTACCAAGCACTGACACCTTTGGGTATCAGGAAACAGATGATGTTTATGAAACCAAATGCAAGTTTCTGGATGAAAATTTGGGACTACTGTCCCATATAGATGGGAACAGCCCCTGTGTTACAAGACTGTCTCAGGCTATCTTCTCATTTCTGGGATCTGAATAGCAGCTTTATATAACTCCCAGTTAAACTTACTGAACTACACACACTCTTCCTTTATTCCAGTCAAAATTTGATGACCAGTTTGTAGCTCTTCACTGTTGTGACAAAGATTATCCTTCTACAAGAAAAAGTCTCCTTTTTCCTTGGTCTTTAGTCATCCAATGCATGTGAACTGAACAGTCATAACCCTCCATGCTTTGAATTTCAATTATTTTCAATCAAATCCAAGCTCTTGAGTGCATATATCATTTGAAGCAATAAGATTATCATGGGAATTCTGCAGATACATGGATTGTAAATTTAGGGGTAATTATGTTTTTATTATTAGGTTCTGTTCCCAATGCACAGGAATACATTAACAGCATTTGTGTAGAACTTTGAGTAGGATGCATTATTTTTCTCTTTATGTTGACTTCCAGGAGGTCATTTCTAGATTGTCTGTTTGTAGATGTTGCTGCATTTAGTGTTATTTTGCAATTTTAGTCCTCCTAAGTGCCTAAGACAACAAATGCAAAGAAGAAAACTTTATGGATGTATACAGTGTAAACCTTGTCCCTTGTCCTGTCACCTGCATGTTTTATTTCTTTAGGGTCAGAGAGTTATAGCTACTATTACCAAAGAAGCAGATAAATATTGCAATGTTGGCAGTTGAGAAAGTTGATGATAGCTCATTTACTAAGTGGATATACCTATTTAAAGGATATTAATATTTTGATAGAAGATCTTGCATGGTATTAATCAAACAAAGTGGTCTTGTCTCTGCCTAGTGCACACAAATGAAATAGCTACATAACAGACTGTCTACATCTCACTGGTATGTGGTGCATTCAGGGCTGTATAAAGCCTCCTTTTCCTGGGAGACTATCTATTGTTCAGGCAAAATCACATGTAATTGTTAAAAAAAATACTAAAAGTTTATTGAGCATAAAATAATAATAATAAAACCAATACTATAAAAGTGTTCTGAGATAGTGAAGAGACGTTAGTCCTAACAACCATAGAAAATGTTGTTATAGAATCAGCTAGAACACTTAAAGGTTATGGACTATTGTTCTATTTCCCTGCTTAATAAAGCTTTACATCAGTGGTATATGAATATGATTATATTTTCACACACATCTTTCTATTGAGAGACAAAATTCACTGTACCACTGGTCAATAAGCAAATGTAAAGTTCAAAAGACACCAGGGAACTGATTTAACAAGAAAATTAGAGGAATCAATGGGCGTGATTATCCAATTTTACATGAGTTTTATGCCAATGCCACCTTTTGTGTACCAAAGTTTACTGGTTCTAAGGAATGTCAGTTATGACAAAAGTATAATCAAGCCAAAGCCTTTAAAAAATTAAACTGATTAATTCATATATTTTACTCAGAAATAAAACATTTTTTTCAGTTATGAATTCTCTTCTTTCTCAATTCCTCTCTAGAAAAACCTCCAAGTTAGTGACTGGTACATGCATCTCATCAGCAAGAGAAGGAAGTTCAGCTTCTCAGCAGAGAGTCGAGAACTGAACCTAACCATTTTGCATGCCATGTGGCTGTTACATACTGGGTTTAGGAATATAAGCCCCACAATAGCCTATATGTTTATAAAGGGCATGCTTATGCTTTCTTAGTGTTAGAAATCAACTAAATTATACTAGGAGTTAACCTTTTAAAACACCAACCTCTCCATGCAAAAAAAACCACAACCCAGAATCATCTCTCCTTTTGCCTCAAAATCATGCAAACAGCCA
Source organism: Galbula dea (assembly GCA_013399015.1). NCBI lineage: Eukaryota > Metazoa > Chordata > Aves > Piciformes > Galbulidae > Galbula > Galbula dea. The sequence goes on along the minus strand of VWZX01009063.1, from coordinate 547,719 downwards.
ATACTGATCAGCCCTAGGTTTGCTGTCACTTTGTTAGCAGAGAGATCTCAACTAACATGCCCAGTCCCCCCTTGTTTAATTGTTGGGGTTACTTGCAAGTTTTCTTGATTTCACCATGACTTCAAAATAATTTTTGATATGTCTGACCAGAAGAACAGCTCAGTAGTAGGGGAAGTTCTCCTTTTCTTGAAGGTATGTTGCAGATCAAGAAGGTCCTTCAGTTATTAATGTAATATTTGAGTCTCATAGTACTAAGAAATTCACTATGTACAGAAATGCTCACAGTCATTTAACTGTGACTGCTTACAGAAGAGACTTGTAGAAACAACATGCAGCCCAAACATGGCCCACCTAAAATAATTCTGAGATGTGGATTGGTGGTTCAAACACTCCAGAAGTATCCATATACTCATAAAGCCATCAAAGCTATAGATACTCAGAGAAATCAGACTACTACCCTGAGCAAAGACTAGCAATAGGATAAAACCTAAAAGGAAACTGTTCATTCTATCCTGGACTGCAAGTAGCATCTCAGAGCAAGCTCAATAAGTGCATTCTTAAACAGTATTTCTCTACAGACCCTGACTTTAATTTTAAGGGAATCCAACACCTCATTCTACTGTGAATATTTTCTACAGTACTACATATTACATCTATTCTTTTAATCAATTCTTTCAGAGGGGGCACAGTTAGAAACCAATGACAAGAAATTTTATTGAGACATTCTGAACTCTTTCTCTTCATCCCATGTCTTCTTAACCACTAAGATTCATGAGAAGAAAAGCTACCTAGGAAGTGTTATCTAACCTTAATTTAAGGTCCTTAATTTGAGTGTGCAAAACCTCATGTTAAAATTAAAACTTGTTGGGTGAAGTTGTACATGTAATGTATCACATAATGGAAGAATTTAAGATACTAAGATAAAATACTAAAGAGTAAAGGGTAAAGCTGCTGAATTGTGTGATCCCCCTCTTTTGGAAACGATACAAGCTGAACAATGCTACAAATATGCTTAAAATTAGATATTTACCTTATAATCTTGTTGAATACTTCATATTTCTGGGACTGTTTCCACTCTTAAGACTCAGCGCAGTGTACAGATTGGGCATCCAAAAGAATACCTGTGAGCAGAAAGGCAAGTTACTTGTTTCATCATTTCTAATAACTGCACTCTCTAAAGCAAAGGACAAGGACACTGTGGCTGATATTCTGTATATGGGCAAACACTTTTAAAAGTAAACAAAGTCTCCACTGATGACAGATAGCACCTTCTCTGACTATGACAGATAGCCATTCACTGAATTTTCTATATAGCCACTGTACAAATTCTATTTCGTCAGCCTGATAAAGAAAAGTGATAGCAGATAGAAAACCATGTCAACACAAAGTAAATTAAAAACAAGGGTCTTTCATCTGATAGTATCTTTTTATGTAATGTAATTTCTGCAGCTAATGTTTTGTGTTTTACTTCAGAAGGTTGTAGGAAAACTGTGGCTGGTGGATCAGAGACAGGCAAAGCTACACAGAAGGGCATAACGTCAAGTGGAACAAAAAGCAGTTGTTCTACTATGCATTATAAACCCTATTTGTTATTCCTTTATGAATGCCACACATCCCTCTTGCTCTAGAAAAAAACCCTAGATATTAAGGAGACAAAATATATTCAGATTTATGAGGATTGACATTACCCATTTCCTGTGAAGTACAATGGGCAAATGACAATGTTTGCACACTTCATGCTCTTCAGACTATCTTTCATGCTTGTTTTATACGTGGTATGATTCATTCCATGTATTTTAATATTCAAAGAACCCAGGAGAGCAAAATTGAAAGTTTTAAACAGTGAGTAGAAAATTCCATGTGAAATTGCTATAAACAGGGGTGGGATATGTTTATCTAATTCTCCATGGTTTGTATTGAAAATTCACTCCAAAACTCTGACAATGGAGCTTTAATAGAATACTAATTCATTCAAATAGATTTTCAAGAACAGCTGGTATTTCACCAAAGTCACAATTGGGCTATTGAATATTTCAAAGGAGACAGAAGCATACTGATTTGTCACAAGTAGTAATACTCATCACTGTTTATCACCAATTGCTTTAGAAAGATATTTAAAGAGTGGAATATACTTAATACACATTCTATTTGTAAAATCAAGTGTTCTATGGTAATCACTGATGTCTTTAACCTTGAATCAACTGACAAAATACTATCATAAATACGTGTTCCCTCCGAGAATGAGAGGCGGCATGAGTAAACAACATACAAGAACACTTTAAAATTACTTTTAAAAATATATTCCATTATAAAAATTTGATGATCAACTAGTTCAGCCATTGTTTGCTTTTTTACTGAATGAAATCATTCACAAATATCCAGAGTGCACACTTGCCAAACCTAGTACCTGCAATTTATAAAATAGAGGTTAAAGGAGAGGAACTGAACTGTGCAAATCACTGCATCATGCTGTGAATTTTTTTTGCACAATAGGATGTAGTAAAGGCCCTTACTGCATCATTTCTTTATTATGCTTTTAGTGGTTATGAAAAATATGAGATTAATAATTCTGAAAAGGCCTTTCTTCTACCTAGTGTTGAGATTGATCCACAGTACTGTTTTCATGTGATTTCCAGTTTTTCTAGGTAATTCTAGCTATGACATGATTTTTCTTTCCAACTCTTGTCCCAAAAAACAGCCCCAAAACTTGAAAAATAAGGTAAGTTTTAAATTTCCAATTCAGGAAAACACTCAAGCACATATTCAAGCATAATTATGCATTTGATTCCTCCTGACTTTACTACAGTTAGCTAAATACAAGTAGCTTCCTGTACTACTAATGGATTTTTGCAAGCCAAGGTGCTGATGCTAGGTTTAAAGAATTCAGAGAAAACTTCTGTGCAAAGCAGAAGTAAAACAGTTAATGGCCAAAGTTACCAAAGTACCTTTGTAGAAATAGAAACGTGCTCTTGAATGTTCTAGATGTTCTATCCACCACATGACTGGAGGGCAAAAAACACCCCCCCAAAAACAACAAGAAAACACCACTAAAAGACAAAAACAAAAAAACCAAGACCAAACACAAAAAAAGAGCAACAACAAAACCACCACAAAACACCAGCTACAGAATACAATAGAATGACATATCCATGTCAGTAAAGTTTCTACAGAAAATTTATCATTCAATATTTATTTATTTGGTGGGGTTTATAATGGTAACTTTTTAGGAGAGAAGTAAGGTCCAATCTTAAAAAGAAACAGTAAGAAATACAAATTACTAAGATGTGAATAGGAATATCTGGTTTGCAAAACTGCAAAGACAAGGCATAAAACTGAGCTGATTTTTTGATTATTTATGAAAGTAGGAAATGAAACATCTAGTCTTTTTATTGTTTATTCATAACAAACTGAAGAAATATAGGAGGAATCCAGCAATAAAATTACATGCACAGGAGTTTGGGGATACAGGAGTATCCAGAGAAAAGCTGTTCAGCACCTTTGAACATCTGTCATGTCTTAGAAAATCAAGTTGTCTCCTGCATCTCATTGTACTAAAAAATATCCTTATAAAGATCTTTAGAATTATATGAAATATATAACCATTATATACATTTGTATTTGATTTGAACTTGGATAGATGAGAGCAATATCAGGTACTCAACTTTGCACAGAATAACAGCCAATTACCATCAGTAGAATGAAATGAGATGATTATAAATGCTTATAACAATATTATAAATTTATTTGCCTAGATTCTGAAAGTTGTCTGATAGTGGAAGTGATATAAATGAGGAAGAGAATCTGCCTGCACAGAGTTTTCTTTACAGAAGTATGTAGCCTTCATAAATTTTCCTGTGTACATACAAAAGAGTTCAAATTGAAGCACTGGATATGAAAAATACATCTATTTTGATGACATAGTGACAACGTCATTTTTCCCTGGACTCTAAAGTGGTTTCTCACTGTTGCAATTTTAAAATATAAATCCCATTAAATTGATCATGCACTGAAGAAATCAGGTAAAATTATTGAGTGAACAGGTTTAGAAACCAAAATTTTCTTGTTTTCTCTGGAAATTGCTGGATATAGAAATCCCAGTGTGTGCTGTCTATTACCAGCCATTTCAGCTAGTTTCTGCTGGCCTTTTCAGCAGAGATACAGAAGTGAAGGGCTCTGAAGTGGAGGATCACACCAGGAGACCTTTCCTAAAACTGCAAAGGGAAAAAAAAAGCAGAGAGAGAGAGAAAAAGAGAGAGAGAGAGAGAGAACCCAAGGCTCCCAATACACCAGCCTCCATCCCCCTCAGAGTGGGAAGGTTTGAGCCCTGGTGAGCACAGCTCTGACAGCCCAATTAGGGACAAGTTTGATGCCAAGCTAACCCCTGCACATACAAGAGCAGCCCCCAGGGTGCACATGCAACCAGGAGGATAAGGAACAGAGTGGACATCAGGGTGGGGTGCATCAGCTGACGCGGTGCTGGCAGTGAGGAGTTACCTCACTCACCTGAGTGAGGTCAATGTCAGGATTAACCATAAAGGTAGGACTAGGGTCCCCAGAAGATCATTAACCCAGGTAGTTCTAAGTGCCTGAAGTATATCTCAGTAGGCATCAAACCTTTCTGAAAACAAAGCCCTCATTCTGAAACAGAACTTAGTCTGGCTTACCTTTGAATGGATAGTTTTCCAGAATAAATTGGAAAAGTGATAAGGAGAGGAATAGCTTGCATAGATCTCCACAGAATAGGAAATATATTGTGCTACAGTAAACATCCAAATATATATAAACAACAATAAATAAAGATAAAAGCACAGATGAGAAGGTTGATATATTAATAAATTTTGAGGGATTTCACTCTGTGTATGACCCTACTTAATCTCTGCACGTTCTTAGCAATCTCTTCCGATCATTATTTATTATTAAAGGATGTTTTATAGGACAGTTCTATAATCTTGTCAATAGCCATTTCACTGTACATTTTAATAAATGAGACTTATTACTCAACTGTGGCTACCTTCTGGTAAAATAAATATTCTAAAAGTTGGATAAACATGACAAATAAAACCAAAAATCCATTATTAGAAATGTGCCTTCCTGTTTCCAGTGATGAATGATGATCACTACTATTTATACTGCATTTATACTAGAGGATGTATTTGCTGCTTGCTCTGCCCCAGCCCTCCGTATATCTCCTTTTTGACTGCACACTTGGTCCTCTAAAGGCATATAGTATATGTGACAAAAAAAACCCCACCCTTTATTCTTCCAAGTCACTTTATATACATGTTACTGTTACATTTCTCCACATTGTTCTGCACCCCTACAAGTAAAATAGCCAACTTAGAATAGATGCAATGATAAAAATTTGAACAAACTACTTTCAAAATGGTACCTATTATCCCACATTTATAGTAAGTTACTGGAACTGCTCATCATCTGCTATGGACATACACATTATGTGAAATTATGAGTTATTTTGATAAGACCTACTGTGAATTGCATTTTGATAATGTGGAAAATGAATAGGATAGGTCAGAGTGGAAACATTTTTTTTTCTGTTTTATTTTCTGAATTTACCAAATTTATTCTGAAGTTTGTGCTATTTATTTTTTTCTGTGAACCATATACTGAACTGGCATCATGTCACATGCTTCTTTGCTTTATTTATTGTTCAGTGACTGAACATAAAGATATGTCACACAGCAGTGGTCCAGCTCCACAACCGTGGCATGAAGCAGTGCCCAGAACAGCAGCAGCAATCTGACTCCCTTCATGTCTTAAAATTACCAGTTTCCACTCTTCAACTCCCACCTATATAACTTCCCTGTGAGAAAGCTTCTGCAACTACTTGGCTGGTGCCATCACCCTGCCTTGTGTCAGCCAGCTGCTAGATGCATTGCTCCCAGAGTGGAATCTGTGATCCTGGGACAGGTACTCAAGGTCAGTAATACCACACAAGGAGAGAGATGTCACTTCAATGCTGTAGTTGCAATAGTGACCACGCTGGAAAAACAAACAAACAAACAAAACCCCACACACAACCAACAACAACAAAAAAACCCACACAAAAAAAAAAACAAACCACACACACACACAAAAAAAAAACCCCAAACAAGACACATGACCTGTCTGAGGTGACAAATGAAAAACTGTAATGGAGAGACTGCATCTTAAGCTCTGTCCTAATCCACTGCAGAAGCTCTTAATTCAAGGCTGAGTGGATGCAGCTGGCTCCTCCAACCAGGATTTAGTCAGAAACATTCCCAGAACTTGGAGAATAAGCCATCTACATGCTTAACAGCAAAGAGGGAACAGCCTATCTTTAATGACCTGGCAAGGAGAAGAAGGGCCTGAGCTGGGGAGATCCCCCTTTGTCCTTCCTCTAGGAGTCTTAGTATTAGCCCAAAAACTAGCACTAATACATGCTCCTTTCTGTCTGTGGAAGAAATTGCAATTCCCTCTGGGCCTAATCCACAGCTACTGCCACCACAGAAGCAAACACACTGCTGAGGCACAGCTTATTGTGGGCTAATATTTTCCAACACTGAATTCATCTTCCAATTCTTTTCTATTTCAGCTACCAAAACTTTCAGTCCTCTACTCCCTGAACTCCATTTTTCATCTGTTCTCCTTCTCTGCTTACTATAAGCAGTTTGCACCTAGTAGCAGAGGTTCTATTCAGCAATTTCTCATTCTTCAGGAATCATTTTTTGCCTTCAACTAGAAGTGGAAGTTGCTGCATTGGCCCGGGGTGAGGTTTGTCTCTCTCTTAATAAGCAATTATTCATAACAATCAACACCAGAAACAGATGACCAAGTCACTTCTGGAATTGTGTTTTCTTCTCTTTTGTCAGTCAGTATTAGGAAGGCAAGATCAGACTCAAGAGGTACAACAGCAGTTCCAGAGTATCCTTACTAACATTTTTCTCCAGAATGAATATTTTTACTACTTTTAATACTGTCTAAAAGATGACCATCCAGGATTTTCCCCTCTGTTACACCTTTCTGCAGCTAAAGGAAAAAAAAAAAATAAACCAACTGAGAAAGCAATATGAAGTCCTGTTGCAATCCCTTCACTTTGAGCATACTGTATTTCTTGGTGCAGATGAGCCATCCACTAATAAGTTTTTCAAATTATCCAAACTCTGAACTTCCTGCTGGTTCATTTCTCTGCATCCTTCCCTTTTCTCTTGTTGTCAGCAGCATGGTTCCTTCCATGCTGTTAGACCACCTGTTCAAAAGAATAATAATAACAATACCCCTCACTGTTAAAAATATAGCATTTCTCCCAAGTTAACAAATTTCCCATTACACCACTTTAAAATTATCTTGGTGCAATTAACATATCCTGATTGATCCCATTGGAAGTATCCAGGCACTATAATGCAACTAGTTAGTCTCCACAGGAAGAGTCAGCCAAATTACCTGCTCACACTCATGATGGGGTCTAAACTGAATTCCACAGGCACAAGCTCTGGCAGAAGTGACAGTTTATTCAATATCTGCCAGGAGTGAGCTGTGCTGTTGTGGAAGTAGATGCCACACTCCCTGTACCACAGCTAGTGCAAACCAAAAACCTCTTTCCTGCGGTTGGGTTCCTTCCAGCAGCAGTTACCTCCAACAGAGAAATGGTTCCAAAATCAAATTGCCTTCCCTCAAATACCAAATCTAATAGCTTATATTTCTCTAATTATTCTCTCAAAGCATCACCCCTTCCAACCCCCACTATTCTGCAGTTCTTCAATCCACTTCCAGCCCCAGTATCTAGTTGAGTGTGGAAATGTCTTGCCCATCATCAGATACAGGGATAAGGTGACTGACATTGCCTCTCAATGCCTGCACAGTTTAGTGATGTCCTAAGGTTTAACTGGGAGAATTATGATTTTCTTCTATTATGGTACAATTTTTCTCATGGGATACCTTTGGGTCTATATCAACCTTTTCTACAGCAGAAAGAAGAGTAATAATCTCCAGCTGTGGGGAGGAATCAGGTGCAGACTTGAGTTCAATTGTGAAAAGTACAAATAAATTTTGTACTCCCACATATTGTTGAGTCAAGATTTGGCCATTTATACATGTGCAAGTATGGAATACAGCTGATTCCAGGATTTATTTTACACTGTGAGAATGAAGGCTTGGTTGTGTATTTAAAAAGGAAACAAAAGAAACAACCCCCAAACCTCCAAAACAAACAAGAAGAAGCATCAATTATTGCCTCAAAGAATTTCAATCTAACTACCTGAGGTAGTATCAGTTCTGTTCAAGAACTGAGGACTGAGCCATAGATGGTATACTCCAGATTTTTGTACAAGGTTGTGACAGAAATACCAGAAGTGACTGAGGGAGGAAATGAAGATAGAATGTCTCAAATTTAATCTGCAGTCTTAATCAAAATTATCTGTTCCTTCCTCTGAGGGTCCTGATTAACTACACAAAATGACAGATTCCAAGTTACAGCTTATTTTGAAGATATTAATGATGTAGTCTGAGGCCACTCCTGTGAATTCTTATGAACAAAAATGAAATCCAAGGTCATAAAACCAATCAGCCAAAACACAAACAAACATGGGATTGCTTGGATATACCCAATATACTTGGATATACTTGGATACAGTCCTGTGAAACAGTCATAGCTCAAAATTTCCTAGGACAATCAAATATCTTCCTGAATTATTCACTTATATTGCTGGAAACAGTTCCTTCAGACTTTATTTGGTGTAGTCACGGCATAGCTTCAAAAGGAATAGAAGAATTCCTTCCCCATCTAGACTCTGAGTTCACCCTATAGCCACCATTAAGCATGATTAGGAATTACCAGTGCTCATCTTATTAAAAAAAAATAAAATAAATCTACATTTGGGCATGATTTAAACTTGTCTGCCATGTTCAAAAAAATCAGCTCCCTGTGCTTCAGAAGGGATTTGTCTGTGCCTTTGACAGAAAAACATCCAAAGAATAACTTCTGTTATATCAAAAGAAAGTGCTCAACATAGTCAACTCTGTTCTTTAAAGGTCAGTGTTGAAGGCTATACATGTAGAACAAGTCTTGATCTTTTTTTCCTGTGTGTAGGTTTTCTAGAAGTGTTAATTATAAGATCAGGTTTTGCTAATATTTTTCTGGTTTGTTCAGTTTATTTTAAAAAAACAAAAGTAAAAAGTGAAGAGAGTTGGTTTTCACTGTTGTTTTCTTTTGTGTTTAAATAAGTAACATGTTTTCAAGTTTGGTTTGAAACAAATTCCCACATGTCATGGGTCTGAAAGGAACATGGAACAAAAGGTCAAGTAGCATTTGCTGGTGCATGTTCTTCTGTGGAAGATATTCCTACAATGGCAGAAGGATGCAGCCTGAGAATGACTTGAGTGGGCACAGAAAAGCCTTAGAAAAATATTATTTAAACACAGTAGTGAAAGAAAAAAAAAACCAAAACCAAACAAACAAAAAACCCAAATCAAACATACTCCCCAAAACCCCCAAACAACAAAATAACCCAACCAAAACCCCAGCACCCAGGAGCACTACATTCTTCCTTTTTGCTACTGCTGGTGTAGGTTTGGGGACTTTTTTTGTGGTTTGTTTTTTTTTTTTTTTAAGTTTGTTTTAAGGTTATGATGTTAATGATTTCCTACACAGAGAAAACAAATCCAAGGTGGTATGCTTTCCCTGCATACTCTTAGTTCCATCCTCTTGGCAGATGCTTAGCTTCTATTGTTATTCCCTACTATCTTAAATAAGTTTACTGTCTTTTGTATGCACTGCTTCTCCCAGTACCACCTATTTACTTCAAATTTCCTATCTTCTAGATGACATCTCCTAGTTTTGTGGGGAATTTGACTTCACAGGAGTCAGAAAACCTTTCCCCATTAATATTCTCATCTCAAGTCACGGTTCTGAAGTTTTTAATTTCGTTACCTAAAAATCTTCTCCCTTCAAATGGGGATAAATAGAAACTGCTTAATTTTTCATTGAAACTTAGACACTGAAGAAACTCAGTAATACTTTCACTGCATCTTCTGAAACACAGTAATATCCTCTCTACAGATCAGTAAGTAATTGTTTACAAAGTTTTCTACCAGAGGGCTCCCAAGTGCGTGATATGGTAACAGTATAATCTTCAGCTTAGAATTCTCTCTTTCTGCTGCTACTGGCTCAGATTCTATTTGTGCTTCTAAAGGATGCTCTGCATGGAGTAATCAGTTCCAGACATTTTATTTTTTTCCCCTTACAGAGTAACCTCTTTCCATAATCACCATGTTGAAAGGTTCCTGTGTTTCAGATTAGTTTGGAAAACATAAGCAATAGTTTTCTGTGAGTGACTGGGGGTTTTTTGTTGGGAGGCTCTCAGAAAATTGGCTCTTACAAACAAGAAGTGTGTTTGTGTAGATCACCAAATCATTAATCAATGAAGTAAGCATCAAAATCAACACTTCATAAATATGCTAACAAAAATATAGACATCCATCTACTCAATGATATACAAGAAAAGCTGGCAAGACTTGAATTTCAGGCTTATAAATAAAAAAGTCTAATCCTTTAGAGGGAAAATAGAAGAGACAATAGGAAATGAGAGCTTGATTTATACAGAGGAGGGAAGAAAGAGGAAGGATTAAGCTCTGCCTTATACAGCACATGATCCATGTGACAATAGATTATAGCTCTATACATATAGATTTCTATGTGTGTATATACATATATATCAGCTACATTAAACTGAAAAAGCAATTAAGCCATAACTGGTTTTATCATCAGCAAAATTTCATTAACCTGTCAGCAGTATTTTTTCCAATTTTCTAGTGACTCTAACAACTGATGCAGTGTTCTTTTGTTTCCTTCCCTAGATATTATTTCCTGTCATCTGATTATCTGTTTCTATCAAAAGCAGCTATCTATCCTTGCTTTAGATGAAGCCAAAAGCTACAAGCCCATAAGTCCCCACACAAGGCTTTTCCATATACATACTGAGGGACAATTTCTGTGGGATTTTAATGTAAGTGATGTGCACATTTAAGTTCTGAATTTTGTTCTGTCTTGAGTGCTAACCATAAATAAGGGCATAAGGCTTTTATTAAAGTTGCAGAATAAATCCATTCTACTTCTTCTGCAGCAGCTGATAGAAACAAGCCCTTCCAGTTGTTTCTATTCAGTTGTAAAACTCTGGTAACTCCATCAGTCATTTCAGTGGAATTATTACAAGAGCAGCTGCAGATATCTCAAGCTGATCTCTGGATCTAGATTTGTGCCATTTCAGACTTGCCTATACCAAAAATCATCCTTTGAACTGAATCTGGAGGTTACCTGTAAACCACCACAATATACAGACACATTATCAACCTTCACAACCAGGTCTGACATCTAAAATGATCTTAATTTGTGCATATCTCAAAGTGTACTATAAAAATAGAATAATCACAATTTTGCATAGCATAGTGATGTTTTTTCTCTAGTATTTACCTTCCAAAGGAAAAAGGATACTGATGGATACGCTACAGAAGATAAGCAAAAGAAAGAATGGGACTTGCTATTACTGTCCAGTAATGTGTTGACCACTAGATGAGGGAATGCAATTGACCTAGCTTTGATGGAGAGGAACAACCTAGAACACAGTAAATACCAAAGCTGTATTTATTGTTCTTTTCTGCTGATGTTTGTTTTCCAGAAAACGTATTTTAAACAAAAGAACTCTTATGATTTTAATTATATAGAGACAAAATCTGAACTGCAGAGAAAGGAAGATATTCAATGAAGGTTGCTTATTAAGCTCATGAGAGAGCTGGTGTGAAATTTTCCTTAGTCTCCTTTTAAATCACATCGGACTTTTACAGTGGTTCAGTTCTGTGAAAGCCTTTCACATACAAAAGGAAAAAGACACCCCTGGAGATCAGCAATGTAACACATTTTGGTGCTCACAGTGCTGATTTGTTAGTTGCTATTGTATTATCAGAAATAGATTTTATCCAAAATCTGTTCTTGCTTTACAGACCAGAACAGGTTCACAGTGTTACTGGGTTTGATTTTTTTTTGTTTGTTTTCTGGTTTGGGTTTGGGTTTTTTTTGGTGGGAGGTGTGTCTTTAAAGAGAACAAAACCCTTCTTGAATCCCTATTCAATCTGAGGGATCTCCATTGTTAAGTGTAATTTCCAGCTACAGTGATTTGATCATGTGTTCTGGAATATTTGTGTGAATAGTCATCTTCCACATCTACAGCAAATGACTCTACTGCAGAGCTGTGTTTGCAGACTCTCCTGCAATTGTCAAACAGGTTCTGAAACAGGTTTTTCTTTTTATGTTAACATCCCTTTAAACATTCCCTCCTTCTGAGGAAGGTAAATAAAAATCAAGTGGAGTAATAGCCAGCATAACACTAGCAATTCAGTATTTCAGAGATAAAATAGCATTTCTGTGTCACACAGGCACACAGAAAATAGACAATGATAGCTACCCAAAATGCAGGTTTGTTGTGAACAAAATGACTTAGCACTCTTTTCAAAAAAGTTAAATCATAAATTTGAATGTCAGTTGGGAATATATTACTACACAACAAATTCTTAAGCTTCAAATAATATTCTTTCTAGAAAGATGAACCAAAGTGTGCAAACACTCACTCATAAAGGGGAAAACTTCCCACTCAAGGGTACCCAAAATATGCATTCACCTAAGTGAGGGTGAGGACTCACTCAATCTACAGGAACATCCTTAGACGACATCTCAGCCGAAGGGGAGGACTACAAACTGCTTACATCATGAAAACCAACTCAAAGTGATCCTCTAGTGGACACCCATTTATACCCTAATTGAAGGATGCTGTGGTCATTTTCAGGGACAAACCCACAAGAAAAAAGCTCAGAGCCTGAGGTGCTTCATGGATAGCTTAATTGCTGCAAGGTGCCAAGCTGATCCTTATCAGGCCTCTGGCAGTCCCCAGGTTTCTGTCAAGCTTTTGTGTGTCTGTTAGGTTTCCTGTCAGGACAGTTTGCATCTGCCACACTCTGATGGGGAAAAGAACTCTATAACATCTGTAAATAAACCTTTTAAAAATACAACACTATAATATGGAACTCTTTCTTCAAGATATTGAAAATTAGATTTTTGTGTGTGTGTGAACTGCCATGTGAGAGTGGATAAAATGTACACAAGTGAGGTATATATAAAAATTAGGAAGTTATGTGGTATATCAGTTAATGGTTAAAGGATAGAGTAGAAAGGAATTATTCAAACTGTGTTGTGTGAAGTCTTTCAGCACAGACTGTCACTTGAAATACAGCATTAGTTACATTAGAAGGGGACAGATGAGTTGAGTTATGCCTAGATGATCCTAGCAGGCAACCCATACCCCATGTGGCAAAGAAGGCAAAACGTGTGCAGGTCCCTGTCATGCTAAAGTAAGAGGAAATCTTTTCCTGGACCCACATATAATGATTGTTTTGTCCTGAGCACATCACCAGGCACAAAAAAATGGAGGATATCACACAGCAAGAAAAATAACAGCAGAAAGAAAATAACAACAAAAAAACCCCCAACAGATTATAGATTAAGCTAATTTTACATTAGGGGAAAAGTCTTTCCTCATTCTCTAAAGCAAGTAGCTCAAGGCCTTTGTAATTCCAATCATCTTCCTACAGCTGCAACAGTTCTGAGCCTGCTGAAGACATCCCAAGCAATCTTGTCACCCCTTCTACTCACTAAAGAAGCAGACAGCTCACGGATTCGGATATTCCAATACCATAAGCTAACACCAGGGCTCTTCAGCCAACAAACACAGAGGGAGACTGCAGGATGCAAGGGAAGAAGGTGGTCATGTTTAGTGATGTTTTTCAAGGCAAAATTAGAGCTAAATTTTCTGAGTCACAGAAAAAGTACAACTTTGAGGAAAGAACAAGGATACTGCTGAAGGACATATGAAAGCTTTTGATGACAGGATTTTTTAAGATTCCTGCAATGAAACCCAACTATGCTGTTCTGCGCAAATTTATCCTGGTAACCTATATGGTATCTGTCCATCTCCAGCCCCCAGATTGTGGGTTTAAAGGTGACAATTTGGGGGGAGGGGGAAGGGGTGTGTGTTTGTTTAGGGGGTTTGAGTGGTTTTTATTTGTTTTGTTTGGGGTTTGGTTTTTTTTTCCAAATGAGACAACTGAGATTCAGCACCACTGTCAGTCACAGGAGTGCACAGATACATAATGGGCAATTCACTCTTTCAGTCTTTTCATGAACTGCTCAGGTTAATTTCTATACCCCTTACTTCTACCACAGATCTCTTCTAACTTGCATTCTCCTGTCTCTGATATTGCTTTAAAGGTCCAGATTTTATGAGGATAAAAATTATCTATGGGCTAATTTTCACTATGGATGTATTTTAAAAAATGCAGTTGATATGAGATGCAAATGATTTAGATATGTGGCTTTTTTCTTGATTTAATAACATTAGAATCAAGAATCTATTGAGAATTTACATATTATTATTCAGTGCATTATATTTTACACATCAATACATCATACACATTTTATAGTAAACTACAATTAATTTAGGAAAACTACAACAGGTAAAAAAATTACTGGAATAACATAAAAAGAATAGACCTGTCTATTTTCAGAGCCTAGCATTCTGAAACACTCATAATTATTACATGCTTTACTGAATACACTATCATTAATGGAGAAGCAAGTAAAAATTCAGGCATTATTAGACCTCCATTCATCAATGTTTGATTTTTAATTAACTCAAACAGCTGAAGAAGTTATTTTGTTTACACAGTACCCACTCTCTTAACTACTGCATATCAGATTGTTTGGAAAAGTGATGAAAAACCACAGAAGTCTATTAATTAAATATAAACCAACCCCCCCAAACTAATATTTTCAGGACACATTTCTAACATAGGGTCAATTTCTAATTTCTCAAACAAGCAGAGGACATACAAAACCTGTTTAAAAAAGTCTTGTGTCAAGATTTAAAGTACTTATCACAGCAAGTAGGGAAGACCTTAGACTTGTGCAGAAGTGCTGGTTGTCTACATCTCCTGAAACATTTTATAGACTCATCATGCAAAGGAAGGAAATTACACAAAATAAGATAAGGGTTGTTTGTAACACAAGCTGGCTAATGGCAATATAAACTTATGAACAAGCATGCACTAGGAGCCAAGTGACAGGACAAGAGGCACTGGGCACAAACAAGAAGAAACACTTTTTACTGTGATGTTGACTGAACATTAGCATAGTTCATTAAAGAGGTTGTGGAGTTTTCATCCTTGGAGATATTCAAAAACCATCTAGATATGGTCCTGAAAACCTGCCTAGATGGCCTTGTTTGAGCAGGGGCATTGGAAAAGATGACCTCCAGAGGTCCATCAGAGCATTCTGGGGTTCTGTGATTCTGCAAAAGATCTTTTCTTTTGATTGAGAAATTGAGGGAAGGAAGGAAGAGGAAAAAACAAAAGAGGAAAGAGAATGTTGCTTAAAAAGGAAAAAAGAAAAGGAGATTAAACCCCTTCCAAACTGAACACTCATGTTATGGTTAGATTAGATACACTTTTGTTTGTGCTATTTGTAAATAGCTGCAATTTAAGATCTAACATTTTAATGTAATTATTAAAATTTCATCACAGTGAAATACTTAACTGAATAGCAATGGCTTCAAACAGAACTAAAATACCTTTTTATATATATATCCATGTTATTTTTCACTTATTTAATTTATTAAATACATTATTTAATTAATATTTTATCCTACTCTTAATTAAACTGATTTCTAAATAACTTTTCTATTAGGGAAGTATATAAATGCAGTCTTCTGTTCTGTAAAAGCACAATATCTGCTGATAACATGGGCAAATTGATGCATTGTAGAATTTCAGCATATCATTTATACATGTCAAAGTATAATAGCATGGGATGCATCACCATAAATCATTTCTCTATTATTTAAAGAATTGGAAAGGTCACCTCCAGACTTAGGACAATACTAGCCATATTGGTTTTATTAAGTGAGTGATCAAACTAATCAATGAAAAAGTGCTTTTCACACTTTGCTAATGCAGTCTGTTTATTTCCTTTTATTTTTGTCAAGGGTGACTTCCTCACTGTAAAAAGAAAACAAAGTAGAAATGGAGAGATTCTGAGTTAAATTAGTCTATTAAATAGGATGTTGACTGCACTGCTTCTAGATAAGGAGTGGCAGGTTGCTATAAATTAAGTTCAAGCTCTGCATAAAAGGGTGCCCAGAGAATTTCAAAGTCTTTAGGAACTTATTTATCAATTGCACAAATGTTTTGCCTTGTGCAAGACCAGCATACAAACAGTCAAATCACCTGGACCAGCACCATTTGCAATATTAAAGTGGTGACAGAAAATATCGTAAGACACTAATATCCCTGAATAATCTGCAAAGTTTCTTCTTGCTGCTGTCTGCTATTAAAACAAAAACAACAAAACCAAAACAAACCACAAAACCAAAAAAACCCCCACCAAACAAACAAATAAAAAACCAAAACCAACCAACAAAACAAAAGCAGCTGATGTCGAACACACTTTAAGGCTTCTTCTAGTACTCATCTACCATCAGATGAAACATTTTTCTCTCTGTAGAATCCTCATACCAGCCTAAACTTGCAGCTAGATGGAAGAATATTGCAAGATTGACATAATGTATTCCTGGTTCAGTGAGAGTATCAACACCCCAATAATTTTTGCCAGCCTTCTGCAGGAAGCTGAGTTTCACCAGTTAGCAATTCTTTCTGTGAGCAGAACTCAGCTGCTGCTCACTGTCACAGAAGCACATACTGGGTATAAAGTTGCCCTCCAGGTCCAGAAAAGAAAGAAACCATTTTACAGAATGTACTTTCTCAACAATAGCTCATTCTGTTCATGATTCCACCTTCTGCACCATGTGGTGGCATTTTTTTTTTTTGAAAACAAACCAAAAATCTATTCTCATTATTGGAAACACGTCCCACCTGAGTTTTAACTTGATTTTACATATTGGAGACATAGCTGATAATAATCTAAGCCTCAACAGGTCATCTATTTTATCAGGGGGGACGAGGTTCAATCTTAAAACCCTTGCATAAGATAAATCCAACGATCTTCTGCAGCTTGTTCTTCCTTTTCAGTGATTTAAAAATGTCTCCAAAATTAGCTTAGTTTTAGATAATTAAATGTCTAAACATGTGTGAAGGTGAATTTTACCTTCCATCTTCATCTTCCTATCTTCCGTCTTTCATCATCTGTCCTTTGCAGTCTTTGGAAAATACTTTTATTGATAACTTCATCTCAACTACACGTGAGAACCAACACACTGCATCAGATACCTGCCTCTGGGAGTTTTTTATTAACTTAACAAATACTTCAAATCCTGGATAATTTCCACTATGACTATCAGATACCATATAGTACATTCAATATATTTTAGGCTTTCTCAAACTCATTTTTCAGCCACAGGCACTGAAAAACCAGCAGAGGATGGAGTAGGTGAAATCCAGCCTTCTCAGGGTTTGTCACTTTGGTTTCTCTTCTGAGATATCATTGACTTGTGATTTATTCAAGGGAAACTCAATTATGGGAGTCAGAACCTTTACAGCCTTTTCAGTGTTTTCATTCACAGCTCCACCATAGGATCTACCTTTTCAGTAAAAAAGGATTTTCCCCCTTCCCCCATATTTATACTCTGTTCACTTGCCCATCCTCTCTACTCAGAAAAGCTTCTTATACTTCTTTTGCTCTAACTTTTCTCACAAAAGGTTCCTCTAAGTCCCAGAGGAATGGCTTTTATACACAGGTGTGCTTCCAAACTAACAGTCACTAGGTAGCAGGAGAAAGGAGAAACTGGCAAGGAAGGACAGGGACATCTGCCTACAATTTTCATCTGGTAGGCAGTGAACACAAATTTTACAAAGCACCAGCAGGAAAAGGGAGCCAGATTTTAAGCAAATCAAAACAGCTTCAGGAGAGCTATATCCTGAAAGACTCAAATTAGCATAGCTGCACTATGACTTCTCTGATTAAAAGTGCATCTAGTTACAGAAGAAAGGAATTTCCCTGCCATTCTGCACAGCCCAGATTCAGCAGATGTGATTTTTTTTAACAATAAAGAGAAACCTGATTGCCTGTCTTCTGGCTTAAGGGTCTAGGAAAATGGAAGCAGTTATTCCCATTATGAGAAGCTCCTGTCCAGATGGTGGGAAGCAGTCCTAGGAGGGGTCTTTCAACTAGAATAATTAGGTAACAACCATTTTCCATAACACCACATTGGAAAGGCACTAATTATTGTTACTGCTCTCTACAAGTCCTCATTAACTAGATGGTAAAACTGAGTCTTTCATGGTCTCCAAAATCAGATTAAAAGATAGACGACTGCCCACTTCATCCCATTTAGAATTCTAAAGTACCAGCATGAAGTATTATTTCCTTCTATAATTCTCACTATTAAAAATGTTGATTATTTACACCAGTGACTCAGAAAACCTCCTGATATTTTTAAAACTCTTGAACTGATCTGAAGTATTCATGTAATTGGAAAAAATGTTTAACTCAAGAGAATGCTTATTACACTTCCAACTAATTAATATTGGCAAGGAAAATATTATACACTGTCATCTAGCTCAGAAAGAGATATTTACTAAACACTGCTTCCTCTCCATGAAAGAAACAAGGACTGGTATATGCATGGACATGGAAAGGTTCTTGGCAGCACTCATGGGCTTCCGTAAATAATAAACCAGAGTTGGGGGGAAAAAAGTGGGAATCAGGGAAGCTAATAAGAAATCATTTTTATCAATGAAATTTAGCAGAAAAATGATACACATTTAATCTTATTCTTTTGGGTATTTTTTTTCTCAAATGGAAGGAATATAATCGGGGGGGGTTAGGCTTAAATTCACTTAGAGACATCATTTACCAAAACCAAGAAAGGACCAAGATGGCACTTCAATTCAATCATCCTCTTCCTGTTGCTTTTTCAGAATTAACAGAAGTTAACTGTTTTTAGAATGCACAAAAACCCAGTGGTTTCTCCTGGTTCATGAAAACTATGAATACATTTTCTTTTCAGATTTACTCATTTTTTTCTTATTAATACCTGCTTGAGAAATAAATGAAATTAATATTCTAATGTATGCAAATTCCAGAATGACCTTTTGATTTTTAGGTGATTCAAACGAGGTCCTGTCATATAATCTCCAAATAATATTGTATTCCTATGTAGTGTAGTCTCTAATTCTGTGATTTACTAAATGAATTATCATGTGTCATACTAGATGACCACTCTGGCCTCCTACAAATATCGTTGCTTATGGAAAGGTTAATCACAACTGCTATACCAACATAGATGTTTGTCAGAAGAGGGTATAGATGGAAAGAAACACAACTCTCCTAAAACAAAGATTCTGCTGTGTTTTGATGGGTGTCTGTTGCAGGGGATAACTTTTTAAATTGAAATTTTTATGTATAACACTATCAGCTGGGAAATGAAAATCAGGAACATCTCAATATATCTCAAGATCAGATACCGTGGGTGAGATGGAGTCTAGAGCCCAAAGGAATGAAAGGATTGGTGGGAGTCCATGAATTCTCAATAGGAAGAGTTTCACTAATGAATTTTCAACAGAATTGCAAAACCAGATGTTATCTGTAGGACCTGAGGACACTGAATATTGATTGTGCTCATAGGGTGTACAGAGCAAGTACCTACTCTAAATGCATTTCTTCTTTACCTACCTCTGTGTTAGATTTTATGGTTGATGAGATGATCTGCAAGGGAAATTATACACAATTGCCACCATCAGCTCTTAAACAATAATTACATTGCTTTAATTGTTAGGGACTCTAGGAAGATGATCATTCTAGTTTGTAGAGTTTGCTTTTGTCATGAATAAGGAAGATGCAAATAAGCTTGGTGTGTGTCAGTGCTTTACAGACCTCATATTCTGCTTTGTAATTCTCTATCTCACACCATCTCACACCATCTGAAAGTTCAGAGAACCAGGAACCTTCACTAAACACTAGTTGGAAAACATTTAAACATAAATTTAATTTCAGATAATGTAAAATCTAACTCTCCAAACCATCCTGAAAAGCAGAGTTAAACAAATTATGGGTCTAAATTATATGTTATCAGATTCTCTGGTCTGATAGATCCCTTATTAAAGTAAATGAAAAGATCCAGTATATTTATAAAGAAAAATTCTTTCCCCCAATAGCTTTACAAAACCCAAAAACATACTAAAGATAACTTAAGACATAGTCATTATCTAAAAAGCCAAAAAGGTCAGAATGGAGGTGAGTCTTTAAAGGTGCATCATAGTAATACATTAATATAGAAAGTGTAAAGCAAAAACATGACAGCTACTCAAAAAATCAAGAAAATTTCACCACAAAATATGACAGGGCATCTTTCCAGAGTGTAAAAACGTGGAAGTTAGACATAAAAGCACACTTAAATTGTCTTCCACTGATTAAATTTTTTTCCACTGATTTCACATTTAATAGCCTTATTCCCATAAACATCCACTTTTTTCAAAAGCAGATTTCAGACTTGCAAAATTTGTATTTATATTTTCCCATCTTAAATAATTACTGATTCATCTATTTCCACACTCCCATTATTTCTCTGCTTTCCAAGTTGTATACCCATTTCCAAATAAAAAGATTTCATCAGCCAGGAGTAGTAAACTGCATGCCACATTGATGAGTCTAAAAGTGAAAACGACTTGTGCTCAAAACTTCAAAATCAGCTTAAGCTTCTCAGTTTGAGCTATGCTATTACCTAACTTATTTCTACAAATGCAAATAATGGCTTTTCTAAATCTAAATCTAAAATTCTTTCCTTGTAGAATGCTCAGAATGTTCTTATAAACAGATATATGCATTTGGTCTATGTATTACATTGTATGAGAGTCAAAATGTATTAAAGAACAATAAAGCAGCTTTGCATTAAAGTTTTCTGCTTATTTTTTAATATTTCTTTACCTTTATGGGTATTTCTAAATACAATAGATTCTATTCTGTGGGTAAATTATTCTGACTTTAAGAGAGAAGATGTAATAGTGATTTTAATTTGAGTGATGTGATTTATAGACAGATTTCTGAACTAGAGTATGAGTCAAATGAAAACAGAAGCTAAACTGCATAATGAAAGAGAACTTTCTGGAAGGGAAAGGAGGAGCTATTGTAAGCTGAAAAAGTCTCAGTGTAAAATAAATCAAAGCATAGATGAAAGTAAAAAATCCTATTTGAATTAGCAGTAGAAGTGTCAAAACAAACATTTTGCCCTACTGATTAGTAGAGGAAAATAAAGCAACATCCCAGAGTAAGATCCCAAGTTTCTGCTGCTTCTTGATTCTCCTCAGGCAACGACCAAGTACAATCATCACAGCAGAGCACCTAGGAACTGTGATAATCTGATTTTTAACTACTGCAGGTAGATCTTGTCTGTTCAGTTTATTGGAATATATCAGCTTATTTTGAACACACTAAATTGTCATTAAAACAATTTGAAAACATAGTAGAAAACTTCAGATTCAGTATGCTTTTTTAAAAGACATTTGTTGATGGAAAAATTTCAAGTATTATAGTTTTTTATTTCCCCTCCTAATATTAAACATCAAAAAAATCCTAAATAGTGCTGCTTGTTCTAGTAGTGCTCAGGGTACTACCCTGCTGAGATCTGTACCACGCAGTTGATCTAATTTTCCTCATAGCTCAGATGGAAAAGTGCCAGAAAGTGACTTTGCCAAACACCATATGCCAAATGGGGACTCTCCCACCAGGATTTTTCAAAACACATTAATAAATTCATCTGGTACTCTGTAGGGAAACAGCTTTCATCCAAAAGAGGAGGGTAAGGAAAAAGAATTGAACAAACCAACCTGGTAAGCTGGTAAGTACAAAAGACAATGTTCAGTTCCTCCTCGCTTTCCATAGGATTTTGATTTCTGTTTTTCATTTCCTTCTTATAAAATCTGGGACCAAGCACTGCCAAAAAGAAATGCACAGACTACAGATGGCAATGAGTTATGGTCTTCTCAATATTTGTCTTTATTTTCACCAAATGAGGAAGCAAGAAGCACGGTTTCTTGTAGCAAATGAAAAGTTCTGATTGGACATTGAATTAATTTCAGCAGCTGCATCTTTTGCCATAAACAGAGAGTTTCCAGTCTTTAATTTTGCTTTGACTACACTACTCTACAAGGAGGAATAAAGAGGGAAAGAGCTGCAGAAAGATGCTATCTGATTAAAACCACTATCTAAGAAGTCTCACTAGTCTGAACAGGTAGAACAGGAGAGTTTTTAAAGGACAGTTGCCTCAAATCAGCAATTTCTGCAGCCACCTTGATTTTTTTTCTTTGCTCTGTTGATATTAGCCAGATAGCTTGGTAGTCCACTAAGTACTTCTGAACTATAAGCAGTCCAGTTCTTTTTTGGAAGAAATGATGGTTTATCAGAAGGTATACTGGTTAGTAAGGCAGCTTTCCCAGTTCTTAGAAGAAAGTTTCAATGTCAAAAGTAGGATCTTGAAAATTGGGTTGCAACTGCAGTTTCTCCGTAGGCTGCGTAAGCATATACCACATTAAAGAGAAAGTTTTTGGGTTCTTTGTTTTGTTTAGGTTTGGTTTGGTTTTGGTGTTATAGGTGTTTTTTAATATTAGGCTACCAAACTTAAGATGCTAATGTAAAAATTTAATTAATCACCTATATCTCTATTCCTACATCTGTTTTCTTATGAAGAAAGGTGAGGTTAGATGCGTGCATGATTGGAAAGAAAGGCATCCATCAGCGTGTAGAAAGGCTTAGATCCAACCCTGAAAAGGAGAAGAGGGGAGGGAAAAGAGAGGAGAGAAGGAGAAGGAGAGATCATTCTGAAGTTTTTATTCCAGGGTGTTTAACTAACAAGGACATCTTCAAGACAGCACATGACTTTTCAAAACATTTTATTCAGAAGAAGTTGTTCTGAAAATTTCTGCATCCTATCTTCCCTTCATGGCAAGTAAAATTCAGAAAACATCTGAGAGAGTATTTCATGTCCACTTAATGGAAATTCAGTATCAGAAGCACACATCAATGTACAAGTAACAACAGGAAAAAACAATGAATTTCAGGAGTTTAATGGAATTACCATGTCCTTTCTCTTCTGTGCAGCATATGAGTGATGTAACTTTATCCACAGTTTCTGTCTTGATTTTTATTTACTGAACTGGAGAACTGTAACAGACCTCAGGATCAGACTACTTACAAAATCAGAGAAGGCATTTGGAATCTCAGTATCTATATTCCAAGTACACATCACAAACATTATCCTTAGGAATGCTGGAACATATTTCTTTCTAGTCATACTGCAGCTTCACTCTGTGTTAGTGTTAGCTAGTCCTTGTGAAATTATAATACTGTTATAACACCAAGACAATCAATTATCTTAATATGTTCATCTTCTTATTCAAGAACTTCTGTTTGCTCTTTGCTTGTCATAATCTTATTCTGGTATAGTTTATCTGCTATTATTTTACCCATTTTTTTTCATATTATTCTTGCTTCACTTCCCACAGCATATCTCAAGGTCTTGCAATTTCTTCATACCTTTTTTACTTTTCCACAGTGCTCTATATTCTAACTGTTTGCCTGTATAGATTCTCTTAAAAAAATAAAAGACCAACCAAAAAAGAAAACCACAACAAAACACAACAACAAAATCCAAAAGACAGTTCTTTTCAAAATCATCAAATACTATGACACACACACTGCAATAAGACTGTTACTAATTCTCTTGTGTATAATCAAAACTGGAATCACAAGATTTTCCCTTGTGGTCTAACAAAAAGTACTATTGTGCTGTAAAGCAAAATCTCCATATTTAGCCTGTGGGTAGAAAAAGGAGATCAGCAGAAGGTGAAACTGATCATAGAAATACCTGGTTTTGAAAGAGCTACTTGCCTTCACACTTCCCCTTTTGCAAGAGGGAGACTGTTTTTCAGTTCCAAATATTTTATTTGAAAATTGATAACATGCAGGAGAAATAGTGGTTGCATTTGACCAAAAATGCTGTGCAGTAAAGTCTGAAACTAGATTTTGTACACTTCAATTGGATTCTTTTTTAATGGAATTGGCATCAGATGCTAAGTAGACCATGAATGCCAGAGCTACTGCTGAGAATAAGAAAGGAATGAAGACTATTAGCACAACTTGGCCAGCATATCATATTTATAGTCACCATCATCAATTTAAAGTGGAGCTTTCATTACAAGATAGGATTTTATCTAAAGGCACACAGGCAGAAAGGAAGAGAAAAGGCTGAGAAAGAAGAAGAAAGATTTCATAATAACTTTTAAAGAATACTGAAATTGAGGTTTTATTGTACGCCAAAATGTAAGCAAATTCAAGGGAAAGGAGTTTATGGTGACTGAAAGAAACAGTGTCTTGATCTTATTAATTTGGCTGAAGAGGGGAAGCAAAAGGAAAGGAAAAGACTGGTAAGTTAATGAGTTTCAACTTACTGTTTGCAAATTGAGGGGAAGGATGATCCAGGAGTTGCTTTTAAGTCTCCAGAACAGAATTTAAGTAAGCCTATTGTCAGCAAATTCACTGTACAGAAGTTCATTTTATATGCTGAGGAGTTTTCTGTCAAGAAAGATCTTGTTCCCTTAACTTTGATGTTGCTGAAGAGATGACCATGAATATCAAAACCCATTTTCAGCAGGGCACAGTAAAAGAAATTACAGCTAAGGATGCAAGTGTAATAAGAAAAATTAACTCAGAGTTTGTAACCAGTACTATTTACTGTTTCTGGTCTGATGGGTGGGATGGAAAATAATGTCAGTGTAGTGGTACTGTGGAGGCTTACTGCATTAAAAAAACCCATCACTGTGGTGCTGAGGTCTTGGGAGAGCTGGGCAGCACTTCTCAGAGACTGACTATTTGGATTTAGTCAATAGAAAGGCAATCAGCATTCATGCTTTGCACGATGTTGACAGTGTTTGTTAATTGCAACTATCATTTGGCTATGAGAAGACAAAAGCAGCACATGCCTCTGAAGCTTGGCATGAGTAGGTGGTTGCATTAGGCTGAGGCCCACAGTGTTTATAGTTAAAATGCTAATATTGAATGGGACAGACCACTTCAGACCTCTGCAATTACAGAACAAGACTAGACCCGTATGCTAGAAGACAGGCAATCAGGTTCCTCTTTATTGTTGCAGCTACTACATATAGCTCTGCATTAAGGATTGCTAAACCTGATACAGAGATTGAACAACCTGAAGGAAAAAAAAAATCCTCTTGCCCTTGAGAACAAGCAATAATATTTTACCATTCCAGTGTTTCAGTCTAGCTGCTCACTTTTCATAGTTTCACTTCTCTGCTGTCATCTGCTGTGACTGACAAAAGAGTCCAACTGTCCCCTATGCAGGCATCTTCCCTGCAGGAGGACTTGCCACTAGTTAACTGTAGAGCACATAGGAGGTTTTAATCTTCTTTCTGACCAGTCTGGTGAAATGTTACCCTGTAGCCCAGAATTACTAATGTTCAGTGCACTGTTCCAAAGGATATTACTCCTTCACAAGACTCCTTTTTTGTCTAAAGGGCATACAGCTCTTGCAGTTCCTTCCCATTTCATCTCAATGAAAACAAACAAACACAAATAAAATGAAATAAGATAACATTTAAAAAATAAAATAAAAATTTTCCTCTCATTGACTTGTTACCAGCAGACACCTTAATCTGCTTGCCAGAACATGCACTGAGGCAGCAAGGGCAGGGTGTAGTCACTTTCAATTTTAGGTGGAAATATCAGTACAAAATGTATTCTGGATTACTCTAACAGCCAGTTGTCAGATGTTGGGTGTTGTGGTTTTTAGTATAGAGGTTTTTCTGTTTGGCTTGGGGTTTTGTGGATTTTTTTTGCCTATTTCATTTGGCCATGGTGCATTTTCAAAATCAAATATCAGAATTTTTCTTTTCTTCAATTAGCAAATTCATACTTCTTAGAATATGAACTAAAACCAAGCATGTGCAAGCTCTGTTTTAGGCATAAAAGCTGTAATTTAAACATTTTGATTAAAAGTTTTGATGTAAAATTTGATTTATATTTAAAGGCAACCAATCTCTTGGTCATACAAGCCTCATCTTTTTATAGAAATTACTATAAAATTTGATGGAACAGTGTCTAAAATGTGAAGCAGGTATTTTAATACGATGTTCCACCTCACAATTTATGCAGTCTTGTTTGAGAATGACTGGAATGTGGGAAATTCAAATTGGATATAAGGGAAAAAAAATTCATCATGAGGCCTATCAAAGGCTGGAAAAAATTGCCTTAGTGTGGAAACTGCTTCTTAGAGGTGGTCAAGATTTGACTGGTCATGACCCTGAAAATCTGATTAGATGTTTTCAACAGGGGTTTGGACTACATGATCTTCAGAGATCTCTTACAACCTAAATTATTCTATGACTATTTAATGTCTTTCCTCTTCAGTGGAGATAAAGCAGAAGATAATTATCTGCTCTTGCAGCAGACTGTGTGTGCAGCATCTTGAGCTCAGGCATGTTACTTGTTTCTAAGTAGTTCACTTCAAATCAGTGCGAAAGCTCCAGACTAGTTGGTTGAGCAAATGCATTTATAAGTAAACTCCTGGAGATCTATGCAACATAGGGGATGATCTGTGCAAACCTGTTTGTGTTCCTGGGGTATTTAATACCAGAGATCATAAACACTGTCAGTTCACATTTCCTTACACTCCTTTGAACAAGAATGGTTTCCACACTCAGTGGATATTTATTTTATGCTACTAATAGACCCTTAGTTAAATAAGTGTTGTCTTCAATGTAAGATCACAAGTATCATAGCAAAATATTGGAAAAGTTTTTCAATATGAAATAATGTTTGTGCATCTTCATATTTATAGTGATCAGTCTCTGATAAACAGCTCCATAGAAATGACTCTTCAGCAAGTACCTAAATATATAAGGGATAGTGACCTTGCATGGTCTGGAAGGTGAACCAAGAACTGTGAAAAGATGTAGAAGCAGTGAGGGTCTGGACCTAGGCCATGGGCTCCCTGCTTGGAAGATCTGTGGTCTACCTTGAACAGACTGAACAGTGCAGCTGGATATAAACAGCAGGTCTGATGCACCAGGTTTCCTAAGCATGTGCACAAGACTGACTAGCATCCTGTCTCCTCATTCAGATGATATGAGAGTTGTTTTCATCTACATGATGCCTGAACTCGAAGAGTACAGAAGACTCCTTGAGAAGAGTTCACCAGTTGTCTGCTTCCACCTTGCTTTATTAACAGGGAGGGTTTCTGTAGTCAAAATATATTAGCATGTTCACTGGCTCCAGGTGATGAAAGCTAAAAGCTAACCAGTGTCTGAAAAGGAGCTGTGAAGCATTTTTAAAACCCTGATGAAGTTTCCAGTGGCTATGTCAAGGTCTGTGATTCCTTTGCATGGTCAAATGAGAACTGCGTCTTTTATTGACCACATCTGTCAAATTCTCGACACTTTGGTTCTCTGACCTTCCTGAGTGCTTCAATCAATACTGGGTTATTATTTTTTTCCTAGCTGGCTTCCAATGCAGCAAACATAAGAAATTTCAAGCACCACTTGGATTTCCCTGATATTAGAAGGAGCTGTTTATTTCTAAAGTGCAGAATTCACATGTCCTCTAAAATATCACCCAATGTACCTTCAGTGAAGCACTGTGTACTCATCAGAAACCATTTTTAGCAGAAGACTGTAGCTATTTCTGATAAGGACAATGAAGGTGGCTGATGATTCCACTATTCTTAAAGCAGAACTCCTCCTCTTCTAGGGTATTGACATTTGCCAGGGAGGTATTCAGAAGCTTCAAAGCTTTTGATAGGCATTTCAAAGCTTCACTTCTATCCTGACTGCGTACAGATTTAACAGGTGCTACGTTCAAACAGCTTTCCTTTACTTTGTAGCTGAAGATTCATTTCTTCTCCCAACAGATAATTTTTTAAGAGGAATAGTATAAGTGCTTTTATGTCTCAAACAAAAGAGCAGCAGCATAGGAAGATGCTTCTACCTGATACAATTGCCTTACTGGTCTTACTCATGCAACAGTGGTTTTTGTACTAAGGAACGAACAGAATTTGGTATTGGTTAGGCACAAATTAAGTAAATAAATCTTGCTGGGACTACACCCACATTTATAAGTGTAAGTAAAATGCCATGAAAGGAAAAGATAAGACATGCATTACTGGGTAATTCTGAGAAAAGAAAAGTCAGCAGAGTGCATTTTAGTTACTACGAAATTAAATGAGCAACATATAACCTTCTTTCTTGAGTACCACTTAGAATTATGTAAGGAATGTGAATGAATATGATATGAACCTTTAACATTTCAAAATAGGAACTCAAAAAGATCTGCACAATAGATACATTTTCAGTGCAGTAAAAAATATGCTCTTCCTTGGGATGTAAGAGACAGCATGGTCTCTGCCCCAAAGTCCTTCTAATCTAATTTTAAAACACAATAAAAGAGAGTGGCAGGAGGGAGGAATGCTGGCAAGAATTCTAAGAGGAGGATTACAAGGTCACTCATATGTCAGGCACAAACTTGTGGTTCTGTTATCCATAATCAACTCTATATTATTGAATTCAGTTTGCCTTGGCACCTCAGTCCTGGAATGTGCCACTGACAGAGACTGCAGCGGCCGTGAATGTATCTCCTCAGAGTAACAAAGCTTCAATATATAAATTACAAGCAAGGCAAGAATTCTGATTTTGTGCTTAAGAATAAAGATAGTTTAATGTGCTGAATCTCAGAGCTCTGGATATCAAACTCAGAAAAAAAAAAAAAAAGAAATTAATTCTCCTAAGAATACAGACACTAGTATTTCTTGCAACACTACCCTCTGGATATTATTGCTTTCCTAAAGATGACTTTAACTTCTATAAATAACTTCACAGAACTCCTGATAAATATCTGATGTTCTCTTTTGGTTCATGAATTTGGTCAGCTGTGCTAGCCTTTTGTTTATGTCATCTGAAGAGCATTACACTTTCATTATGTGAAATGCATAAAATGTAGCTAAGGGTACTCGGGAGTCAATAGCAAGGTCATAATTTACTATCAGGATTCTGCTGACATTTACAGACCATTTAAACTTTGTTCTTCTGCTTTATAACATCAGCATCAGCACAATCCTTGAAGTGCATCACTGCCTGCAGTGTGGCTATAATGGAATTCATATGAATAACTAGCAAAGAATTAGAATTCTTGTTTATGATTTATCTATGCACCAACTGTAAACATTCCAGTAAGAAACACTTCATTATAGAACAGCTAAATGAAAATGAACATTGAGCTGAACCTTTTAAAAAAGAAAACTTTCTCTGAACTATAAGGCTATAAAATTATCTGAATTTTTCATAAATGAACCAGAAACCAAAGCAGTACCTTTTCTGCTGTGAGAACAAAGGATTCTCTTTTCACCTGACACTGAGTAACTAAAAACATATTTGTGAAAAATTACTAGAGGTAGGAGTAATATTTTAGAATGTTATAGACCTGTTTAAATATACAAATTGGAATTATTATGCTCAAATAAAACATTAATATAGCCAGGCAATTCTTTTCATGTTTGTGTTACTGTTGTAGCTCTTAAAAAGTACCCTACTTGGGCAGAATTTGATACATCTAACCATCTGTTGGTGGTAAGTAGCCCTTTGACCATACTAAGAATATGTATTGCCAGGGAAAAAAATACAAAAATGTGTCAATATTTAAATATCTATAAATATTTTCTATAACTATTTAAAATTAAATATAAATATTTAAAATATATACAAGATTTATAGTTCATCTCTTTGTACCAAATGTACAGGTTCCTCCATATTTTTTTCTCTTAGTGCTGGACAGATGGATATTTATCTTCTGTATTCTGTGAAAGAAATTTGGGCTACAGATTATACCTTAAAGTGTGGGAAGGAACTGTTAAGCCCAGGAACAACAGAACAGGAGAGGAACAGGACCGGAAGCTGCTGGAGCAGAAGAGCAAGCAGGAATGATGACAAAATGGAAGTCAGAGAGACTCACAGTTTTAAAGCAGAGTTATAGAAGTGAACACTGAAGAGAATAGTTATGTTTTAAAGACATTCTGAATTACTCAAGAAGATAAAGTCAATCTCACAGTCAGAATACCCTCCCATTTAATTGTCTTGTACTAATGAACTCTCATAAAGGAGACTGAGGTCCCTTCTCAACAAAGTGGCACAATAAGCTTAGGTACAGTACATTGTTCATGAGACAAATGGTACTTCCAGTAATCTAGTTTGAACTTATCACTTTGAATAGCATGCCACTTAACTGCTGCAATATAACTTTAGGGTGGCAGTTGGCTAGCAACCAATGGGCTTGGAGTACAGTTCACATGAAGAACTTTTTGTTCATTTTTTTTCTTAGTCTGTTTTTCTTGAATTACAAAGAAAATAGCTTCTTCTGCCAAGATCTTTGGATCCATTATACTTGAAGCATGGATTCCTCAACTTCCATGAGCATGTCAATAGGAAATGTCCATTCACTCCAGACAATGAAAACAGCATTTTACAGCAGTGTTTTCCTCTCCCTGTGCTAGATTACTGACTGGTGCTTCTTGCAGTCCCTTATGTTTGAATTAAAACAAATTGTTCTCTCTGCACCTTCCTTTTTCTTGTTACTGACCTTGGTAGCTCATTTATTGAGCTTATTTCACCTGAAGTCCCACTCTAGGTTCTCCTTCATTCCAACTCTCAGTTTTAAGCAGAAAATCTATTTCTTTTATGGTCCTGGTTCACCTTACTTCTAACCTCCACGTGCATACAGCAGCATGCAAAATGCTTGTCTATTTATGGTCTTCTTATAAGGCACAGCTGAAGTGTCTTCTTACATGAAAAGGATACTCTGGCATCTTTTGAGAGCAAAAAAATCTGGTCATCTTCACAAATCATGGAACAACCTATTGTGTTCCCTGATTAATAATGGCACCAGATAAAGAATGATGAAGTGTTGATGAAGTATCACCACTTATGCTAGCTCTTTCACTTTTCTTATTAGCCTAAATTTTAAATAAAATTATCACAAGAATAAAATATATTCTTTTTAGTCAGTTCATTTAAATGAGAACATACAGTGCAAGAAGTGTCTCTTAGATGTTACAAGCTGAACAAAACCTGCAGAAAGATGGAAAAAATCGGGAATTGCCAATATATCTTTCAGATGAATGACTGGTTCAGAATATGGAGAACTATGTCAAAGAGATCCTACACCCTTTAAGTTTTCACATAGGCCTCTTCCTCATCTCACCATTTCTAAATGGTGTATTAAGGCTTCTAGTTGGATAATTTGGCATTTCAGTCTCCAATATGCTGATAGATTCAGTTCAGCTTCCTAAGTAACCTTGTACCTGCAGCAATGGAATAACCAACCATAGTAAAGCCTCTTTTGCTTCCTCTGACAGTCATTCAGATTAGACCAAATGACTGGTTAATATCATACCCACAGTATGCTTTCTGAAATGCTTTGAGCTGTGAGTAATTGTTTCTTGTTCTGGAAAAGAATGAAAGTTTCTTTTACAACTTGCTGGCTTGATGGTAGAGGCTGTGTTTGATTTAAATTTCTATGGAGATGCCTAACAAACACATCAAAGGACACAGAATGTTGCTGCCACTGTTTTAGTTACGCTTTTTAAGAATTTCTTACAACTTCAATACAAACATCTGTCAGTTAGGGCTATTTCCATGGACCTGACAAAAACTGGAGGGCTTGGAAAGCAGTATAAAGGAAAACAGTGGGTTCTTCCATAAGCACAAAAGTAGAAACATCATCTGTTTCTGCCAAGTCTTCTCTCAAAAAAGATCTTCTGGGAATTCCACTTAGCAGCTTTACTCTTTTTATTTTTTCCTTTTTGTATTGTTGCCAGAACAACTGGTTGAACAGAAATGGAAGAGAGAAAGGAAATAATATTGTATACAATGTGTTTCACAAATTACTAATGTTTGGGGGTTTTATTTACTACCAAACAATTAAAAAAGACTGTAACACAGACATTTATGCATGTACATTTAGTGCCATACCCTTACCTAAAAACTTACTCAGTATAGCAGAAGTGACATAGCATATATACAGGTAATAACAGCAACACTTGCATACACAAACTTAGCATGCAGTTTCAGCAGTGAACACCCACACTGCTCTGAATTAAACTGTAGGTTTTATACCCTACATTACAAGAATTACCCCATGGGCTGGCCCAGACCATTTCTTTCCAGTCCTCCTGACCCAGTAGTACATTCAGCTTTCCCTGCTTTTCTGCCTTTGGTTTTGCATCAAGTAGTTTTACCCAACTCCTAAGGTCTCATGCCTTTGATCACCACTAACTGACAACTGGTGAGCTGGTTTAAAGACTCTGGGCCTTGGATATCAACTAACAAGTTCTCTACTATCATCCCCTCTCTGTACTCCTGCATGCTACATTTTTGTTCTACAGTCATAGTAACCTGGACTAGGAATCCTGCTGTGGCAGGGGGGTTGTACTAGATGATCTTTCAAAGTCCCTTCCAACTTCTAACATTCTGTGATTATATGCAGAATAATGACTTAATATACATTATTCACTGAATCATAGAATGGTTGAAGTTGGGAGGGACCTCTGGAGGGCCTGATCTAAACCCCACACTCAAGCAGAGTTAACTACAACATGTTACTACACAACTACAGCACATTAATCACATACTCAAGAGACACATATAAACCCATTTTAACAAGCCACACAACTGTTCAAAGCTGAGGCTGAAACTAGCTTATACTGTTACGTTATGTCTATATTGCTCTTGGTAGCCATGCCTGAGTTAGGGTTGGATTTCCTCAAGACAAAGAGTGTGAGCCAGGTACAGCCACACTATAGGACTTTGCCCTAGAATGTGTAAGTTATGTGTGTAAATATCCCTCAGAAGAATGCTGACCTTCTTCAGTTTTCTCTAATAGAATTATACAAACAGTTCTTGTAAGGACAATAATATCCAGTTCTTTGTACCAGTAACTTTCTCAGGTCTTCATCAACAGCACATGACTTTCTCATTTCTCCTGGAGCCACACCATCCTGTCTGCAAGTCAACTGTCATTTACAAACTAAACATTAATTCAAAAAGTGATTAAATAAACACAAATTATATACTCTGTCTGCAAATAAAAGGCACCAGAGCCATTGTCAGTCTACATGTGTCATCTGAACAGAACTCTGTGTGGAGCTGAAAAGCTCCTCTTTTCTCTGTGTAATTAAAATCAACATGGGCAGCAAGCCAGTTTCTCATAAGAAAGGACAATCCATGAGACAGTATATGTGCATGCTTTGTGACAGCACACCACAGTAAGTACTTAGGCAAGCATGTGGGCCTGCACTGTTCATTTATAACCTCCTGAAGCATCTTCTTCATTTCTTATGGCAAACAATCTTTCCTACTCCTAACACCATGAGTCTATTTCTTCTTTACCAACCTACAAGTGACCTTGTGTGAATAAAGACTTCACTGTGTTTTCCCTATAGTAGGCAGATATACTTAGACAAACTAATATCACACACAGAAAATAACTTGCTAATCTCTAACACTGTAGCCTCCACAGAATGTCAGTGTATCCTAATGTTGACTTTTCAAAACAATGAGTGTGGTTTTACTCATATTAAAAAAAAAAAAAAACAAAACACAACAAACCCCTTAATTTTTACAAGTATTTCTTTTGGCAAAAGAAGAAAACTGTGGTTAAATAAATAACAAAATCCAATACTAGTAACAGATGTGGAGGTTTCTTTCTTGATAGCACTCTATATATAAAAAAAGAGTAGTCAGAGATGTCCACTATTCTAGTCTCAGTAAAGGAAGCTTTAAGGAAAGTGCTAAACAACATCTAGCCACACCACTTTTGGTGCTCTTCTTACATATCAGACCTAATTATTTTTCTGTGGTTTTAAAGAAAATATTTTTAACTGGAAACTTTCTTCTATTTAGAGCCTGAGCAGTCAGGCAGCATTTCAGATCAGGTGCCACAGGCAGGATGAGCAAAGCTTCAGACAACTTTGTATTTCCCTTTTTGTCTTACAGAGCCACTATAAAGAAGGCAAAATTTAAGTCATGATCAAGCCCACATAGCTATACATTCTTGAAAATCAAGTATATTTGCAGTGCAATAGTGATCACAGCTGGCTGCACTCTGCTTTGTATTATTCTGCCCAGCAGATTTAGAAAATGTTCTACTACACAATGAAAGAATTTCTTCATAACTGAGAAGAGAAATGCATATAAGTGTTTTAAGTTTGACATACCTCTGATTTTTATCTTCATACTGTCTCCTCCTTCTCTCCTTTCACAATAGGCTTGTACCATATTTACTAAATACTCACAAGCAAAATCTAGGCAGGCTATCAGGGTAGCAGTATAACTTACAGCTACTAATGCATTTATAAGGGCAAGCAGTACCCTGGGGATGACCTGTAACCTTTCACTAAGAGAATGACATCTAGCTGTAATAAGTTTTTCTACTCAGCTGATTTAAACATGTCATTACTGAAAGGATTTGGGGAGTTGTTAAAAATTGGCTAACATTTTGGTGAAATATAAGGAATGCATTATAATTCCATTTAAACAAAACAAAAAAGACAGGGTTACACCGTTCTCACATGATGCCTCAATCCTTTTGATGTTGTATGAAATATAGTTGCCTGTTGATGCTTGATAGAAACCAATTTAGCAGGTAAGGGACTGTAAGGTTTTTCTACTCAACCCCAAATTTTTTTTTCAAACTTCCATTTTTCTAATGTGTCCTGAGATCAGGTACTAGTAGTGAAGGATCCTTTTTTTTTTTTTACTTTGTAAGGTTCTTTCACAATCAGCAGTCTCTCACAAAGATAAGTGGTTAAGGTGTCTCTTCACACCAAGCTGCACAGAATACAACCTCACTGAAAACCTCTCATATCCCCAGCACGACCAGATGAATACACTGACAAACACTACACTCAACTTTCTTTCATGTATCTGATTCTTTGACCTTACAGATCATTCTTAATGCTCAATGCAGGACCTTGTACTTGGCCTTGTTGAACTCCAGGATGTTCCCACAGGCCCATTTCCCAAGCCTGTCAAGGTTCCCCTGGTTGGCATCACTTCCCTCCAAACTTTCAACCACACCACACACCTTGATGTCATCAGCAAACTTGCTGAGGGTGCACTCAATCCCTCTGTCCATTTTGCTGACAAAAACGTTAAATAACACCAGTCCCAATACTGACCCCTGAAGAATGCAATATCTTTATTTATATATATATTATATATTTATATATTATTTATGCTATTGGAGTAATGGGCTCTTCGTGTCTAGTAATTATAATAAAATATGACAGGATCTGCATGGAAAGGTTTGTAGGTTCTAAAGTTAAAATAATTATTATAAGGAGGTTACATGAAAATATTCACAATGTTTGTTTTAAAAATCAGACAACTCAGAGGAGAGAAGGACAGGCTGATTTTTCATTCTTGTTATGTTAATTACATGAATGATCTTTCAGGAATTTTTGTCTTCAGAATTGATGGATCAATGAATGGGGCTGTATAAAGACTCTGAAGTGGAGAGAAAACGTCTATCTAAAGCAATTCTACAGTTAGCCTTGTGAGATTAATATCCTCTTTGAAATGGTTACCAAGTATGGCAGAAGAAAAGATAGCTGGTTGCTGGATGCATCTATTTCTGTTTGCTGATTCCAGCTCTCACAGAGAAAGCTTGCTGCGTTTGAAGCTACATGATCAGCAAAGGTAATCAAAAAAAGGTGGGAGGGAGAAGAGATAGTGGAAGAGATACAGTTTAAATATTCACCTAGAGGGAGAGACAAAAGTGTCTGGATGATTTATAACATTGAAACATGCTCCCTTAACTTATAATATTTCTTCTGGCAGAGACAGATTTTGATATCCCAATATGGTGACAGCCAACCCGAGGATCCTAGAGCAGGAGACAAAACAGTAAGCAGTAGATGCCCAACATGCAAACTGAAGCAAATATAAGAACTGACATCTCTGATGTTACACATCTTGCCTGGAGGAAGCAGTCTCTTCTCCCTATCTGGCTGATAGAAACTCCTCCACTATGAAGCCAAGAATACAAGCATTACAAGATTATAAAGAGAACTGGAAAGAGGCAGAGTAATTATCTGGAGGAAAGAAAGTTGCTGGACAGTAAAGCACACACAAAGACAAGCACCAGGGGACACATCCCAGTATTTGTCTTCCCTCCTTTACTCAGGCTAAAACACTAGGCTCCCCAAGGTCCCAGTCTCACCAGTCCCAAAACTCATTTATAATTTTACCTGTATGGTAGTCTGACAGGGAGAGGGCAGGGAATGAAATGTGCCTCTCCATTGTAATTCCCATCCCAGGACAAATATAGCAACTTATAGCAATATTGCAAATATAGCAACTCTCTACATTTTAAGTCTAAATTTTAATTATCTCTCCAGAGTTTCTGGAATGTTCATATTGTGCCTCAGTTCCTTTCCTTTTTTGGGGTTTGGGTTTTTTTGGTAGTGTTTTGGGGATTTGGGGGGGGGGGGGGTCTTGT